>ONZH01006702.1:0-98833 GCA_900303285.1 Rhinella marina
GCCATGCTCGAGGAAATGGGCAACTTCCGCATTGTGCATTTTTTGGCGCCTAAAAACTCAGCCCAATCACAAGCCAGGAGACTCTGCGGTGCACCCAGCATCACGTGGGGCCCTTACATGTCGATAGCAGGGGTTGGCTGGCCTGATCAGGTGACCCTGGAATATACTAGTGACTGGCCGCGGTGCTCAGCTCAGATGCTGTCTGGATGTCGTTAGGGATAGAGCTGCTGCGTTTCAGGGAGAGTGTTAGGGCCTGCATTTAGTTCTTTGTTAGGCAGGAGTGATCTCCCAAGTACCCAACAGCCCTTCTAAGGGCTACAAGAATTTTTTTTTTGTCTCCTGGCTTGGCTGGCTGGCTGGCACTAGTAGTGCAGCTATCGCCATATATAGCCCCCTTTTTTTTTAATGTTATATCTCAGTGATACGAATCCATTTCACACAGCAGTGTGGAACCATTCTGTGTGTCACAGTTCAGTACACTCACTACAATCCGTATTTTCTGTCCAGGTGACACTTTCTGTACGTCACTTAATCCAACCGGGTCTTTTGCTCTCACGTATATAGCTTGATCACAAAAATCTCTGTGCAACATTTGTCTGGGTCGCAGTCAAAATAGCCACCGTCAGCAGGGTGTGAGTTAGCTCTACGATAGTTTCTGCACGTCACGTTCCAAAAAAAACAAAACTAAAAAAAAATATATAAAAAAAATATATAAAAAAAATAGTTTTTTTGTTGTTTTAGCTCAGTGATACGAATCCATTTCACACAGCAGTGTGGAACCATTCTGTGTGTCC
Organism: Rhinella marina; assembly: GCA_900303285.1. Taxonomy (NCBI): domain Eukaryota; kingdom Metazoa; phylum Chordata; class Amphibia; order Anura; family Bufonidae; genus Rhinella; species Rhinella marina. Next base: position 795 of record ONZH01006702.1, read on the forward strand.
CAGTTCAGTACACTCACTACAATCCGTATTTTCTGTCCAGGTGACACTTTCTGTACGTCAGTTAATCCAACCGGGTCTTTTGCTCTCACGTATATAGCTTGATCCCAAAAATCTCTGTGCGACATTTGTCTGGGTCACAGTCAAAATAGCCACCATCAGAAGGGTGTGAGTTAGCTCTATGATAGTTTCTGCACGTCACGTTCCAAAAAAAACAAAACTAAAAAAAAAATATATAAAAAAAATATATAAAAAAAATAGTTTTTTGTTGTTTTAGCTCAGTGATACGAATCCATTTCACACAGCAGTGTGGAACCATTCTGTGTGTCACAGTTCAGTACACTCACTACAATCCATATTTTCTGTCCAGGTGACACTTTCTGTACGTCACTTAATTAAACCAGCCTGAACAAGTTTGTGGGTTTCAGTACACCAGGCCCATTTATTTTTTATTTTTTATATAATACACTTATATACAGAAAATGTTGAACCCCAGGGCTAAGGGTCGAGGACGAGGGCATGGGCGTGGGCATTCAATTACTGCAGGGGGCAGAGTCCGTGGTCCTGGGCAGGGTGAGACAGTACCTGCTGATGAGGGAGCAGGGGAACGCCGCAGAGCTACACTCCCTAGCTTCATGTCTCAACTTACAGGGACACGTGGTAGAGGACTGTTGAAACCACAACAGTGCGAACAGCTGATGTCGTGGATTGCGGACAATGCTTCAAGTAATTTGTCCACCGGTCAGTCTTCCACGCAGTCCACCCACGTTACCCAAGGGAGCACTCCTCTGGCTCCTCCACCTCAACCTCCTTCCCCCCAGTCTGCCCCTTCCCAGGAAAATTTGGAATGCGATCCGGCATACTCTGAGGAACTGTTTTCTGGACCCTTCCCAGAGTCACAAACCACTTCTCAGGTTGCTGCTGACCTCGTTCTCGATGCCCAAGTTTTCCAACTGTCGCAGTCTGTGGGTGATGATGATGATGACAATGTTGAGTTAGTGGAAGAAGTTTGTAAAGAGGTGTCGGACGATGAGGAGACACGGTTGTCAGACAGTGGTGAAGTTGTTGTCAGGGCAGGAAGTCCGAGGGGGGAGCAGACTGAGGGGGAGCAGACTGAGGAATCGGAGGATGACGAGGTGGGCAGAGAAACTTGACATTTGGCCTCAACTGGCAGAGTTTTCTTTGGCTCTGCTGTCCTGCCCAGCCAGTAGTGTTGCGTCAGAGAGGGTGTTCAGTGTGGCGGGTAACATCATAACAGCGCAAAGAACGAGGCTCTCTTGCCACAGTGTTGAGATGCTGACTTTTCTAAAGATGAATCGTGCCTGGATTACATCTGATTATACCACCCCCCTGCCTGATGTGAATGACTGTCATCAGTCACCCGTCTTGCATGGCAATCCGTGTGTCCAAGAAACTGACCTTAATATCCCAAATATGTGCCCAACGTAAAAATCCATAATTTAACTTATTAAGTAATGTTCCCCCCTTAGACCCCAAATTAAACAAAATCACCTTAAAAATTCCCTACTTAATTCGGATACATTTAAATAAACAGAACCCCATCTCCAAATTTAATGCCCATGGTGTGTTGGCCATTTAACATCTCCACACCAGCTTAATGCCTCACACCGGTGCACCGTCCAACCCATAACCCAAGAACAGTACCATCCCTAAAATAATCCCCACGATTATGCTTCACAAAGTGGGGATTTCACCTTTTGTGAACTATAGCCGTGGGGTTTTATCCCTGGCACCCGTGCCAAGGAACACTACTCACCGTTTTGTGAGCGGGTACTAACTATTCTTGAGGTATTTTGTTGATATCATGAGAGTAGTAAAATCTCGCACCGCAAATCCTGATGGGGTTCTTCTCTGTGCGAATGATTTCATGCCTCTCATGCAGTGACGCGTGGAATAAGGCTGTCTATGGGGTATATATCACGGAGGCTGCTGTCCTTTAACTATGATATAAAAAACCTCCACAGTTAGTTACAGCAACAAACAGTTGCTGAAAGGCAGGTTAACTTGCCTTATTTACGGGTGCCTTTACAATGGGATGCTTTTTTGGGGTTCTCTGCTGCCTAAAATCCACAGCGCATCGTTGGCTGATTTTATGCCACCTTCAGTACTATGGGGCTGGACGCAAATACCCAGTTCAGTGCAGAACTGTGTATGTCCGGACGGCACCATAGTACTGAACGCCGTTTGGTGAACGGTATAAAAATGCCCTATGGATTTTACTCAGCAGACCCGCAGCCACATGTGAAGGTACCCATAGGGTGAGGTTTTTTGGGAGTGACCAAAGAGAGGGCGGGAAGGTCACTCCCATACCCCATCAGGGGTTTTCTCCTACCCACTTTAAAAGATAAGTCCAGGCAATTAATAACTTTCTGTCCCCCTACTTGAACCAGAAACTTATAAATTGCCCGGACTTATCCTTTAAAGGGAACCTGTCATCTCCGAAACACCCCTTGAACTAGAGTAAGTGTTGTATAGTGTAAGTGATGCTGAATCCAAATATGTACATTTTATCTTCATACTTACTTCATACTACTTGCTCCAACAAACCTGCAGTAAAATGCACTCAGTGGACTCCGGTACTCACTCACATAATAGAGAGGACTCAAAGAAGAGTCCACTGAGTGCATTTTACTGCAGGTTTGTGGGAGCACAGCGTCAGAATGGAAGTGAGTATGAAGATAAAGCTTACATATTCGGATTCAGCATCACTTACACTATACAACTCTTACTCTAGTTCAGGGGGGTTTCCGAGATGACAGGTTCCCTTTAAGCCAGCTGGTGACAGCACTTAAAAAACACAAAAGCATACATCCATTGGGTTGGGCGCTGCACTTGGTTAGGACATCAAACTGGTGTAACACAGAGATATATATATATATATATATATATATATATTATATGTCTCGCCAACAGCCATAGGCCCAGATTCAACAGGTTTGACACCAGAGTAGTTGCGTCAATTTGTAAAGCGAGTGCCAGTGAGGTGTCCATTTCATGAAAATTGGACACATATTTTTGGATAATGGAACTGGCTTAAAGCCTTCTTGAATCTGTGCCTTTTTAAATGTCCTTTCTTCACCTCATGGATTCTGTGGGTGAGGTTGTCTGTCTATTTAACCGTATCCGTATCCTACTAGACTAGCTGTAATGTTACAGGGTTTTTTTTAACGTTGACTGTCCTGTGCTGAACTCTACATCAACATTTTGTCATGTATAAAAACTGATTTTTACAAGCGTGCATATTCTTAGCTTCCAACTTCAGTTCTCTGTACTAGGCCCTTTTGGGTCCAAAAGAATACTGCTCCTACTAATGCCCCCACCGTCAATTGTCTATTTGGAAACATACTGGGTGCAAGCAAGAGCTGCTGAAGCTGCCTCAACTTGTCTCTTCTCAACCATACTGGCCAGGGTGCTATCAAGTGCTGCCGCCTCCTCCTCCATCAATTGTCTCTTCTCAACTATTACTGGCCTGGGTGCTATCAAGTGCCGCCGCCGCCTCCTCCTCCGTCAATTGTCTCTTCTCAACTATACTGGCCTGGGTGCTATCAAGTGCTGTCGCCTCCTCCTCCGTCAATTGTCTCTTCTCAACCATACTGGCCTGGGTGCTATCAAGTGCTGCTGCCTCCTCCACCTCCGTCAATTATCTGTTCTCAACTATACTGGCCTGGGTGCTATCAAGTGCTGCCGCCTCCTTCTCCGTCAATTGTCTCTTCTTAACTATACTGGCCTGGGTGCTATCAAGTGCTGCCGCCTTCCTCCTCCTCCGTCAATTGTCTCTTCTCAACCATACTGGCCTGGGTGCTATCAAATGCTGCTGCCTCCTCCACCTCCGTCAATTGTCTGTTTTCAACTATACTGGCCTGGGTGCTATCAAGTGCTGCCGCCTACTCCTCCGTCAATTGTCTGTTCTCAAACTATACTGGCCTGGGTGCTATCAAGTGCTGTCGCCTACGCCTCCGTCAATTGTCTGTTCTCAACTATACTGGCCTGGGTGCTATCAAGTGCTGTCGCCTACGCCTCCGTCAATTGTCTGTTCTCAACCATACTGGCCTGGGTGCTATCAAGTGCTGCCGCCTCCTCCTCCGTCAATTGTCTCTTCTCAACCATACTGGCCTGGGTGCTATCAAGTGCTGCTGCCTCCTCCACCTCCGTCAATTGTCTGTTCTCAACTATACTGGCCTGGGTGCTATCAAGTGCTGCCGCCTCCTCCTCCGTCAATTGTCTCTTCTCAACTATACTGGCCTGGGTGCTATCAAGTGCTGCCGCCTCCTCCTCCGTCAATTGTCTCTTCTCAACCATACTGGCCTGGGTGCTATCAAGTGCTGCTGCCTCCTCCACCTCCGTCAATTGTCTGTTTTCAACTATACTGGCCTGGGTGCTATCAAGTGCTGCCGCCTCCTCCTCCGTCAATTGTCTCTTCTCAACCATACTGGCCTGGGTGCTATCAAGTCCTGCTGCCTCCTCCACCTCCGTCAATTGTCTGTTCTCAACTATACTGGCCTGGGTGCTATCAAGTGCTGCTGCCCTCCTCCTCCGTCAATTGTCTCTTCTCAACTATACTGGCCTGGGTGCTATCAAGTGCTGCCGCCTCCTCCTCCGTCAATTGTCTCTTCTCAACCATACTGGCCTGGGTGCTATCAAGTGCTGCTGCCTCCTCCACCTCCGTCAATTGTCTCTTCTCAACTATACTGACCTGGGTGCTATCAAGTGCTGCCGCCTCCTCCTCCGTCAATTGTCTCTTCTCAACCATACTGGCCTGGGTGCTATCAAGTGCTGCTGCCTCCTCCTCCTCCGTCAATTGTCTCTTCTCAACCATACTGGCCTGGGTGCTATCAAGTGCTGCTGCCTCCTCCACCTCCGTCAATTGTCTGTTTTCAACTATACTGGCCTGGGTGCTATCAAGTGCTGCCGCCTACTCCTCCGTCAATTGTCTTTCTCAACTATACTGGCCTGGGTGCTATCAAGTGCTACCGCCTACGCCTCCGTCAATTGTCTGTTCTCAACTATACTGGCCTGGGTGCTATCAAGTGCTGCCGCCTCCTCCTCCGTCAATTGTCTCTTCTCAACCATACTGGCCTGGGTGCTATCAAGTGCTGCTGCCTCCTCCACCTTCGTCAATTGTCTGTTCTCAACTATACTGGCCTGGGTGCTATCAAGTGCTGCCGCCTCCTCCTCCGTCAATTGTCTCTTCTCAACCATACTGGCCTGGGTGCTATCAAGTGCTGCTGCCTCCTCCACCTCCGTCAATTGTCTCTTCTCAACTATACTGACCTGGGTGCTATCAAGTGCTGCCGCCTCCTCCACCTCCGTCAATTGTCTGTTTTCAACTATACTGGCCTGGGTGCTATCAAGTGCTGCCTCCTACTCCTCCGTCAATTGTCTGTTCTCAACTATACTGGCCTGGGTGCTATCAAGTGCTACCGCCTACGCCTCCGTCAATTGTCTGTTCTCAACTATACTGGCCTGGGTGCTATCAAGTGCTGCCGCCTCCTCCTCCGTCAATTGTCTCTTCTCAACCATACTGGCCTGGGTGCTATCAAGTGCTGCTGCCTCCTCCACCTCCGTCAATTGTCTCTTCTCAACTATACTGGCCTGGGTGCTATCAAGTGCTTCCGCCTCCTCCTCCGTCAATTGTCTCTTCTCAACTATACTGGCCTGGGTGCTATCAAGTGCTGCCGCCTCCTCCTCCGTCAATTGTCTCTTCTCAACCATACTGGCCTGGGTGCTATCAAGTGCTGCTGCCTCCTCCTCCTCTGTCAATTGTCTCTTCTCAACCATACTGGCCTGGGTGCTATCAAGTGCTGCTGCCGCCTCCTCCTCCGTCAATTGTCTGTTCTCAACCATACTGGCCTGGGTACTATCAAGTGCTGCCGCCTACTCCTCCGTCAATTGTCTGTTCTCAACCATACTGGCCTGGGTGCAATCAAGTGCTGCTGCCTACTCCTCTGTCAATTGTCTGTTCTCAACCATACTGGCCTGGGTGCAATCAAGTGCTGCCGCCTCCTCCTCCGTCAATTGTCTGTTCTCAACCGTACTGGCCTGGGTGCTATCAAGTGCTGCTGCCTCCTCCTCCCCTGTCAATTGTCTGTTCTCAACCATACTGGGTCCAATACAGTACTATTACTGCTGCTGGTTCCACTGTCAAATGTCTGTTTTCCACCCTACTGGGTCCAAGCAATGCTGCCGGTGTTGCCAACCTGCACTTTGTGTCCTATGTCCCGTGTAATCACTTACACCTTGGCTAATGTGTACCTGTTCTGGGGTGCACAAGGTCTAATTAAATGGTACGCCTGTCTGTCTTCTGACCTGTGATGTCACTGAGACCGCATCGACTTCAACGCAGCCTATTCTTGGGCTGCTGCCATGATCTACTGTGTGTTTTTGGTGCTCTGGCATGACATGGACTGCTCCAGCGGACATCTTCAATGCTGTCAAATGTTGTCGACCTGGCTGTCGACGACTATTTTTGCACTTTGATTTTTTTCCACTTTTTTCATTGTAATAGCAACTGCAACTAAAAGAAACTATACCCTATCAGACTCCCACTATTGTAGCTGCAATTATTCAGCCGTTATAGCAATGTTCGTTTTAGGTTCGGTTCGTACGAATCCGAATTTCACGAAAGTTCGCCGAACCGAACTTTTCAAAAGTTCGCTCATCCCTACTCGTGACATACTGTAGCTAGTAAGGTTGAAATCAGGTTGAAATAAAACTAAAGTCCATCATGTTCAATATATTATCATACATTGTTGGTGCAGAGGAACTTTCAAAGAGCACAGACAAAATAAGACATGATGTACTATAAAAAAAACAAATCAAAACTTTAAATAAGAGGCAGAAGGGCTCCGCTTGGGAGAGCTTGCAATCTATGAGGAAACTGGAGGAATACAAGAGCTAAAAAAAAGTGCTTCATTGTGGCAGTCAAAATAAAACCTTGGATTTATGACCATCCTAGTTATCAAGTACATATAGGGGTAAATTTACTACTCCTATCAAAAATGTAGACAGTGTAAACTTAGAAGGGGGGAATTTATCATTAGGAGAATATTTGAAGTCAGTTTTGCTTGATTCTGCGTTGTCTCACTTTGTGCCACATTTATCAAATGTCTCATGTTGTTTGATAAATTTGGCTTAAACCTAACACTTCTGCCTAGAGAAGCTCCTCCAATTTTCCTACTCCACCCTCCTCCTGGAGTGATATTGCGACTATTTTGCAACTTTTTTAAAACGTCGCAATGATAACTCTGGAGTGAAACTCATAAACATAGCTAATCACATCCACTATTCCATCCATTTTACAAAACTGGAGTGAGTAGTGTACACATGCTAAAAGTCGCTAAATTTTGCGCAAGTGAGTGTAAAAATTCGCAGATTTTGTGCAATCGCATAAATTTTGTGCAAGGGAGTGCAAAAAAGTCGTAAAAGCACTATTTTACGACTTTTTGGTGCCCGAATTCTGGACTGAAGGTATTAGAAATAAGGGCCAGAGTGTCTGCCATGAGTTGCGCTTATTTTTCTTTTTGCATCAGAATTAAAACTGTCACACATCATTCTTTTTCATTGGTCGCACGAGTTACTAGTCTTCTGGATAGATCATCAGTATCTGATCAGTGGGGGTCCGACACCTGGAACCTTCACTGATCAGCTGGTTGAGATGGCAGATGGTCATCAATAAAAAAGATCTCAGAAAACCCAAAATTGTTTGGTTCTCCTTGAGATTGAAAATACCAAAATAGTGGGAAAATGTCATACAGGTTATATCAATTACAGTATATACTTTAAATATTGTGTATCATTTTCCACATTTTGTGTATTACTGTGTATGGGTGGTCATATGGAATAATAACTCTCTTTTTAAACTTACGGTATAGTATGTTATTAAGAACAGATGGTAAGCTATATTTAAATCATATGCTAATTTAATACTTCCAGTGGGAGTACTTTCAGGTGCACCCCATGCTATTTGGTGGATAAATCATAATTTTGAGTTTAATTTGTTGCTTTTTTTATCACCTATAAATAGTTTTCTATGCTGTAATCTGAAATTAATTACCTTTCACTAAAAATCATACACACATTCACATTGCACTTTGCAATAAAACTGTAGTGAGCCATTGGCTGGTGTGACTAAATTTCCTTTTATTATTATGTAACAATAGATAATATTTAACAAAAAGTCATATTATGTCACATTTTTATGGGTTACTCAGAACTTCTCCACAATATAAATTAATATAAAACTTACAGTTCCATAATTAAAAATATTTAAGGGCTACATAAATCAATTGTACATTTCTATCAAATATTCCTTAGAATATAAACGTGGAAGGAAAGTATCACAATACATTGTCTAGACCTACACCAGATTTATAACAGTGTCTCATGCTGGATGTTAAATCTGCTGGAGGGATAGACACTTTTGTACCTCTTAAGCCACGCTCCTTTCCTATTAAGCCCCATCCAGTCCCACTAAGCCCTGCTCCCTTTTCGAGCAAGTCAGGAGAAACTCTAGTTCTGCCAATTTGCACAACTTTTTTGACATATCCTAGGAACAGACACATTAGTAAATATTGGCCTTTGTGTAGATAATGTGTATATTTTGCATAATGGGATGCCAAAGTTTTAGCTACTCAGCAACAAGAAATGCTCACGCTAATGTAAGGTTTAGCTTGAATGCTTTTAAAATACCAAACCAACTAGTATTTTTTTTTTTGGGGGGGGGAATAAATTGTTGGCAAAATAAAAATAATACTTACTGTACCTTACCCGATGGGTACCTGACAAAGACTTTTGAGTCGAAACACATTGTTCAATACAATAATTATAATTATAATTTTACTGTATTACAGGATAGACCTAGTGCAAAATAGAGAGATAGTATAGATATGTAAATGATATTGGTTAGTTTAGTTACTACTAACCAGTAGAGATGCATTTATGAAATGTAAGCAATGCACAACATAGAAAAGTTTTATGTGTCATACTTTAAAATTGATATCTTGTCCATGCTGGTAAAATTATTATTTATGCAGGAAATAATTAGGCTGAATGAGAAACGGTTACAAATATAGTCTTCACTAGAGATGAGCGAGCACTAAAATGCTCATGCTGGCACTGCTGTGCTATCCCCTGCCCCACGACGCAGGCATAAGCCTGACACAGCATAGTGACAGCGTAGTGGCACCAACAAGTGACCAAGTTATATTGAGGTAGCAGTCAAATGTCTGTAGGTGAGCCTCCCAAAAATTTGTTTTGGAGTGTCCGAAGTTAACCCTCCTAAAAAATTGTTTAGGAGTGTCTGTAGTTGACCCTTCTGTAAAATATTTTTTTTGTTTTTCCTGTTATTAGTTTATGTACAACCCATGGCTGGCATGGTGGCAATATATAGGTTTGCTTCACTGACGGTCCACTGCACCGTTACATTTTCTTCATCATTGCCAATTACTTTTTCACCAACTGTTGTCTGGCAATGATAAAGGGGAAGGTGAATCCGCTGCCGAAGAAAACTGTCATCCTCCTACAAGTCTCCACTTATTCTCAATTGAAAAGGGGATGTTCTTGCCGTGGCCTTCCTCATAGTGTCCGCTTCTGCGGACGACAGAGGTGGTGTACCTACGGACAGCCTGGCCGAACACAATGGCAGACGGGGAGACACTCCCTCATGTAAAATTGTTTTGGAGTGTCTGCGGTTGACCCTCCTGTAAAATAGTTTTCTCATTTTTTTTATTTTTCCTATTATTAGTTTATGTACAACCCATGGCTGGCATGGTGGGAATATATAGGTTTGCGTCACTGACGGTCCACTGCACCGTTACATTTTCTTCATCATTGCCAATTACTTTTTCACCAACTGTTGTCTGGCAATGATAAAGGGGAAGGTGAATCCACTGCTGAAGAAAACTGTCATCCTCCTACAATTCTCCACTTGTTCTCAATTGAAATGGGGATGTTCTTACCGTGGCCTTCCTCATAGTGGCCGCTTCTGCGAACGACAGAGGTGGTGTACCTACTGACAGCCTGACTGAACACGATGGCAGACGGGGAGACACTCCCTCATGTAAAATTGTTTTGGAGTGTCTGCGGTTGACCCTCCTGTAAAATAGTTCTCTCATTTGTTTTGTTTTTCCTGTTATTAGTTTATGTACAACCCATGGCTGGCATGGTGGGAATATATAGGGAAGCACCCAACTAGGTGCAACGAAGGTCCATCACCCATGCCCATGCTGGCACTGCTCTCCTATCCCCAGCCACACGATGCAGGCATAAGCCTGACACAGCATGGCAGTGACACCAACAAGTGACCAAGTTAGATGAGGTAGCAGATGAGCCACCCAAAAATTTAGCCTGACGCAGCATGGCGGTGACAACAGAGTGACCAAGTTAGACTGAGGTAGCAGGAGGTGAAGCACGGATGGTAATTCGAAGGTGGAGGAGGAGGGGTTGGAGGAAGTGGCATAGTAATTCTGAGAAACCATGAACGAGGTAGGCCCCGCAATCCTACAAGTGGGCAGTACATGAGCGGCCCCAGGGTCAGACTCGGTCAGAGTGACCGAGCTACACGACGGTAGCAGGTAGAGCACATTAAAAATTTAGCGTAGCCCTGTATGGCTGCCACAAAACATTGACCGAGCTACACAACGGTAGCAGGTAGAGCACATTAAAAATTTAGCGTGGCCCTGTATGTGGAGATTGAGGGCTTGTGCATGTAGGTGGGCTAAACTTTTTTTCTGCTTGCGCTCCAACGTCTGCTGTAATGACAGCTGAACGTTGTGCAGGGACATATTGGTGGACAGTGTGGAGGATCATGGAGGCGAGGGGTGGTTTTACGGCAGGAGGCGCTAGTGCCGGGGTCCTGGGCTGGGGGTTGACTCGCAGAGGCAGCGAGTGACACAGGGGAAGGAGCAGTGGTGGGACCCGCATGAGGGGAACGGACGGCCTTGGTTCCATAGTGTTTAGCAATTCGTATACCTGCACATGCTGGTGGTGGTTAGGCTGGTAGTGGTGGAACCCCCACTTAAAAATTTGGCATCAACTGGTACGGCTGTCAACATTGAGCTCGAACTAGTTTGGCATGTGTGCTATCGATTCTTCTCAGTTTAAAATCGTATACGTCCCCTATCTTGGGACCATATATTTCATGGATTTTTCGAACACGGAAAAGGAAAAAGAGCTTGCTCTGGCCAGGGGAGTGTCTTTTCTACTGCAGCTAACGGGACTGTCCATGCTGTGCCTATCACAGGTCAGGAGTCAATTAAAAGAACAACCAAAAAAAATCAGTTCAAAATCTAATACGTCCCCTATCCGGGTAAATTGTTTGGAGAGAGGGCCTGTAGGTGGGGGACAGGCTGGGGGGAAGGAGGTTTCGCTGGAAGAGCCAGTGGAGTGCCCCCTGGGCTAGCGTGTGTCGTGGTGACAACAGCCGGATGGAGTTCGAATGACGACGCAAGGCCCCAACTTAAAATTTTAGCATCAACCGGTACGGTTGTCAACTATGAAATTGATCAAGTGGGGCATGTGTTGTATGTATTCTTCTCAGTTTAATACCGTATATGGCACCTATCCGGAAAAATAGTTTGGAGAGAGAGAAAGAGAGGAAAAAGGCGTATTTTTAAAAGTGACGTTCAGTATAGATCAGTTAAAGAGAAAGAAAGGATTTTATGAAATGGATTTGTATCACTGAGAGCAAAAGAACCTATTTTTTACGTGACGTGCAGTATAGATCACTTGGAGATAAAAAGGGGAATGTGCAGACTTGGGCTGCTATAGTGCAAACCACTATGGTGGTGACAACAGAGTAAGCGAGTGACACTGCGGTAGCAGGCGAACCACATAAACATTTTTCGTGGCCCTGTATGGCGGCGGTGACAACAGAGTGACTGAGTTATTATGCGGTAGCTGGTGAAGCACCCAAAAATTTAGCCTGTTACACCACCAATGACTTTGTCCGACTGAGAATGCAGTGAAATGGCTTTTGTTGAGCCTCCAAAAATGTTTTTCTTTTCGGAGTACATAAAGTCTACACTCAACAGCAAAGCTCAGCAAAAAAAATTTTTTTTTAAATGTCGATACGGTTTGACGCTCCTGAAACATTGGTTTACACTGTCTGTAGTTGACACTGCGGAAAAATTGTTTGGAGAGAGGGCCTGTAGGTGGCCCTCCGGAAAAATTGTTTTGAGAGAGGGCCTGTAGGTGGACCTCCGGAAAAATTGTTTAGAGAGAGGGCCTGTAGGTGGACCTCCGGAAAAATTGTTTGGAGATAGGGCCTGTAGGTGGACCTCCGGAAAAATTGTTTGGAGAGAGGACCTGTAGGGGGCCCTCCGGAAAAATTATTTAGAGAGAGGTCCTGTAGGTGGACCTCCGGAAAAATTGTTTGAAGAGAGGGCCTTTTGGGGGCCCTCCTGAAAAATTGTGGTAAAAGAGTGCCAGTTGGACCTCTAAAAAATTGCGTTTTTTGGGTCAGCGTTAGGCAAAGACGACAAGGAGGAGGAGGAGTAGGAGGAGTAGAGAAGAGAAATCGGATACATAAGTAATGTTAACCTTTAGCTGCTTTCCCCCGGAGGAGATTTGAGTTCCAGTGAAATCCAGTCTTTATTCATTTTAATAAGCATCAGCCTGTCAGCGCTGTCAGTTGACAGGCATGTACGCTTATCGGTGATGATGCCACCAGCTGCACTGAATACCCGCTCTGACAACACGCTAGCGGCAGGGCAGGCCAGCACCTCCAAGGCATACAGCGCCAGTTCAGGCCACATGTCCAGCTTTGCAACCTAGTAGTTGTATGGAGCAGAGTGATCGGTCCAGACGTTGGTATGGTCAGCTAGGTACTCCCTCACCATCTTTCTGTACAGCTCCCCCCTACTCTGCCTAGACTTGGGACAGGTGACAGTGTCTTGCTGGGGTGACATAAAACTGGCAAAGGCCTTGGAGAGCGTTCCCCTGCCAGTGCTGGACAAGCTGCCTGCTCGCCTCCTCTCCCCCGCTACTTGGCCCACAGAACCGTGCCCTCTGCCGCTAGCGACGTCAGATGGGAAGGATTGTTTCAGCTTGTGCACCAGGGCCTGTTGATATTGATTCACTCTCATACTCCTTTCCTCTACAGGGATGAGAGTGGAAAGGTTCTGCTTGTACCGTGGGTCCAGGAGAGTGAACACCCAGTAATCGGTGTTTGAAAAAATGCTTCTAACGCGAGGGTCACGGGATAGGCAGCCTAACATGAAGTCTGCCATGTGCGCCAGAGTCCCAACACGCAAGAATTCCCTCTCCTCACTGGCCTGACTCTCCATTTCCTCCTCCTCCTCCTCCAAGTCCTCCTCTTCAGCCCATACACGCTCAAGAGTTAAGGACTGAGCACTGGTACCCTCTTCTGTCTCGCCGACATTCTCCTCCTCTTCCTCCTCATCCTCATCCCCCTCCTCCGATACGCGCTGAGAAACAGACCGGAGGGTGCTCTGGCTATCAAGCGACGTATCTTCCTCCACCGTCTCTTGTGACAAGCGCAAAGCATCCGACTTCATGCTGAGCAGTGAGTTTTTCAACAGGCAAAGCAGCGGGATGGTGAGGCTGATAATGGCGGCATCGCCGCTGACCATCTGTGTTGACTCCTCAAAGTTGCTCAACACCTGGCAGATATCAGACATCCACGTCCACTCCTCATTGTAGACTTGAAGAATCTGACTGACCTGACTACCAGCTCTGGTGGAAGTTGACATCTGGCAGTCTACAATCGCTCTGCGCTGCTGGTAAACTCTGGATAACATGTTTAATCTCGAATTCCATCTTGTGGGCACATCTCACAACAGTCGGTGAGCGGGCGGTTGTAGGCGGCGCTGCGCTGCCCTGAGAGTGGCAGCATCTGTGGTCGACTTGCGGAAATGCGCACAGATGCGGCGCACCTTGGTGAGCAAATCAGACAGATTGGGGTATGTCTTGAGGAACCGCTGAACTATGAGATTGAACACGTGGGCCAGGCATGGCACATGTGTCAGTATGCCGAGTTGCAGAGCCGCCACCAGGTTACGCCCGTTGTCACACACAAGCATGCCTGGCTTGAGATTCAGCGGTGCCAGCCACAGATCGGTCTGCGCCGTGATGCCCTGTAACAGCTCTTGGGTGGTGTGACTTTTGTCACCTAAGCTCAGCAGTTTGAGCACCGCCTGCTGGCGCTTACCCACGGCACTGTTGCTGTGCCTAGAGCTACCGACTGAAGGCACCGTGCCCATGGATGGTAATTCGGAGGAGGAGGGGTCGGAGGAGGAGGCATAGTACGTCTGAGAGACCGTGACCGAGGTAGGCCCCGCAATCCTCGGTGTGGGCAGTACATGAGCGGCCCCAGGGTCAGTCTCGGTCCCAGCCTCCACCAAGTTAACCCAATGTGCCGTCAGTGAGATATAGTGTCCCTGCCCAGCAGCACTTGTCCACGTGTCCTTGGTTAGGTGGACCTTCTCAGAAACCGCGTTGGTCAGGGCACGGATGATGTTCTCTGACACGTGCTGGTGTAGGGCTGGGACGGCACATCGGGAAAAATAGTGGCCGCTGGGGACCGAATAGCGAGGGGCAGCCACCGCCATGAGGTTGTGAAAGGCCTCAGTCTCTACCAGCCTATAGGGCAGCATCTCCAGGCTCAGCAATTTGGAGATGTGGATGTTGAGGGCTTGGGCATGTGGGTGGGTGGAACTGTATTTCCTCTTGCGCTCCAGCGTCTGCTGTAAAGACAGCTGAACGCTGCGCTGGGACACATTGGTGGACGCTGTGGAGGATCGTGGAGGCGAAGGTGTGGTTTTCCGGCGGGAGGCGCTCATGCCGGGGTCCTGGGCAGGGGGTTGACTAGCAGAGGCAGCGAGTGACACAGGGGAAGGAGCAGTGGTGTGACCCGCAGGAGGTGAACGGCCTTGGTTCCATTGAGTGGAGTGTTTAGCACTCATATGCCTGCGCATGCTGGTGGTGGTTAGGCTAGTAGTGGTGGCACCCCTGCTGATCCTGTGTGGCACAGGTTGCACACCACAGTCCGTCGGTCATCCTCACTTTCTTTAAAGAACCTCCAGACTTGCGAACATCTAGGCCTCGCCACGGGAGCTTCACTACGTGAAACAGTTGCTGCTGATGCACCAGCTCTGGCCCTGCTTCTCCCTCTGGCCACACCACTGCCTCTTCCAACCTGTTCTGGTGCAGCACTCGCCTCCGCCTCAGAAGCACTGTCTTCACTCGGCTTATCAACCCAGCTTGGGTCAGTCACCTCGTCATCCTCCGATTCCTCAGTCTGCTCCCCCTCGGACTTCCTGCCCTGACAACAACTTCACCACTGTCTGACAACCGTGTCTCCTCATCGTCCGACACCTCTTTACACACTTCTTCCACTAAGTCAACATTGTCATCATCATCATCACCCACAGACTGCGACAGTTGGAAAACTTGGGCATCGGGAAAGAGGTCAGCAGCAACCTGAGAAGTGGTTTGTGACTCTGGGAAGGGTCCAGAAAACAGTTCCTCAGAGTATGCCGGATCGCATTCCAAATTTTCCTGGGAGGGGGCAGACTGGGGGGAAGGAGGTTGAGGTGGAGGAGCCAGAGGAGTGCTCCCTTGGGTAACGTGGGTGGACTGAGTGGAAGACTGACTGGTGGACAAATTACTTGAAGCATTGTCCGCAATCCACGACATCAGCTGTTCGCACTGTTGTGGTTTCAACAGTCCTCTACCACGTGTCCCTGTAAGTTGAGACATGAAGCTAGGGAGTGTAGCTCTGCGGCGTTCCCCTGCTCCCTCATCAGCAGGTACTGTCTCACCCTGCCCAGGACCACAGCCTCTGCCCCCTGCAGTAATTGAATGCCCAAGCCCACGCCCTCGACCCTTAGCCCTGGGGTTCAACATTTTCTGTATATAAGTGTATTATATAAAAAATAAAAAATAAATGGGCCTGCTGTACTGAAACCCACAAACTTGTTCAATCTGAACAAGAAAATATATAAGTGGATAAGTTAGAGCAAAATTACGTACGTTATTACGTACCGTGCAGTATGGAGCAATTACACTGAAACTATTAGATTAGGCAGACTTGGTCTGCTTAAGTACAACCCAGACAAATGTCGCAAAGAGATTTTTGTAATGTAGCTGTATCAGTGAGAGCAAAAGACCTTTTTTAATTAAGTGACGTACAGAATGTGTCACCTGGACAGAAAATACGGATTGTGCTTTGTATATAGGTGGATAAGTTAGAGCTAAATTACTTATGTTATTACGTACCCTGCAGTATGGAGCAATTACACTGAAACTATTAGATTAGGCAGACTTGGTCTGCTTAATTGCAACCCAGACAAATGTCGCACAGAGATTTTTGTAATGTAGCTGTATCAGTGAGAGCCAAAGACCTTTTTTAATTACGTGACTTACAGAATGGGTTACCTGGACAGAAAATACGGATTGTGCTTTGTATATAGGTGGATAAGTTAGAGCTAAATTACGTATGTTATTACGTACCGTGCAGTATGGAGCAATTACACTGAAACTATTAGATTAGGCAGACTTGGTCTGCTTAATTGCAACCCAGACAAATGTCGCACAGAGATTTTTGTAATGTAGCTGTATCAGTGAGAGCAAAAGACCTTTTTTACTGACGTGACGTACAGAATGGGTCACCTGGACAGAAAATATGGATTGTGCTTTGTATATAGGTGGATAAGTTAGAGCTAAATTACGTATGTTATTACGTACCGTGCAGTATGGAGCAATTACACTGAAACTATTAGATTAGGCAGACTTGGTCTGCTTAATTGCAACCCAGACAAATGTCGTACAGAGATTTTTGTAATGTAGCTGTATCAGTGAGAGCAAAAGACCTTTTTTACTGACGTGACGTACAGAATGGGTTACCTGGACAGAAAATACGGATTGTGGTGACTGGACAGCTGAACTGTGACACACAGAATGGTTCCACACAGCTGTATGAAATGGATTTGTATCACTGAGATAAAACAACAAAAAACTATTTTTTTATATATTTTTTTTAAATAATTTTTTTTTATATATTTTTGAGAGCAAACTCAGCCCCTGCTGACTGTGGCTATTTTGACTGCAACCCAGACAAATGTCGCACAGAGATTTTTGTAATGTAGCTGTATCAGTGAAAGCAAAAGACCATATTTGATTACGTGACGTACAGTATGGGTCACCTGGACAGAAAATACGGATTGTGGTTTGTGGTGAGTGGACAGCTGAACTGTGACACACAGAATGGTTCCACACTGCTGTATGAAATGGATTTGTATCACTGAGTTAAAACAATAAAAAAAAAGTGTTATATATGGCGATAGCTGCACTACTCGTGCCAGCAAGCCCAGCCAGGAGACAAAAAAAATGTCTTGTAGCCCTTAAAAGGGCTGTTGGGTTCTTTTGAGATCACTCCTGCCTAACAGAGAACTAAATCCAGGCCCTAACACTCTCCCTGAAACGCAGCAGCTCTGTCCCTAACGACATCCAGACAGCATCTGAGCCGAGCACCGCGGGCAGTCACTAGTATATTCCAGGGTCACCTGATCAGGCCAGCCAACCCCTGTTATCGACATGTAAGGGCCCCACGTGATGCTGGGTGTACCGCAGAGTCTCCTGGCTTGTGATTGGCTGAGTTTATAGGCGCCAAAAATTCAAAATGCGGGAGATGCCATTTCCTCAAGCATGGCGAGATACTCGTCCGAGCAGCGAGCACTTACGAGTACCATAATACTCGAACAAGCACCATGCTCGGACGAGCATGCTCGCTCATCTCTAGTCTTCACTACTCCCTTAACTTTTTAAAATTAGATCTAATTAGCACAAACAGTTATTCTGCCAGGTTGGCACTAGAATGAGTTACTCTCCATCCTTGTTAATGAATGGTGTGACATGTGATACTTGACGCAGTTAGCTTTGTTATATATAGGTAAATTTGGATTCCTCCACATATGCCGATCCAGCTTAGTTTACTTCTGGTGTGGTGTGACTCAATGGGTGAATGTTTGACAATAAAGTATGACAGTATGAAAACTAGAGTTAAAGCTCTGTCCACTCTGACACCTCTGTCATGGGTATATATTGGGAGGATTGCCCAACATATACAGTATCTCCAACAGCAGAATCCTACTTATGCCACTGTATGGGCTCCTCTGTTTAAAAAACAAACAAAAAAAACCTTTTTTGCTGGATGCCTCTGCATAGAAATGTGCATTTATCTGTGTTTTTCTACATTGAATCTGCAGTTGCATTCGAAGCATAGCGTGAATATAACCAAGATCTATGGGGAAATTACTCACAATGTGAAACATAAAGGCTCCAAAATGTAAAGCAGTGACCTCCTCATTTTTAAATTGGGGGGAGTTTGAGCTTATACTGTAAATGTCTGATGAAAATATATTCCAGATGGATTCCCCAACTTATACAAAATAAGTTCAACAGTTCAACATATTGAATGTTTTCACAAATTAAACCATATTTCAAGGCAAGCCTAATTTCTTATTAAAAGGTTGCGTTAAATATGAACTAAAACATCAAATCATGGATATATGACACTGGCCCCGGAGGAGTGGAGGATGAGATTGGTAGTGGCTCTAGCAGTTACAGTTGTTCATATCAATCATACCAATCAGAGTGGCAATCCTCACACACCGATGCTTCCCAGCAGTGACAGAGGGATGCACCCTTTTTTCCCTGAGGACACACAATGATGTTGGGGCTCCTGTCTGATGGTAGTTGGGGGTTCCTTTGGTATTAAACATTTTGTAGCGGTGAAAGGCAAGATATGTACAGTAGGTACAATATCCGGTGAATATTGCTTGAGTCAGTAACCAGGACAGTTGTAGAAAGTAGACTGAATGTCAGGTTTAGTACATTCAGTGATATCAAAACACAGTTCAAAACACTTCACAATCCTCCCTGATAGTGATGTAATAATATAAGCAATAATGGGGGATTGTAGTACTCCTTCCCTCTGTCTCTCTAAGTCTGAATCTAAGACTGGTAATAAGGTTCTTGCAAAAACTTGCCTGTAATTCTCAGCTGAGGCATACAGGATTAAGAAACGATTGCCATGGCTGTGTCAAAGTGTGGTATGGTGTATTAGCAATGTCCCTTTCACTGCAGTAAAGTCATTAACAGCCTTAAACAGTGAATACCTTACTGACTACAGATTCTGGACCTTCTAGTTCTTACTTTTTCTCTCTGGAGTACTGTGAAATGAAGGTGATTTTATTTCTGTGGATCTCTCAGAGATAGTGATTCTCCACTATGTAAGCCTAGTCTTATGAGGAGTGAGCAGATGTAGCTCCTCTCACTTCCCCAGCTAACACTACAGGCAGATTGACTGAACTAGGGGTTGCTATAAGTCCATCTCCTAACTTCCTGCAGGGGCAGAGTCAGGATTGTTAACCTCAACTGCTCCATATAAAGTTATTCTGAGTATAACTCATCTACAGCCCTTATCTACCAAGTGCCAAGCATGTTATGTGTTTGATAGCCTCCCAACATTCCCCATTGGCACATTCTGAGGGATGGAAGTATTAGGCATGAAGAAATCATATTATTAGGGAATGCCATGCACCCATACACTTTAGATCACTCTTATTGCAGGAAATAAGCCTCTGCCCGAGGTGACTTGCAATTACTTATACCCATTTCCTCATAGAAATAATGGATAATAGAAGAACAGTCCAGCATACATGTTTAGGAGGAAAGCTGTCAACTAAACACTTGTTCAGCAACAGCTATCTAATGTGTATGACCATCTGAAGAAGCCATATAATATCCCAGATCAATGCTCTATTCAAAATGTGTGCAATGTATTTTTTCAGGATATTAAACATTATTTCTTGCCAGAATAGTACCCCTTTGGGCTTGTTCCTCTCCTTCTCTTTTGTGTCTTGTGCTGCCATTTTCCTTCTCTTGCCAGAATAGTACCATGTTTCTCCAAAAAAAAGACAGGGTCTTATATTATTTATTGCTCTTACAAAAATGGCTAGAGCTTATTTTGGGGGGTTGTCTTGTTTTTTTTCATGAACAATCACACATTTATTCTTGAAGAAAAAAAAATCAACATTTATTGAAATGTAATTATGTTGTTATGTTCTGGAACTTCAGCATAAACTCTCAAAACCCAGAATTCTATCATGAATTTCTTGAGATCCTATTACCATGTACTATATAACAGTCTACATTAACTAGAATTCATGAACACTCACTCACCAGACCTCCTCAAACACCTCACTCCCATCAAAGGCGCATCACCATCACATCACTTCCTGTTCCAGCTGTGTTCCATTGCAGCAGCAGCAGCAGCAGCAGCACCCCCTTGTTGACCGGAAGTATCCACAATACTCAGGCTCACATGTGGAGTGATGTCAGTGAGATTAGCGCTCCCCATTCTGTGTGTGACAGCATTAGGGAGACTACCAGTACCCGCTGTCTATGTGCCAGTCTTAGCGGGTGTGGAGTGATGCAAGTGTGGCAACTGGTACCCGGCATTAGCTAACCCTTATCATTGTGGCGTACAATTCTTTTTGAGGGTCTCCGTTTTCTTTCTAAGGGTCTTCTAGCCTGCTTTATTCTATTTTTTACATGTATAGCTGCCTCAACACTGTTTTTATTCAATTGTAACTAAGGCTTATTTTTGGAGAAGGGCTTATATTTCAAGCCTACTCCAAAAACCCTTGAAAAATCAAGCTAGGGCTTATTTTTCTTTGGAGAAACAGGGTAGATATGCTGGGGGTTTTCAAATCAAGACCATACACTAGAGATGAGCGACATTCTTCAATTTGGCTGCTTCGCCGAATTTCCCAAAGAAATTGAAAAAGCACATTTCTTTGTGAGTAGCAGGCGCAATGATGGCGAATGGCGATTGCATCACCTCCCATGATTGAACCCCTCAGATGCTGTATTCATTGCTGATCGTGGCATCTGAGATGACTATTCAAGGCTGTCAGGGGTTAATCTGTTAAAAAAAATACTCATATTATCATTGATCGCGAAGAACCCACTGCGGCTATCTTGCTTGAAGATCCAGCATGAAATCTTGCATAGTGCGTGATGATGTCACCACACTGGCCGGCGTGGTGACATCATACATCACCGCACACAAGATTTTGCATGGGATTTTCAATCAAGATGGCAATGGAGGCCTCTTCGCATGAAAATGGATGAATGCATTTTTTTTTGTTTTACCGCCATTTTAGGGAAAATTGATTCATTACCACAAAGCAGTCGGCTTCGCAGGAAATTGAATTTTCCCTGAAATTCAGATCGAAGTCCACTTCGCTCAACACTACCATACACCATCAATTGAAATGAAAAAAAAATCACCACATTTGGGATTTTGGAACCAAATAAAATATTGCTATTATATTCTATCCTATGAGTCTGGTATGGAGTGTCCAAAAGGTTTGATCTCTAATTCAGTGTAGATAGCAGTTGGGATGAGGCATGGATAATAACTGTCCTCATTGATATTTTATTAATTAGAGAGCCTCTTGCTGAACTGACAACATTTACCAATGAACCGATGAAATTACATTTTCAAGCAGTTACAATGAGCCACAAATTGTCTTTTTTCCTGATGATTCTTTCCAGTGACTTGTGGCTTTGCCAGTCATAAATGCAGATGGAAATCTTTGAAATATTTAGATTGAAATCTTAAGTTATAGCTCTCTCAAACTACCCAAGACAAAGAATTTTTAGTGCAAACCCTTACTTGGGCTTGTGCCTCACTCACCACTTTTCACAAAAGTGAGTGGTGCAGGGCACGGATGATTCTGGGTTGGACTAGGGCACATTTATTAAAATTTATAGAAGACTCCTAGCTGGTGTAGTTTTGTCATGCTGAAATGTGCCACAGTTGTTTACCTAATGGTTTGGGCAGAAGCCCACTTCTCGCCAGATCTGCAAAGGGAAGCACACTTACCTGCTTGCCGCCTTTGTATTACCTCAATTGGTCAAAGTGGATGTTGACTGCAGGGAACCTGAACAAGGCAGTGCCAGTAGGGGAATGTAGGACCCTGCAGCAGTTACTAGGTAAGTATGCTGCCTTTTACAGGTCTGGCAATGAGGGTGGTCTGGTGAAATACCCCCAACAGGTGAACAGTTGCTTTAATAGGTGTCTCTTAATTATTGTGGCATATCATTTGGACTATTAGATATACGTGCGGAATAAACGATCTACAGGTGGAGATGTTGAATTGGTTAATCTATACTCCAATAACCTGACCCAATCTAAATCCAAAGGCTCTGGTTGGCCTTCTCATTATTTAGAATACTAATAATACCATATTTGACAGAATTTGGTTCAATTAGGGATTAGGTCAGTTAAAAATCATGCTTTAAAAAGGGAATGAAAGCAAGCTTAGCATTATAAGACACCCTCACTGCCACCCACTATTAGCCAGAGCAGAAAGCTCTTTAGCTCTTTAATACATGATCACCCATTCATTTGAAAGATATGTGACCATCTGCAGTTCCCCCCAGCAATATCAGCTAATAACCAGTCAACTATATTTAGAAAAGATGGTACACAGTTTCCTCTTCATATGCTGTAAGCGCAATATTAAAACATTTTATAGGAACCGCTCTTAGCATTAGATGTAGAGATGAGTGAATCGATTCAATGCAAATTAGATTCAGATTTTGTATAAATTCGAGTTGCATCTGAATTGTTGGTGATTCAATTCCTGCCAATTTTATAGAGTGAAAGAAATAGGGAGAGAGAAAGACAAAAAGAAAATAATTAAAAAAAATCATTAAAAAAGTGTGAGAATAGAGGAAAAAAATCAGCCGACACATGTGGCCAAACGGAAGCCAAATCGAAGAAGTACACCAGCCTCATCAGGTCTAAGAGATTCTTTATATAGTGTCTACAGCTTGTTTTAGGACAGATCCTCTTGATAGACCCATATCAGCAGACTAATTTGATGTCTTTGAACAGTCTATAAGTATGTGAGCACCATAACGGAATAAAGATCTAGAGTTTCAAACCTTTTGCTTCCAAACCTTCTGAGCAATGGTGGACCATACATTATTAATAAAGTTCCTGTGAAAAAAAGACTTTTATTCTTTACACAAATGCGGGCTTCACTGGATCAATTGGTGGCGCTTCACCCCTCTACGCACCTTAGTTCGTCAGCTTTTCAGTGCTGGCCATGACCTTTGATGCACACTCAATTGCATAAGAATAAAGCTTTTTTTTTCCCTTGGGAATATCACAACTGATTTTCAACCCAACCTTTTAGTAAGCCTTTAAATTGTCTCTGTGTTCATTTTCACTATTATTGTGTTTATTTGAATTTAGACGTCTCAGAGCTAATTTACACAACCATATTTTTCTTCCATGTGTTGTCTGATTTTAGAATGAAAAAACACCAGAAACTAATGTTTGGTGCAAATGCATAAACCACCAAAAATACATCACACCATACATCAAATATGAATTCATCCTTTATTAAATTATGAAGTACACATATTAAAAATTATAAAATATGCAGTATAGACTTACAATATGGACATAAAACCCCACCTCCCATAGAACTCCAGATCTGTGAATATCTCCTACACCTTCAAAACCAGGGGTGGCACAGTATAGTATGGTTGCTCGACAACAAAAAAAGGACAAGGACATAAATAGGCTATAGTCTACACCTAAAGTGAAAGAGACTAAATGCCAATTATGCCTATAACAGAGCTAAATAACACCTTAATGACCCATCATAAAGTATAGTAATAATACTGCCTGATGCTAAAGAAATAACAATGAGATAAGTTAAATAGGATACAGACCTGGAATTCAGGGAGTGAGAAACCTCGACGTACGTTTCGCCTCGCTTCTTCCTGGGGGCTGTTTTTAGAATGCACCGCCCATGGAACCATACAATTGAATGGGGCTATTCCCACTTTTTTTTCTTATGGATTTGTGTACCTGAACCAAGAATCTCACTGCATGTTATATTCTTTTTTGTGGACCAGAATATCATTGATGAGTGAGAAACAAAAGAAAATGCACACCAAAACCCTGAAAAAGACCAACCCCATGTTGTATCAAAGTGAGACTACCCACTAGTTACAGGGACCATATATAGAAAGCCTATGGCACAAAACTTAAAACTAACACCTAGAGAAACTGCCAGAACGCTTATAATAAATGCAATATTTTATGTAGTTTTTTACAATCACATGATTAAAAACAGGAAAAAAATGCAGGGGAAAGGCAACATCCACTGGAGGAGATACCACAGCAGGAACAATTCATTATACCAAGTACATAAAAAAGTAGAAGATAAAGTGCAAGTGCTGTCTCGTCCAGGATGGCGCCCGCCCCGCCGCGCGTTTCGGCGAACCTTCGTCTGGGGGTGGCATCATCACTTTTTTCCTGCACTTTTTTTTCCTGTTTTTAATCATTTGATTGTAAACAACTAATAAAATATTGCATTTATTATAAGCAGTCTGGCAGTTTCTCTGGGTGTTAAAATGCACACCAAACCTATCCATTGTTCACAGATCCATTTTTTGTATATGGGAAGCCGGACACAGTCATGTAAGTAAGCTCTGAAAATGTCTCAGCTCCTCCATGCATTTTAAAAGAATGCCATTTTAATCTTCCCAAAGTAGATAATACCCTAATACTCTGTGTAATTTTTTTCAGATACTTTTATTTTAGTTAAGCTGCCTATTTCTTGCCTTAACTACTTATTTGTGCATTTGCTCTTTGATGGTTGCTTTTATGTGATCACACTTTTAGTACAGCAGTTTTTCTTTGGCCCTGGAGAGTTCATGTCAGGGGTCTCATGATGAGTGCTGGTCTGCTGAAACCTCACTACGGCATTATGTAAGGACGGCTTACTTTTCACTGCTGACATTAACATCTGTGGGAATTGTATTACTGCTCGGTTCAGAGGAATAGTGTATCTATGTATAATGCAACTATATTTATAAAATATTTGGAGGTCTGATCCCATGTACCGTCTTGTCAGGCTGACTGTTTCAAGATAAAAAATAAAGTAAAATCTAAACATATTTTAATCATGGAAAATCCAGCACAAAGGACATTCCTAAAAAATAAGGGAGTGCATTTATTAAGACCTGCGTTTCAGATACCGTCTTAATAAATCCCTAAGCTGGCGGTGGATCCGCTGAAGTTATGAGGAGGCGCCGGCCTCTCCATAACTTTGGTGGATCCAGCGTGAGTTCTAAATGTAAAACAGCTTCCTAGTTGTCTTAGGTTCCATTCACATGAATGTATATTTGCGGGCCCGCATTACTGCGGACCCGCAAATATACGGGGGCCGCCCGGCGTGTGTTCCGCAGCGCTCGGAACACATGCTGTGCAGCCCCATTAAAAATGCCTATACTTGTCTGTGAATAGACTTGTATGGAAGCAATTCTTCCCATAGAAATGAATGGGGTGGGTAGGTGTAATTACACCTACTCACCACTACCCCCATTAAGGCCAGCATGTACACAGTGAAGAGGAGGCAGCGCTGATACGGCGCGCGCCTCCTCTTCAAACAGCTGATCGGCGGGGGTTCCGGGTGTCGCACCCCCGCCGATCTGATATTGATGACCTATCATGAGGAAACTATATATATATGTCAAGGTTGGGGTACACAGAAAGGGAGATGTGATCCCTGCGCTCACCCCAACCCCTGTCCCTGCCTAATTGCCTCCGTATCCTAGGCGATACGGCGACAACCACGAGGACTGCAATTACTCTTGACTAGGTGCAGGGAAAAGGGAAGACAAACAGAGACGAACAAAACACAGAAGAATCGTCAGCTAGCCGTGTCAGAAACCAGAGATAACGCCAGTACAAAATCGGAAGACGGTAGAGTAGTCAGATACAAGCCAAGGGTCAAATCAGCAGTCAGGATACACAATAACGCAAGCAGGAATAGCAAGGAATTGCAAAAACCAGCAAGGAGCAGAGAGAAAGATAGGTATATAAGCAGGAAGATATCCCACCCCCAGGTTCTGAATGGACCAGATTCAGAGAAGCCACTCAGCCAGCACCTGAGTATTAACCCTGAGTAGACAAACCAAACATGAAGCTGGGCGTTGGCTCTAAAACAACCCACAGTGTGAACATGGTTCAAGGCAAGGCGTAGGCACTAAACAGAAACACACAAAAACTCAGAATACCAAGCAAAACATAGAACCTATGTTCTCCGATGACCAGACCTGACAGTACCCCCCCTCCACGAGGGGCCTCCGGACCCTTAGACCCTAAAGATGGTTTAGACGGATAGTCCCGATGAAAAGATTTAACCAATCGTGGAGCATGAACATCCCTAGCAGGGACCCAGGATCTATCCTCAGGACCGAAACCCTTCCAATGAATGAGGTATTGAAGAGAGTTCCTGACCAGTCTGGAATCGACAATCCTCTCTACCTCATACTCGAGATCACCCTCCACCACTGATGGCGAGGGAGGGTCAGGGAGGGGTACCACAGGATCCACATAGCGTTTCAACAGACTCTTGTGAAACGTATTGTGAACCCGCCAGTCAGAGGGCAACGCCACCTTGAACGATACAGGATTAATAACGTGAGTTACGGTAAACGGACCAATGAACCTAGGAGCCAATTTCAGAGACGGAACTTTCAACTTAAGGTTCTTAGTAGACAATAGGACCTTGTCACCCACAACAAAAGTTTCTGAAACAGTACGCCTACTTCTGGATGAATGGACCATTAAACTTTGTGCTCTTTTCAAGTTCTGCTGAACTTGCGACCACACTGTGCACAGTTGGTTAGTTATGGACTCAGCACGAGGGGTATCCGAAACTGACGATGACAAGAAGGAAAACCTGGGATGGAATCCATAATTACAGAAGAAAGGAGATGTGAGTGTGGATGAACTAGTGTGATTGTTGATGGCAAACTCTGCTAACGGAAGATATGAGACCCACAGATGTTGACAGTCAGAAACAAAAAGACGAAGGTACTGGATGAGCTCTTGATTCATCCTCTCCGTCTGCCCATTAGTTTCGGGATGGAAGGCCGAGGAAAAGGACAATTTTACCTCAAGCTTAGAACAGAAAGCTCGCCAAAACTTAGCCACAAATTGTACCCCCCTGTCAGACACAACCTCATCAGGAATACCGTGGAGACGCACAATATGTTGAATAAATAGATCTGCCAATTCCTCTGCTGAAGGCAGCTTCTTTAGCGGAACAAAATGGCCCATCTTAGAGAAACGATCCACCACCACCCATATAACAGAGAACCCTTGAGAGAGTGGCAGATCGGTAACAAAATCCATAGACACGTTAGACCAAGGCCTGTCTGGCACTGGGAGCGGGAGAAGAGGTCCCTCAGGACGTCTCCTGGGGACCTTTCCTCACGCACAGACCTGACAAGCTAAAACAAATGCATGAACGTCAGTATTCATATGTGGCCACCAGTAGTTTCTTTTCAATAGATCTAGTGTTCCCCGAACACCTGGATGACCTGCTAGTACGGAACAGTGTGTCTCCTCTAACACTCTCAATCGAAGGGACAAGGGAACAAACATTTTGCCTTCCGGAAGGTCTCTTGGGGCAGAATTTTGTTTGGAGCGAATTTGATCTGAGAGGTGAGAGGAGATGGCTGCCAAAACAATACCAGCAGGTAAGATGTTACCGGGTTCCGACTCAGGACCCTCAGGGACACCAAAACTCCGAGACAAGGCGTCAGCCCTGACATTCTTGGTACCAGGTCGGAAAGTGACCACAAAATTAAAACGAGAGAAAAACAACGCCCATCTAGCTTGACGGGCATTGAGACGTTTTGCATTCTCCAAGTACACAAGATTTTTGTGATCTGTGATCACTGTCACTGGGTGAAGAGCTCCTTCCAGGAAATGGCGCCACACTTCGAACGCCCATTTGATGGCAAGGAGCTCGCGATTCCCAATATCATAATTCCTTTCACAAGACGAGAATTTCTTGGAAAAGAATGCACATGGTCTGAGGTTAGTGAGAGCAGCTGACCCTTGAGATAAAACTGCCCCTACACCAACCTCGGAAGCATCTACCTCAACAATAAATGGCTGAGAGAGATCAGGTTGAATTAATACAGGCGCAGAGGAGAACGCTTTCTTGAGTTCCTCAAACGCAGAGTACGCAGCAGGAGACCAGTTACTGGGATCAGCCCCCTTGCGGGTAAGATCCGTGAGTGGCTTGGCAATTACGGAAAAGTGCTTGATAAAATTCCTGTAATAATTGGCAAAACCAAGAAAACGTTGAAGGGATTTTAAATCCGTGGGCCGAACCCAATCCGCGATTGCCTGAACCTTACACGGATCCATCTGAACCTCGGAAGGAGTGACCACATAACCCAGGAATGAAACTTTTTGTACACAAAAAATGCATTTTTCTAGTTTAGCAAACAGAGAGTGATTACGCAGACGGGACAACACCAGACGAAGATGTTTACGATGTGAATCAAGATCAGAAGAAAATATCAGGATATCATCCAGATAAACCACCAAAAAAAACCCAATACAGTCATGAAAGATATGATTCATAAAACCTTGGAATACAGCTGGGGCATTGCTTAAACCAAAAGGCATAACCAGATACTCAAAATGTCCCAGAGGCGTATTAAAAGCTGTCTTCCACTCATCCCCTTCCCGGATCCGAATCAGGTTATAAGCTCCCCGTAGATCTAACTTGGAGAACCAGTTGGCCCCCGGAACCTGATTCAAGAGGTCCGGGATGAGGGGAAGCGGTCCAGAGTTTTTAACAGTGATTTTATTAAGTTCACGGTAGTCAATACATGGTCTCAAACCCCCATCTTTTTTCTCAACAAAAAAGAAACCAGCCCCCGTAGGAGATTCGGAAGGCCAAATGTGTCCTATAGCCAAACTCTCATCGATGTATTGTTTTAGAGACTCTCTTTCTGGCACAGACAGATTATAAATCCGACCCTTAGGTAACTTGGCATCAGGTAATAGATCAATCTTACAATCAAAGTCTCTGTGTGGAGGCAAGACTTGAGACAGAGGTTTCGAAAAAACGTCTGCAAAATCTGAAATAAACTCCGGGACCTCAGAATCACATACATTGGTAGAACAAAGGGAAACTTGAGACATATGGTCCTTACACTGAGGGCCCCAGTGAACTAATTCCTGAATCACCTAATCAAGAACCGGATTGTGCAGCTGAAGCCAAGGAAGACCCAGAATAATGTCCACAGACAAATCTTTCATTACAAGGAAAGAACAATATTCAATATGTAGTGCACCCACCACCAGTCTTATTTCAGGAGTACGGAATTTGACCAAACCGGCTTGCAGAGGGGTCATATCGACACTAGACACCTGGATAGGAGGGGACAGGGGAATCAAAGAAGGCAATATTTGGGAAACAAATTCAAAATCAATGAAGTTGGCGGCTGAACCAGAATCCAAGAAAGCCTGTCCAACACGTGAGGCTGACTGGAAAGAGACGGTGCAGGGCAAAAATACTCTAGAAACATTAGAGGGTACCTGAGCTCCTAGACAGTCCTCCCGATAACTGTCTAGGAGCGGAAGTTTTCCTGCTGAGGTTTTCTTCGGACAGGACTTCAGCAGATGATCCGGACTCCCGCAGTAGAAGCACAAATGATTCCTCGTACGATGTTCCCTTCTCTGCTTAGGCGTAATACTGCCGAGTTCCATCGGTTCCGGTCCGGATTGGCTGGAGACCGGATTGAGGATCGGCTGAGGAGCAGGAGACACCCGAGGAGGTCGCCTGGATCTTAGACGTCTATCTGCCCGGACGGCCAGGGTCATAGCTTCGTCAAGTGTTTTAGGTTCAGCATGGGCTAACAACAAATCCTTCACACGGTCAGACAGTCCAGTCATGAAAAGGTCTTTCAAAGCCCTATCATTCCACCCGGAATCGGTCACATATTGTCTAAAACTAGCACAGTAATCTTCTGCCAACTGTCCACCCTGACGTAGAGACAATAACTGGGATACAGCTAACGCTGGGCGATCAGGCTCGTCATATATCTGACCCAGCGCAACAAAAAACTCGTCAAGGGATGAGCGCAAAGGAGAGGCAGTGGGTAAAGAAAAGGCCCAGGTTTGGGGGTCTCCGCGCAGGAGAGACATAACCAAACCCACCTTTTGCGCTTCAGTTACAAACGACCGAGGTCGTAAAGAAAAATACAAAATACATCCTTCCCGAAACAGAAAAAATTTCTTACGGTCACCGTAAAAAAAATCAGGAAGGGGGACCTTAGGTTCAGGTGCAGGTGTGGGAACCTGGGGTGCAGACACAGGAGCCGAGGCCTGCATGTTTTCCTGAACCTGAAGGCGTATAGCAAGATCCTGAATCAAATTGGTCAAGGCCTGGACCTGAGATACCACCACTGACATTTGCTCCATAGGTGGAATAAACGTAGCAGGCCGTATACAGGTTGCAGGTTATTTTCAGGCTGGTTTTTCTGTCAAGGTTGGGGTACACAGAAAGGGAGATGTGATCCCTGCGCTCACCCCAACCCCTGTCCCTGCCTAATTGCCTCCGTATCCTAGGCGATACGGCGACAACCACGAGGACTGCAATTACTCTTGACTAGGTGCAGGGAAAAGGGAAGACAAACAGAGACGAACAAAACACAGAAGAATCGTCAGCTAGCCGTGTCAGAAACCAGAGATAACGCCAGTACAAAATCGGAAGACGGTAGAGTAGTCAGATACAAGCCAAGGGTCAAATCAGCAGTCAGGATACACAATAACGCAAGCAGGAATAGCAAGGAATTGCAAAAACCAGCAAGGAGCAGAGAGAAAGATAGGTATATAAGCAGGAAGATATCCCACCCCCAGGTTCTGAATGGACCAGATTCAGAGAAGCCACTCAGCCAGCACCTGAGTATTAACCCTGAGTAGACAAACCAAACATGAAGCTGGGCGTTGGCTCTAAAACAACCCACAGTGTGAACATGGTTCAAGGCAAGGCGTAGGCACTAAACAGAAACACACAAAAACTCAGAATACCAAGCAAAACATAGAACCTATGTTCTCCGATGACCAGACCTGACATATATATAACTCGGAAAACCCCTTTAAGAACACCTTTGGGGAAAAATCTTTTTTTTTTTTCAATTGGTCTTTATTATTAATTATCAGGAGTTTTTGTTCTGTAGGGTTAAGGTTTAGTCTATCTGCAGAGTATCTTGTTTTCAGTTTCACACTGAAGCGTCAGGGAGCTGCTCCGATGGCTCGATGTATAGTCATTATCTTTGAACTCCTGACAGCTCATAAACACTCATTTAGTCCATATTCTTATCACCTGCTCTTTCCTATGCAGAAAATCACCACAAATAAAACATAGTTTTCCATTCTCTAACATGGGAGTCTATGAGTAACAGATGCCATTGTATGGCATCCCTCACAAGCATCCCCCTGGATATATACATTGTGAGGGTATACCCCTGACAGAAGGCCTGAAGGCTGTATATACAGTAGAGAGATGAATCTAAGCCTAGGTAACAGCACTGGTACAAAAATAAAATAAAAAATAGACATTATCTGCAAGAAAATGTTAGCTGTAGTCTTTTTAATCCTCTACCAGCTTTTCACCTGGAAGCAGCTTCACAGCCGGGAACATTCTGTTCTTTCTTTTGAAATTTCAAGGGCATGAAAACTGAAATGTGGTGAATGTTGTTATAACCTACAATCAGAATTCTGATGCTTGCCATACAGTCTTTGCTGCCTCATCTCTCCAGAATGAAATCATGTTCCAGTTATGTCTTTTATTATTTTTATTGTTTTCTTTAAAAACACAGCTATTGTCATTTAAACTAGTAGGTAAAAGTACAGGACTTGTATGTTATGAGAATGTATAATAGACATTTTAAATAATCAGATAGTTCTCCCTCCGTGGATCTACGTGGCTGACATAAAATGTATTTAGAAACTGTAACTCTGATTCTTACTGTCTAATATTATCTGCTTAATATATTTATAATAATTTGTTGTCCAATGCATTGTTATTTCCTTAAAGGGGTGTTCTAGTGGAAAAGATTGATCTCTGAAATTAGATTTGTTTCCAACTGTAACAATTCGTTGACAGATCCGATTCTTCTACAATAAAATTTCAGCCCAAATTGAAAGTGTCCTGAAAAGTTAATGAGCGTTAATAATGTCAAAGTGAAAGAAAAATACATGGCTATGGGCAAAAGGATGGTAACCTGTGCTAACAAACAGGCTGTTTAAAAATACACTGCACTAACAGTATTTTTTTTTTCTTAAATTAAAACATGGTCAAAAAATTATCCCTTTTTGTGGGACATGTCTTCTTCTTTGTCTCCTAAGCTGTAAAATGTGGCTACCATTTTGACAGATTCATCCGAATCAAATTGCAAAAGATTCAGGTTTAGCGTGATTTGATTAGTTTAGAATGGATTCGCTCATCTCTAGTTATTCATTTTAGATCAGTTCAGTTCCTACTATTGAGACCAATGACAGGATGAACTGGAGGCTATGGTTCTTGCTGTCAGTGCGGACCCTGAAACGTACTTGCTAGGCACTTCATGTGCTGAATCTCAGAAGGAATCTATGCACACAGGACTTTATTGCTAAGTATGGACTTTGTAACAATATGTTCTTTTTGCTTTTATGTATGAATTATAATGGGAAGTATTTTTCACAAAGAAATATAAAGAAGAAACCTATTTGTTTTTGGTGTCAATTGGAGGCGAGATGGGATATTGACATTTTTGCACCATTGTGGTCCTGTTGTGTGATTAATGTTTTGTTTATGCCACCAATGATTTGATTGAAGAAGTTTATAGCAGTGCTGCAGCTGCTACATTACAGGATAGCCTAAGTGTTTTACAGTATGTGTAATTTCATATCTGACCAAACACAAGTATCATAGTTAGATTAGTTACAAGTGATTAATATTAATGGTCTGTAGGGGTCTAACTGAGCCGGCAATTGAGCAATGGTGTTCCTTGATTCTGATGCCCTGGTTATCCCTGAAGATGCCACAGAATTAAAATTATAATAAACAATAAAAAATAGACATAATAGCTGTTGCCAAGTCCCAAAATGCACAAACTATTAAAATATTTTAAAAAATGGACGATTTGCTGATTTTTCTTCGCTTCCCCATAAAAATGTAATAAAAAGTCATGAAAAAGTCATACACACTGCAGAATGTTATCAATAAAAACTATAGATAGTTCCACAAAAAATATGAGCTCAAACAGCTCTGTAGATGTAGATACTAAAAGTTATGGGGGTCAGAATATGGGGATGAAAAGTTTTTTTCAGTATTAAAACACAAGAAAACACAAGGGTATTAGTTTGACTGCATAGGGAATGGTGTAAAAACAAAACACATAAAGCTATGGTGGAATTGTTTTTTTTGTTTTTCTTTTGTTCCAAATCCACCCCATTTGGAATTTTTTTCCAGCTTCGCACTATATTATATGCAACTGTAAATGGTGCCGTTAGAAATGACAATTTGTCCTTCAAAAAACAGGTTTCAAATGTGTCCTTCAAAAAACAAGCTTCCATGTGAATGGAAAAATAAAAAAAAGTTAGGCCTCTTTCACACGGGCGTCACGGATTCAGTCCGGACGCGTTCCGGAAAATCCGCACTCGTCCGCACCAATCCGCACACAATCGCAGTCAGTTTTGACTGCAATTGCGTATGTTTGTTCAGTTTTTTTCCGCGCGGGTGCGAAGCGTTTTGATGCGTGATAAAAAACTGAATGTTTATAAACAACATCTCTTAGCAAGCAGCAGTGAATCACGCATTGCATCCGCACTTGCATGCGGATGCAATGCGTTATTCACGCAGCCCCATTCACTTCAATTGGGCCAGGGCTGCGTGAAAAACGCAAAATATAGAACATGCTACGATTTTCACGCAACAGCTAACTGATGCGTGAAAAACATCGCTCCTGTGAAAAGCCCCATTGAAATGAATGGGTCAGGATTCAGTGCGGGTGCAATGCGTTCGCATCACGCATTGCACCCGCGCGGAAATCTCGCCCGTGTAAAAGAGGCCTTATAGTTCCAGGAGTAAAAATATATATATATATGCAAAAAACAGAAAATCCCAGGGTCTTGAAAGGGTTAAATAATAATGTGTGCAAAATCACAAGCTTAGTTCAACTACAAGGATATACAATTTCATAGTCATGATGTTTTTTTAGAGCCCCAGTGAGATTTCTTTTCCCTCTACATAGTGACGGTTCTGGAGATAGGTGGTAGTACTAGCCCCATACAAAACTAGCTTTAAAAACAAAAAAGAAACTAATGAAAAGCTTGAAAATAAAGCCAGCAACTCTGGGCCCTGCTATACTCGGTGTTTGACCTTTTTGGAATAAGTGAACTTTTGTAGATAAGAGATGTAAGAACTTGACAGATTTGAAAGTGCAAATCTGAATGCTACCGATGAACTCAACACAATCTAGAGCTCATGTACATAGATCCTAAGAATGTTTATTTCACAACTACTCATGTATTATTAAAGCTATCATGTTTTTCATTATTCTGCATAAATACCTCTGCATGAATTTATCATGGAGGCTGGTACAGACACCTTTGTATATATCTTGCAAATGCCTACGCAAACACATTTATAGTTTATAGGTGGCATAATGAAGGGATATTCTACAATGGTGAAAGCTACCAGGAGGGATTTAATTGGTGATGATGTTATCCTGTAGTTCCCTTAAAGTTAGCCATAGGGAGAGACCAAGTTCCTGAGTTCCGTTTACCCATTAGAGCACGCGGTCAAACTAGAAGTCACATAATCAGATGCCCATAATAAAAAGGTTCAAAATTTATGGATTCTGCTGAGTTAGGGAGTAACAAATTACACTGCTAAAGTACTGATGGTGAGTGGAAAGAAAGAGCAAAAGAGAATATTGTGGAGCAAACCAGTGTCAAGACTATGTGCGTGCAAAATTCAGGCAGTTTATTGACTCAGCAGGGGATATGTCCAGGGGATGAAAGGCTTTAGGAGACTGGACATACTTGACATACTCATATGTCAAGTATGTCCAAGCATACTCTGCTAAGACCCTCTTCCCGCAAAAGAATATTATGGATCCACTTGTGAGTACAGCTCTGTTGCAACACATGAACAGGTATTACCCAATCCAGTGGGAAAATAGATCGGAACAAGAATGTCCTGTTTCTCTCTGTCTCCTTGTCATCATCATCATCAGTTACTACTTCTTCCATTCAGACAACTCATGCTCCTAGCCCCCTCCACTGTCAGCCATCAATAACAGAATGTATGGCCCAGAAACAACTCTATGTCCAGCAATCCGCTGGTGTGTATGCTCAACTCTCACCTGACCAAGTTACCAGGGGTGCAGTTGCTGCTGTACCATTTAGTGGATTCTGCTGCCTGGCAGAACTGATGAAGTGTGCCCAGCCTCACTGGAAGATACCTAGCCACTATTATTTCTCCAAAATAGACATCTCTGCCTTGTAATATCATGTGACAGAGAACGTGGGACACTCCTTTCAGCTGTAGCTGTGCTACAAGGTGAACCATAGACATCTCGAGCAGCTGTTACAGACAGGGACAGTACAGTCTTTTATGGCCCACTGGGTCATTGTTTTTTATGGCAGTGGCAATTCAGCACTGCACCAACGAGGTCAGGTCCTATTGACACATCCACGATTGTGCCGTCTGGTTCCCACACCAGTCACTTTATTAACCTTCTCCACATCCTCCTGTCTCCAACAGACACAGGGCACAGTGTTGCTTCCACTCCCCCTCTATCCTATTATATGTGTAAAGTAAATCATTGTCATGCTGTGTTAGAGCTGATAAGTATGAATGAGCAGAGCCACACAGCCGATCAGTTGTTAAAGTGCATCAAGCAAAAGACATCTTGCTCGCTGTCTCCTTGCCAACTCCAACTAGGAAAGGTGGTCATCAACAATAGCAGGAACATCTTTGTCATGCTGCATTTGGGAGAAATAACACATGCTCCGTGCATGGTGTACATGATAGATTTAGAGGTGCAATGCTTTTTGAAAAAGTACCAAGGATTCCAGAGGGTGTTAGTCATGTCCAGGAGACTGTCAGCCATTTTTATGTGTATAAAGAGAGACAGCACTCCAAAAGTTCAATTGCGAAGTGTATTTATTCTTTTGTCAGCCGAACATAGTGCACAACATGTGTACGAGTGATGTTTGGGGCTGACAGAAGCCCTTCATCAGGCAGAAGGATGTTGTGACAGCGTTAAGCAGATCGGCAAAAAGGGAGACCAAATTGCTGTACTACTGTGAGTGCAGCTTGCTGCAGTTTTCAGCGAGCAGACTCCTGACACCCACTTGTCTGACCAGGAGACCCTTTTCGCCATCTCTGCTTCCGCAAGCATCAGCAGCAGCCAGTTCAGTCTCATCAACATAATGGAGCATTACTTTCACGTGCCCGCCTAGACTGACAAGTCAGCAAACTGAGGCATACCTCCTTAACAACCAGGTTCTGTCCTACATGGACTTTGGCCTTTCTCTGGTGCACACCAGGTTCCCTGACCCCATGGACTTTTGAGCAGACAGACTATAACAGTGTCCAGAACTGGCCCAGGTTACTCTCTCTATAAGGTCTTGTCGATCCTCCAGTTTCATCTCAGAGAGGGTTTTCAGCTCGGCAGGTGGCTTCATTACACCTAAACAGACAAACTTACCCTACACCAGTGTACAGAACATCACATTTGTCAAAATCAACAAGGTGTGGTTTTGTAAGGATTTTCACACACCTCCAGCTGATGGCTATGAATATATCTACTGTTGCTGACACAGGCTATTGATCGCTGGCCCCATCATAACACTGTCACTGTCTGCCTTGTTTTACAGCTGGAGGTACGCGTTACTTATCGAGTGCACTAGATAAGGATTAGACATGCTAATTGGAGATATGTTCCTCATAGGTAGATCCACTATAGAAGTGCAATATGTAAGAATGGTCCAGCGCACCAAAAAATAACTACTTCAGTGCTTTTTGTTGAGCACAAAACCACATAACAGTGATGTTTCGCCCTTCTTTCCTTGGAAGTGTCTATGCATAGAACTCTATGGAACTACAGTCTTCTAAGTCTCATTCTGAACCAGTAATCCTAAGGATGGTTTCTCACACAGCATTTTTGAAAAGGCTGCATTTTTTTTTTGTGGAGTTTTCTTTTATTGAAAAACACTGGCAAGATGTTAGCTGAAATGCATATTAAGATTTATAACCGCAGGTGTAGCATTTTTCTAGGCTTCTCCATAGAACTTGAAAAAGGGCCATGTAATAGGCCTGACTACCATAATGTTCCACACTATATTGCTGCTGCTGTTGCCATCATGCTACTGCCGCAGCTGCTACTCCCTCTACTGGCTCTTAGGTACCTGTCACTGAGGCTGGTACTCACAGTCCTATAAATTCAGGAAGCATTTGGGCACTGAGCAACATTTAAGTGCTAAGTGTATGATTGAGGTGGATTCTAGGGCCTGGGATTTAGCTGTGGCTATAGAGACTAGGTGGTATGTCCCCTTTCTAAACTACACTCCAGGTTTTTTACCCTGCTGAACTAAGAGTTTAGCGGAGCTTCTAAAGGTGATTTAGAAGTCAATCTGCCTGTGTGGAGGATAGAAAGAAAGCTGTGTGTTCAGTGAGCTGAAAAAAATGAGGTCTGCTGAGCACGGACTGCAGCCAGAACGGACTGGCTTCTGGTGATCTTTACAGGGTGAGCCCTCTTATGCGACCACTCATGTGAAGATCTCGACTTTGTGAAACCTGTCTAAGGAAAAGGCTTATATTGTTTATCTTTGCTAAAGAGACAAGTGCAAGACAAGTATCCTGTTTATTTTACTTTAATAAAAATGTCCTGCTGAATCATAACCTGCTTATGCCTACCATTTGATGCTGCCCACCCATGCCCTACACAGCTGCACACACATCTACAGCCTTGTCTGCTCCATGCTATGTTGCTACTGATGCCACTGCTATTGCTGCCACATGGCACTATTACCCCACACCTTAGACTTTACCCTTTCCACATCCAAACTGTACTGCTTCTGCACCCCTCCCCCCAAAAAAAAGGCTAATTTTTCAAGCCTTGTTCTTAACTGAATATTTCTTCCAAGACTACTATTTGTGTGTATAAACAGGGGCAGGCAATGCATCATTTTTGGATGCTTGTGCAGAACAAGCCACTGTTTTTTTCTGATATTACCATTTCTGTGTATAATCTTGGGCAGGCATCTGTCACGCTTATGACATAATTTGTGAATGCTTGTACAGAACAAGCCAGTATTTCTTGTAACCCTACCTTTTATGTATATAAACAGGGGCAGGCATCTGTCCCTTTTAAGGCATAATTTTTGGACTGCTTGTAGAGAACAAGCCAATGTTCTTTTCGATAACACCTTGTGTATTTTTATGACATCTGACATCATAACAAATGCAATGGCGCATTGTGTTTTTAAACACACTATTTGTTCATCTCTTGATCCATGTGAGGTACAAGGCTGGTTCTAGCTTTGTTAGAAAGAGATTGCTGTGTACTGAATAATATCTGATTTTGCAAGATGTTAGACATGGAAAAATTTATAAAAGTAAATTTTCCTTCGACAGATGTTATCCGCATTGTTCATCCGCCATCTATAAGCTTCCATATTGGATTTCATCTGTTTGACAACTATCACCCCTAGGCTTCCATGTTAAGCAACAATGTACATGTTGATCATATGCTTTACTTTCTTTACTAGATGGCTATGAGAGATGTCCCTGATAGATGCAACATTTCAGCCACGCATATATTTATACATATATATACATGTATATTTTTTTTAAACTGAATGGCATGAGTTTGTATTGAATTGGTATCATGACAAATTGTATAACTTAACACACTTCAAGAAAGAAGTTGTCCCATCTCGCCATTTTTATTGTGAGAGAGAAGTAA
Source organism: Rhinella marina (assembly GCA_900303285.1). Lineage (NCBI taxonomy): Eukaryota > Metazoa > Chordata > Amphibia > Anura > Bufonidae > Rhinella > Rhinella marina. The sequence goes on from ONZH01006702.1 coordinate 39,702, forward strand.
GCGGGCCAGCGATCTATTGTTTCAGTAGCTCCCATTGCAGTGGATTGGAGCTACATAAAAAGTGTAGCACAGCAAGTTATGCTGTTTCTGTAACTAGGGAGTTACAGAGGCAGAGTAGCTCATTTTGCTATACTGTTTACATACACTGTTTCCCCATCTAGCTATGTAAACCTAAAATAGCTTATATACAAAAACTTGGACATTTGGTGTAGAGAGGTGGCAACCTGATTGAACCTGGCAAACTGTTCAGTCCCTTGAGTAATGTAAAATACCAGTGCTCTGCTCTTCTCTAAATTATAGATAATAGTAGTATTGCTTTGTTTTGTTTTTATGGATATCCGTTCCCTGAGTTCAGCTCCTGGTCATGAATAGCTTGCTGTGAGCTTAAAGTGAACAAACTTTCTTTTATTAGTCTAAATACTGTCTGCATGACTACTTTCACAAGAACTAAATTAGCACAGACTCCTGGTTAGTATTCTTGTGATTTTAGATGAATTGCAGTAATTTTGTGTTTCAGTTCTTCATGCTCATAGAGAGAGAAATAAATGCACCCAGAAAAATCCATGCTTTTCATTTTAATATTATACCGTGAAATATGTGCATAGAATAATATTGTATGATTAAGCATCTGCAAAATATTTTGGACTTTTGATCAGTTCCCCATACAAATTCCCATGCCACATGACATTATCATTGACTCACATTTCACAGATCTCATTTTGAAACATGTTGCGTTCTCTTCAAGGATACCGTTTCTTAATGTCAAACTGTTATTTGGGTAACTGGACACATCAACTTGTAGGATAACAGTCCGAACTGGATGGACAGATGTCTATTTTCGGCCTTATAAACTATGTTACTATGTTACATCAGAGGGCACCACAAAAATGTAGGTTCTCTCTGGGCCTCTATGTGCCACTCAGGGCAGTGCCGTATTAATGATGTATTGTTTCTAGGGGATAATACCTTTATAATACAGCCTCCAACGGAGCATGTCACAGTTTTATCTGTCAGTTTCATCTGGAACTTGACTGAACTATTTAAGCAGATGCATACAGAGGTACAATCTAGCCCCATAGAAGTCCTTGGCTAGCATAGTATGACTACATGCAAATCGGAGGCTGCGAGGAGTTGTTATAAGATTGTTTGCATAAGGCTTTAGACCGGTTTCACTCATAACATATATCCCCATTGTCTCATAGGTGTGGGTCCCATCTCTGAGACCCGCACCTGTACCAATAAAGGAATGGGGAAAGGTGGTGGAGGGTACACGGTGCATGTGCAGCCGCCCTCCATTCATTTCTATGCGGGCGCTGAAAATAGCCGAGCAGTGGCTGTGCAAGTGCGGTGCGCTCCCAATCACTTGTATTGGGAGAGCGCTTGGCGGGGGCCGGAACCTGGGAAATCCGGGGTCCTCCAGCCAACACTCTCCAGCTCCGTTCTTGGCGTAGGTGTTGTTCCCAGAGGTGGGACCCGCACCTATCAGACAATGTGGGCATATCCTAGCGGTCTGCCCCATTGTCTGTGATGGGACAACCTCTTTAATGACTGATCCTGAGGATAAGTCGTCAACATGAAGAGCCTGGAAAACTCTTTTAATTGTATATTTAATAGTCTTTTTCCTTTCAAATTTAAACTGGATCAGCATAAGTTGTTAGTAACAAAACGTTACGGATCTCTGATATGTACAGCAGCTACGTATATGTACGGAAGTGATGATTACCAAGGGAATCAAATGGTTATTAACCTGAAGTAAGTCTCTACAAGACAAGGTGCAAGATGGAATAACAAGATTCATAGATTAAAAGTATAAAATGCTAATATAAAAAAGAGAGATAAAACTATAATTCTTATTCTACATACAATTCAAAATAATTGAGTACTTGGACAGTCATTCCGTTCGGTGGCAAATACTACAAACACAAGCCATCCCAAAATAATTCTGTAACAGGGAACACATGAGTCGTCGAAGTGTTATTTAAGGTTTAATTAGTTTTTGTTTGTTTTTTCATCTTCAATTTATGCAAAACTCTGCTGTGTCATGAGGAAGTAGCCAAGGACTGTGTGACAGGAAAAAGCATCTGTTCTCACCTTCTTGAATAAAATACTGTTATAACAATACTGGTAAAACTGTTTCCTATTCTCTTGAGTTTACTGTGGGAAGCAATATTTAACACAGCATGAATTGTTAATGCATGGCCTACACCGAATGATAGAAACCTTGTCATGAAATGCCCAATCCCTTGTGGCGAAGAAGGAAATTAAACTTTAATCTGTCCTCGCCTTTTCTTAACTGACATGATAGAATATAAATTCTAACCATGTACTAGGCTAGGAATTGGGAATAAGCCAACCTTTAAGAAATCTTAAATACACAGAAAGTCTAATGCTACCAAAGTGAGCTTTTTCGAAATGCCAAGGAAAGATTGCTTACTTAACTTTTTATAGACTTGCACAGATAATCCCATTTTTGTTATTTACGTCCGACGGGGCTCAGGTGCAGCGGTTTACGTCTGATATGTTCTTCAAGATTCCTATCTTAGAAAAAAGGATTTAAAATGTATCATGGAAAAGCATTCCTGTGCCGAAGGGCTGTGAAAACTGTTATTGCAGACCTCACAGGAATTAGCTCCAGGAATTCATAAAAGACATTCATTACTAGAAGAATCTCACCTAATATGTTACTTGATTCTATTTATATATATATATATATATATATATATATATATATATACAGTACAGACCAAAAGTTTGGACACACCTTCTCATTCAAAGAGTTTTCTGTATTTTCATGACTATGAAAATTGTAGATTCACACTGAAGGCATCAAAACTATGAATTAACACATGTGGAATTATATACTTAACAAAAAAGTGTGAAACAACTGAAAATATGTCTTATATTCTAGGTTCTTCAAAGTAGCCACCTTTTGCTTTGATTACTGCTTCGCACACTCTTGACATTCTCTTGATGAGCTTCAAGAGGTAGTCACCTGAAATGGTTTTCACTTCACAGGTGTGCCCTGTCAGGTTTAATAACTGGGATTTCTTGCCTTATAAATGGGGTTGGGACCATGAGTTGTGTTGGGCAGAAGTCAGGTGGATACACAGCTGATAGTCCTACTGAATAGACAGTTAGAATTTGTAGTATGGCAAGAAAAAAGCAGCTAAGTAAAGAAAAACGAGTGGCCATCATTACTTTAAGAAATGAAGGTCAGTCAGTCCGAAAAATTGGGAAAACTTTGAAAGTGTCCCCAAGTGCAGTTGCAAAAACCATCAAGCGCTACAAAGAAACTGGCTCACATGAGGACCGCCCCAGGAAAGGAAGACCAAGAGTCACCTCTGCTGCGGAGGATAAGTTCATCCGAGTCACCAGCCTCAGAAATTGCAGGTTAACAGCAGCTCAGATTAGAGACCAGGTTAATGCCACACAGAGTTCTAGCAGCAGACACATCTCTACAACAACTGTTAAGAGGAGACTGTGTGCAGCAGGCCTTGATGGTAAAATAGCTGCTAGGAAACCACTGCTAAGGACAGGCAACAAGCAGAAGAGACTTGTTTGGGTTAAAGAACACAAGGAATGGACATTAGACCAGTGGAAATCCAAATCTGAGATCTTTGGTTCCAACCACTGTGTCTTTGTGCGACGCAGAAAAGGTGAACGAATGGACTCTACATGCCTGGTTCCCACTGTGAAGCAGGGATGAGGAGGTATGATGGTGTGGGGGTGCTTTTCTGTTGACACTGTTGGGGATTTATTCAAAATTGACGGCATACTGAACCAGCATGGCTACCACAGCATCTTGCAGCGGCATGCTCTTCCATCCAGTTTGCATTTATTTGGACCATCATTTATTTATCAACAGGACAATGGCCCCAAACACACCTCCAGGTTGTGTAAGGGCTATTTGACCAAGAAGGAAAGTGATGGGGTGCTACGCCAGATGACCTGGCCTCCACAGTCACCAGACCTGAACCCAATCGAGATGGTTTGGGGTGAGCTGGACCGCAGAGTGAAGGCAAAAGGGCCAACAAGTGCTAAGCATCTCTGGGAACTCCTTCAAGACTGTTGGAATACCATTTCAGGTGACTACCTCTTGAAGCTCATCAAGAGAATGCCAAGAGTGTGCAAAGCAGTAATCAAAGCAAAAGGTGGCTACTTTCAAGAACCTAGAATATAAGACATATTTTCAGTTGTTTCACACTTTTTTGTTAAAGGGGTTGTCCAAGTTATGGAAAAAATAATATAGCACTGTAAATCTGATGGGCAGCAATATATAACTAAGTTCAGCAAGTTTAAGGCAAAAAAAATCTATATTTCCTCATTTCCCTGGTTCTCTTCTGGTCTTTGTTTACATGCAGTAATAACAATCTCTGCCCCTCCCCCCTCTCTGCAAAGGCAGTGAATATAAGTGCTGTGAGTACATGTCTGCCTGCTGGGATACTCAGCAGCATGTTGTATGTGTAGGACTACAAGTCCCAGCTGTACAATGACACTGCTGATACACACAGGAAATTCTCCCTACCTGTTCTTGTACAATACAATTCTTCTATAGCTCCTTGCCCAGCATTTGTCTCCTCTCACTGCTGTAGCTACTATTTGTTATAAAGCCTTGAGCCCTCAGTGTGTTCTGGCTGAAGGGGTTAATGTTTTATCTGAAGGAAAACAGGGAGAGTAGATAGCAGGAGCCCGGCAAAGAAAGGGGGCGTGGCCAGTGACATCTCGTGTACAGACTGTTATCTGAACTCTGAGGCTTGTACACGAAACATCACAGACCAGGGAGATAAGGTGACATCACAGGTCATGTGACCCTCAGTCAACTCTGAGAAACCAGCAGCTTTAGAAACACAAAGTATATGGGAAAGTTGTTATACCTGACAAGTTAGAAACATATAAAGAACAAAAAAATAACTCGGACAACCCCTTTAAGTATATAATTTCACATGTGTTGATTCATAGTTGTGATGCCTTCAGTGTGAATCTACAATTTTCATAGTCATGAAAATACAGAAAACGCTTTGAATGAGAAGGTGTGTCCAAACTTTTGGTCTGTACTGTATATATATATATATATATATATATATGAGATGAGCGAATCTATTCGCCGTTTCGTAGATTCGTATTGAATCTTGGAAATTTTCTCCTCCGAAGCAAATCTGGATTTTTTTAGGATTTGCTTCGTATTACTCGTAAATCTTCGCAAGATTTTGAACGCTAACGATACGTACGATATGTATGAAACGTACGAAAGGTACGCATTCTGCGTGAGGCGGCGAATACGCCCCCGCAAGAGCGGGAAAGTGAAGATACACCCCTTCAGAACTGGAAAAAACCAGCCCGGCCCACCAGGATCTAACTATTTGCACGTATAGGGAGTGAAGACTCCTCCCTCAGTACTCCACCCTCCTCTGAACCAGTTTAGACCAGCGCTGAACACTGAGCAAGTAGCAAGCATGGCTAAAAAGCTGCGTCCCAACTGGAACCAGATGGCCTTTGTGGACAAGTTCCCTGAACCACCGCCCGCTCAAGACATCAGGGTGTCACACTCTGAAGTCAAGAGAACCCCATGGGGTTCAGTGCCCTTGTTTTCTTTACCGGCCACTGAGATTTCTGCGCATCGTTAGGTGGTTTGTCGTGAGGCGGCTGGTACGTCTGCTGTGGCTCGTGCGGCTGGAGCATCTGCTGTGGCTCTTGCGGCAGAGCGTCCACTTCGCCGCCCAGGAGGAGATCTACAACCACACCTTCCATAATGCAGAACCCAATTGTGCCACCATCGGTGATGGCCCATGCGCAGACCCTCTGGGACTATAAAAACGCTGTGGAGGACTGGGTCATCCAGGTACTGAACCAACCTAGGCCGGGAGATCCTGCATTGGAATGTCGAAAGGGAACGGTCCTGTGGTTTTCCATTGAGAGAGGGTCTGGCTTCCTGGCAGATGATGAGGACGGAAAGGAGTATTTTGTGGGCCGCAGATCGGTGAAACAGCCATACCTGCCACAACCTCGGCACAGCCTGTACGTGGGGATCAGGTGGAGTACACCCCCATGGCATCCCTGAAAGGCCCTTTTGTGACCGGGGTTACTCTCCTTTCAAAGCCGCTCAGGGGCGGACACAGACAGCAGAGGGCCCCTGTGTAAAGATTGTGCCTGGGCCACCCTACCCCCATGCCAAATACTCAACGTAATCTATTCCCTCCTAACATTACATACAGCAATACAAAACATAGGGTGAGGCTACTTTCACACCTGAAGCACTACGATCTGACTGGTTACAAACCACACCATGCAGAGGTTTGTGTCCCGCTGATTCTCAGCATTTTTGCCTGAATGTGGCCGGATCTCTGCCGGACCCCATTATAGTTAATGGGACCCTCGGGCATTCAGTATTGCGCAGTGCTGGAGTCAGGGAATTCAAGCAGGCTGTTCTCTACTAGAACAGATTTCCAAAATCACTAACAGAGATGTGAAGGTAGCCTAATACAGCGCCTCATACCTCGTATATCCAGTGACGTCTTCTTAGATGTAGACATTCTCTGTCCTCATCTTCTCCTTTCAGACTAGACCGCCATGATGATTTCTTTCAGCCATCTCTTCTCTTTGCAGAGTTTCACAGACAGCCATATTAGTTTCCTACTTTTCCATCATCCTCTCACCTTCTGAATGCCCCATCCTGCCACCCCCAATACTGAGACGCTGTGCTCGCCAACACTATACTGCAGAAACAGTACCCCTGAAAATACTATTACCACACAGATAGCGCCCCCTTCAATAATTATTGGCACAGAGTGTCCTAAAATAACTGCACCCAGGAAACTCTGTCCCCTACACTAACAGTGTAAACATAATGTCCCCCAAAAATAATGATACAACATATTCCCTGTTGTGTGGCAGTAAAAAAATACCTCCTCTTAGTGCCCCCAGTGGAGCCAATGTCCCTATAGTGCCCTCATAATGTGTGCCAATGCCCCTATTGTGTGCCCAAAAAATCCTCTTAGTGCCCCCAGTTAAGGACCCCATAGTGCCCCATAATTTGCACCAGTAAAGAATACTCCTATATACAGTCCCTGACAGAAGTTCTGTTGCTTATCCATGTTGTGGAAACAAAGCTTATAACCTGACTTAAAATTCATCCATTGGTTTTAGAAATGACTCATATTAAAGCTGAAACCCTCCCAAATGAGTTTTTTTTTACGAAAATAAATTTGCTTCACTGCTGAAATATTGATCATTTAATGAACACAGAAAAGTCAGATTTTGGCAAGACAAAAGTTTTGTCACCTTGTCATATAATGCACCCAATCCTACTGTAGTTTACAGCCTCAACTGTGCTCACTAATTGATCGGTTAATTAGTGGGTGTGTATAAAAAGAACTCCAGCACCCCAGACCTTCACTTCAGACCTTTGCTGGCACCTTTAATGTGTCTCAGCGTCAAGTACAAAGAATTAAAAAAAGATTTGAAGAGACTGGAGATGTTTTTGACAAGCCCAGGTCCGGCAGACCCCTCAAAACAACTGCTCAGGAGGAACGTTTGTTTTTTCGAAAATCAAAAGCCAGCCCCTCTTACACTGCAGCAGAGCTCCAACAGGCCTGGTCACCTCAAGTCCCTATGTCAATTAGAACAGTTTCTAGGATTCTGTCTCGAAATGGCCTCCATGGTCGAATCAGTGCCCAGAAGCCAACAGTAAACAAAAGGCAATTCAAAAACCGTGTGGCATTTGCCAAGGACCACAGCCTGCTTAACGGATGGACGCTGGAAAAGTGGCAAAAGGTGAATTTCTCAGATGAATCTTCAGTTGAATTACACCACAGCTGCCGCAAATACTGCAGGAGACCTACTGGAGCCCATATGGATCCAAGATACACCCAGAAAACAGTTAAGTTTGGTGGTGGAAAGATCATGGTCTGGGGTTACATTCAGTATGGGGGTGTGTGAAACATTTGTAAAGTGGAAGGCAATATCAATAGCCTAAAATATCAAGAAGTATTAGCTACCTCTTACATTCCCAATCATAAAAAGGGTCAAATTTTGCAGCAGGATGGTACTCCATCTCATACATCCATCTCTGCATCAAAGTTCCTCAAGGCAAAGAAGATCAAGGTGCTCCAGGACTGGCCAGCCCAGTCACCAGACATGAACATCATTGAGCATGTTTGGGGTAGGATGAAAGAGGAAGCTTGGAAGACAAAACCAAAGAATCTTGATGAACTCTGGGAGGCATGTAAGACTGCATTCTTTGCTATTCCTGATGACTTCATCAATAAATTGTATGAATTATTGTCGAAACGCATCAGTCCTTCAAGCTCATGGAAGTCACACAAAATATTAAATATGGCTCTAATAGCACCACAACTTCATTCACCAATGTTATGAAACATATCTTTGTATTTGAAGCAAATTATTTGTTTGATTTTCACATTACTTTCTGTGGGCGACAAAACTTTTGTCTTACCTTTCTGTGTTCATGAAATGATCAATAAAAAAAAACCAAATTTGGGAGGGTTTCAGCTTTCATATGAGTCGTTTCTAAAACCAATGGATGAATTTTAAGTCAGGTTATAAGCTTTGGTTTCCACAACATGGATAAGCGACAGAACTTCTGTCAGGGACTGTAGTGCCCCCAGTAGATGCCCCCATAGTGCTCCTCCCCATCCCATGGTGCCTGACATAATGTGCCAGTATAAAATGCTCCTCTCCCCCCTCCCCCATAGTGCCCCCATAATGTGTGCAAGTATAAAATATAGTACTATCACCACCCCCACATTGCACATATAGTTTGTGCCAGTATAAAATGCCCCTATATAATGCCCTCCAGTAGACACCCCCATAGTGCTCCTCTCCCCTACTTCTCCATAGTGCCCCCATATTGACAGTATATAATGCCAATATATAGGGCCCCCAGTAGATGCGCTCATAGTGCTGCTCTCCCCCATGTGTGCCAGTATATAATGCCCCCTAGTAGATGCCCCCATAGTGCTCCCCCATGTGTGCCAGTATATAATCCCACCTTGTAGATGCCCCCATAGTACTCCTCTCCCCATGTGTGCCAGTATATAATGCCCCCTTGTAGATGCCCCCATAGTGCTCCTCTCCCCATGTGTGCCAGTATATAATGCCCCCTTGTAGATGCCCATATAGTGCTCCCCCATCTGTGCCAGTATATAATGCCCCCTTGTAGACTCCTCTATAGTGCTCCTTTCCCCCATGTGTGCCAGTATAATGCCCCGATAGTGCTCCTTTCCCCCATGTGTGCCATTAAAATGCTCCCTAATAGATGCCTCCATAGTGCCCCTTTCCCCCATGTGTGCCAATATAATGCACCCTGGTAGCTGCCTCCATACTGGACATACTCGGCAACAGTGTGGTCTTACTAAAAAACAATAAACAGTTATACTTACCTCCAAGAGCCTGTGAGCAATGCAATGCAGTCTATCAGAGGAGCAGGTAAGGGAAACAAACACCTCTCCCCTGCCCTGCCCCGTCCCAGCAATCATCTGTATCGCTGTCCTGAGGACGGCGATACAGATGAATATGGAGATGAGTGCTTCCACAATGGAAGCGCTTATCTCCTACTGCCGCCGAACCTCCCACGGGCCCCCCTGCTGCACTGGGCCCCTGTGCAGCCGAACCGGCTGCAAAGGCGTATGTCCGCACCTGAAGCCGCTGGTACCTACAACAGAACCACCAGTGTGGCGGAAGTGTGGCCAGATGAACCACCAGGTCCAGGATGCTTGCACTGCCTTCAGGAGTCCCCAGATGGTGTCGTCTGGTTCAAGGAAAAGCCACAGCCAGAGCCTCTGATTCCTGAACTGCTAGCACCACCACCACCACAGTCCTTTCAGCTGGGTCAGCTGACGAAAACATCATTTACGTTTCAATCCACGGTCATCCACCAATACCAGCTCCCGTGGAAGATGAAGCCAGCAGCAGCCAGGGAAGCTGGGGCTACTTCCCTGGATGCAACCTTGCCAGAACCACTGCAGCCGGAAGTCCTTACCCCTGCTGTCCTGGCAGGAGGATCCGGAAAAGCGTAAATGGCTGCAGCGCTCGCCAGCATCACCACCACCCGGACCCGGTCAAGTCCGAATTCCGGAAGAAGAGGGCACTAGAGTTCTACTATGGCAGCGAGCGTGGCCTACATGAGGCAGGAGTGTCCTCTGATGATGTTTAGCAGCAGTTCTAGCGAGGAGGACCTCAGGTCCCTCATTTGAGGAACCATCCTACTGGCTGGGTGATGTAACGGACACCTCAGGAGGACCTATGGGAGCCACACCATGGACTGCACCTAACAGGTGAGAGCTAGTTGGCACTTTTTATGTTTGGTTGTTTGTATTGCCCCCGTTTGACCCTCACCTAGATGGGCATGGCTGTCAGGATTCCCCCCATTCTGCAGAAAAGTCCCAGTTGCACCTAAGCGCACCTATTTTCCTTTTTCCCCCCTTCTCAGGTTATTTGGGAGCCTCCTTTGTAAAAATTGTTCTCTATGTGCTGCTATTTTCTAATATGTATGCATTGCCCCCGTTTGACTCTCACCCAGCTGGAGTGGACATGGCTGTCAGTCAGGACTCCCCCCATTCTGCAGAAAAGTTCCAGTTGCACCTAAGCGCGCCTATTTTCCTTTTTCCCCCCTTCTCAGGTTATTTGGGGGCCCCCTTTGCAAAAAGGGTGCTCTATTTGCTGCTATTTTCTATTATCCATGTGGATTAAACGTTACCTGTTTGGATTACAATATTACCTCACGTGGATTACAATTGAATTTTGGACTATGTGTTCCAGACAGTGTTTTATCATGCTAAGGAGCCACAAGGAGAGACTCTAACGTATATCTGAGCCTTTTATGCTTGCAAATGTGAAATTGATTGCACCAAAATGTTTGCATGCTTATATCTTTGCTCTATTTTAGCTACACTGTTATTACTGGTTCAGCACTTTAGCCCATTGTGTGTATTCTTTGTCAGGTACTGCAATATATGTGTCCTATTATTCACTTATTGTCCAGTGTTTTTAGTAAATTATGCACTAAGCTGGATAGCTAGCAGTGAGCACCTTATTTTTCAACCTCATATGGACTGCCTCTAAAGACTGTACGCCGCGGCCTAGCCTAGTGCATATGACGCATTCGCGTGTTAATAGTACGCTAAGGATTCGTACGCACTTTTGTACACTAATCCTTACTTATTGCATACTTTTAACTACGCTGAATGTATGTTCGTAATTTGTGCAGGAATGTTCGCAAAACAACGATTGCTTTTTTGAATGTAGATTCGACCGAATAAATTTGTTTAAGTATTTGTTTGTCAGAAATTCGGCGAATATTCGGCGAAGCGAACTTTGGATGATTCGCTCATCTCTAATATATATATATATATATATATATATAAAAAATAAAGAAATTCCGCAGCACTACCAGTTGTGCTTAAATCAAAGTGATTTATTCCACCAAATCACTTTGATTTAAGCACAACTGGTAGTGCTGCGGAATTTCTTTATTTTTTATGAAGGATTTTGACCGGATTCTAAACCGCTGGCACACCTTTACCTTCGTTCCACTTGGCAGTGCTGCTTTCATTTTTTACTTTTTTATATATATATATATATATATATATATATATATATATATATATATATATAAATCTTGTTCTTATCAGAAGGGAAGCCCTGAGCTCCGTTTTGGGGGGTGTAGTGGGAGTCCAACATGCCTACTAGTTTATTGCGTTATCAATCTTATTAGTGCTCTCTATCACTTCATTGGTCATCGATGCTTTTGGTCATCTATCTTACTTGATAAGATTTTCATTGCTGTTTAAAGGGGTTTTCCTGTTTGCATCCACATTCTTTAAAATAATCATTTATGAAGGGAGCTGTAATTTTATGTATTTATGTATTTCTTCTACCTTTAGGCCCCTTTCACACGGGCGTGATTTCCGCGCGGGTGCAATGCGTGATGTGAACGCATTGCACCCGCACTGAATCCGGACCCATTCATTTCAATGGGGCTGTGCACATGAGCGTGGTTTTCCACGCATCACTCCAGCGTTGCGTGCAAAACGCAGCATGCTCTATATTCTGCGTTTTGCACGCAACGCAGGGCCCCATTGAAGTGAATGGGTGTGCGTGAAAATCGCATTGCATCCGCACACAAGTGCGGGTGCAATGCGTTTTTCACGCAATGGTTTCTGCACCCGGACCCTACTTCTATTTATTATTTTCCGTTCTAACGTTGTTAGAACGGAAAATAATAGCATTCTGAATATCAGAATGCAAAGTAAAATGAGTGTAAAGTGTTTAAAAATAATAAAATAAACTTACCTTATCCATTTGATCGCGTAGTCGGCATCTTCTTCTTCTTTCTCGATCAAGGACCTGCGAAATGACCTTCGGTGATGTCATCACGCTGGTCACGTGACCAGCGTGATGACATCACCAAAGGTCCTTCGGCAGGTCCTTGATCGAGAAAGAAGAAGAAGATGCCGACTACGCGATCAAATGGATAAGGTAAGTTTATTTTATTATTTTTAAACACTTTACACTCATTTTACTTTGCATTCTGATATTCAGAATGCTATTATTTTCCGTTCTAACAACGTTAGAACGGAAAATAATAAAATCACTGGCAATGTTTGTAAACATTCAGTGATTTTCCACGCGCGTGCAAAACGCATTGCACCCGCGCGGAAAACACTGAAACGCCGAACGCAATCGCAGTCAAAACTGACTGCTATTGTGTCCGGATTGCTGCGGATTTTCCGCAACCACACTGAGCGCATCCGGACTAAATCCGGACACGCTCGTGTGAAAGGGGCCTTATTGCTTCTATCTCCCGTTCTGGGCTGTGGTCACATGACTATGTCCATGCAGCTCTTTCTTATTTCCTGTAATGTTATGTCCATACAGGGGTGGTGATAGGGGAGTATCTATGTAACTAGCTGTGTAGGAGGAGCTATAATGTATTAAAGGGGTTATCAGACCGTTGAAATGTCCCCCCATATGCTCAGGTCCCTAACACACAATGTACTTACAGTACATGGTTCCCCGGCTCCTGTGTTTCTTCTGAAGCCCGTAAGCCAACACTGCATCTTCCCCTTGCATGTATGAAAGCATCCGGTGCCGGGGGGGGGGGAAGCCAATAGCAGGCGGTGATGGGGACAAGCCTCCCTAGCATCGGGGGTGACGCTAGGGAGGCTAGTCCTCGTCATCGCCTGTCATTGGCTGCTCCCCTCTTCCCGATGTCGGGTGTTCCCATCCATGCGACAGGGAGATGCAGCGGCGGCTGTGCAAGGACCAAAAGCGATGCGGGTGTCAGGAAGTCAGTTAAGTACATTGTGTGTGAGAGACCCAGGCATATGGAGGGGCATTTCAGGGGTTGGATAACCCCTTTAAGTAAGAGCTCAGAATACATTTTGTAAATGTAATGTCTTATACACAATACAGTTATTATAATAAATTAAAAGATGCCATCTGCACTTCTAATGTACAGGTTTGTATCTCCATAGATATCGATTACAAGCAAACTCTGTATCATCTGATTTTCCAGTCATACTCCTTTCTGTCTGTTCCCTACTTTTTGCTAACCTATCAAATGTAACTTAGCAAGATGCAGAGAAGCATTTTAAGTTAGTATAACTGCAGCATCAGACTACCTACACTTTATTTGTGCTCTGTTACCGTGGAAACACAGCTAGGTATAGGAGCTGTAAACACAAAATAGAATGTTGTTGAAGACTATTTTCTTCTACTTTATTCAAGATGGAGCAATAAAAAAAGATGTTTTTTTAAATTATTTATACAGTTTTCCTGAGCATATATCACTAGGATATGTCTCCACACTTCCATAGAGAGGAATGAAGAGCACACCACTTTAGCACAGCCACTGCTCTATTCACCTCTATGGCACTACCAGAACTAGCCAAGCCAGAATTCTGCTATTTTTGGAACTCTTATAGAAATGAATGGAGAGAGGTTGCACATGCGTAGTTGCACCACTATCTGCCACTTCGCCAGGTCTAAAATTGTGGGCGTGTTGTGGGCCGGGAAGGGGATGGGCCATCAGACCGGTCTCATTCATCATTTTCTATGCCTCTTTCAGGAGTAGAACATGGTCTAAATGTAAGGTAGCAAGGAAGCGGTCTTACATTTAGAACTGTATATGCCGGAGTTATGTAGAGTCCTGCGCCTCTTCACAACTTTGCGGATACACCACCAGCGCAGGGACTTTATTAAGACCGGCATCTAAAACATTGGTCTTCATAAATTTGCCCCTTAGACTTTTATCAGCTGTTATATGGCATGTGTTTAGCTTGTCTGTATCAATATATTACTCAGTACCTAGAAATACTGTCATAAAGAAGAAGAAGAGTTATAAGGTACGGAAACTCAGATTGTTTTTTACAGAGGAGTCCTGAAATGGGAATAAAATTACTCTATGCCACCATACAATATAAGTATAATAATTTATGACAAGATTTTATCTGAAGGAAGAAATACTTGAAAAATAAAAAAAAATATTTTCAATCTAGAATTGTACACATTTGGAAATACCTTTACTATTGCTGGGTTTGCGATTTACAATAAATTGGATAGAAATGAGTCTTGGAGCACAGAACTTTTTAAAAAAATATTTGTTCATGTATATAAATTGGTGTGCCTAATTCAGCATTTGCAGGCTAGAGAGGGCAGGCTATATTGAGAATGCTTAAAAATTTGTTGATGCCTTACTTTGCTTCAATAAAAAAATATTCTTCAAATTCAATATATGGCAGGTTTATTGTAGTTTAGTACTAGAAAAAACCCCAATCAAAAAAATGTGGGGCACTTACTAGTAATAAGGTGTGCAAAAAGCCCCATATAATAACACCAATAATAAATGGCACACCAATTTAATAATAAAATTAATTACTTTATTAATACTCGTAGGTAACACACACAGTATAAAAGATACACATATAAAATGATGATGGCACCTAACACAATAATGGAGGGGCAGCACAGTATGGAAATACAACAATTGCTCTAGAGTAAGGTATCAAAGCGTACCAGGTAAAGTGCAAGTGCAACACGGATACAAAATTAATGCAGATAAGACATAATACCATAGAGCCAAACCATAAGTATGAAAAGGTATGTTACTAACCACTGCCGCCTCCTACCCCAACGTACGTTTCGCTCTCGCTTCCTCAGGGAGTGAAACCATACAGTATTGAGTGCTTATTTATAGTCCCACCTTCATATGGTCAGTCAATTAACTAAAGGGGGTAACCTGGAATTCAAAGTCCATCCATGATTCACCGATCGGCGTGCGTTCCAGTATGGAACGCAAGATGGCGTCAACTCCACTTCCGGTAACGTGTTTCCGGTGTTGCGTCAATCCACAAAATAATACCAAAAACATACTTATAGATCCTATATATATTTTAAACTAGTAGACTGAGGATAAACCTCGACACCATGTGATGGTGCATTCTACAACCATCAGGCCCACATAACCTATTATTGTGTCCAACGGAGCGGCGTGGCCGGACCCGGAAGTCCGGCCTGCGTCCCACCGTGGAACGCTTATGCATGCGCATGCGTGATAAGGGAATAGTGGAAACATAGTGGAAACAAAGTATGGGCGCATAAACATAACCAAGTGCGGTCTGAAACAAAATGGAAATTATAACAATCATGGTATAAGTCACGAGAAAAATAATAAAAAGTAAAAATGATATATAAAAATAAATATAGTGAAATCTGTAGACAAGTGTAATAAAAACCTAACCATGAACAATGTGATAAAGAAAAAAGGGGGGACCAGTGATGAATGTATGTGAATGCATGTGAAAAAGCAAAAAATTAACACATAATGACACGTGAATGATGTGAGAATGGGAAATGGATGTGAATGCTGTGAGTGTGTAAAAGTTAACATAATAACGAGTGAAAAAATAATGTGAATGGATAATGTGAAAAATATATAAAAAATATTAAAAAAAAAAAAAAAAATTAGATAAATCATAAGTGACGCAATAGAATCACTGGAAATTCGATCGATGTCATTCACCGCCATCAGACTGTAAGACAAAAATTAATTAATTATTAATTAAATATGCATATTAAAATATAATCGTGGACAGAACATCAGGACCCCAAGACAATAACCATAAAATAGAAAAAAAATAATAATAAATAAAATTAAAACCAAAACCAATAAAAGCACTACAATAGACATATTGCGGCTAAATTGTATAAGTAAAGACCACAACTCTTATCAAAACAAAAACGAATAAATTGCATAGAAAACCGTCAATAATCACAAAATACTCAAAGGAATTTAGTACTAGAGAGTAGCATGGGGAAGCAGAATATAATTCCTTTCACCTGTGAAGAATATGCCAGGTTGCTATGAATGATGAGTTGATTGGTTTAAAGGCATTGCCCAGACAATATTATTAGAAAAAGGCTCAGAATGGTATAAAAACATAAAAAGTAATACCTCATTGATCGCTGATGTTCTTGATCTGACACCTCCTGATCTACACTCACCGGCCACTTTATTAGGTACACCTGTCCAACTGCTCGTTAACACTTAATTTCTAATCAGCCAATCACATGGCGGCAACTCAGTGCATTTAGGCATGTAGACATGGTCAAGACAATCTCCTGCAGTTCAAACCGAGCATCAGTATGGGGAAGAAAGGTGATTTGAGTGCCTTTGAACGTGGCATGGTTGTTGGTGCCAGAAGGGCTGGTCTGAGTATTTCAGAAACTGCTGATCTACTGGGATTTTCACGCACAACCATCTCTAGGGTTTACAGAGAATGGTCCGAAAAAGAAATAACATCCAGTGAGCGGCAGTTCTGTGGGCGGAAATGCCTTGTTGATGCCAGAGGTCAGAGGAGAATGGGCAGACTGGTTCGAGCTGATAGAAAGGCAACAGTGACTCAAATTGCCACCCGTTACAACCAAGGTAGGCAGAAGAGCATCTCTGAACGCACAGTACGTCGAACTTTGAGGCAGATGGGCTACAGCAGCAGAAGACCACACCGGGTGCCACTCCTTTCAGCTAAGAACAGGAAACTGAGGCTACAATTTGCACAAGCTCATCGAAATTGGACAGTAGAAGATTGGAAAAACGTTGCCTGGTCTGATGAGTCTCGATTTCTGCTGCGACATTCGGATGGTAGGGTCAGAATTTGGCGTCAACAACATGAAAGCATGGATCCATCCTGCCTTGTATCAACGGTTCAAGCTGGTGGTGGTGGTGTCATGGTGTGGGGAATATTTTCTTGGCACTCTTTGGGCCCCTTGGTACCAATTGAGCATCGTTGCAACGCCACAGCCTACCTGAGTATTGTTGCTGACCATGTCCATCCCTTTATGACCACAATGTACCCAACATCTGATGGCTACTTTCAGCAGGATAATGCGCCATGTCATAAAGCTGGAATCATCTCAGACTGGTTTCTTGAACATGACAATGAGTTCACTGTACTCAAATGGCCTCCACAGTCACCAGATCTCAATCCAATAGAGCATCTTTGGGATGTGGTGGAACGGGAGATTCGCATCATGGATGTGCAGCCGACAAATCTGCGGCAACTGTGTGATGCCATCATGTCAATATGGACCAAAATCTTCCAGCACCTTGTTGAATCTATGCCACGAAGAATTGAGGCAGTTCTGAAGGCAAAAGGGGGTCCAACCCGTTACTAGCATGGTGTACCTAATAAAGTGGCCGGTGAGTGTATATTGACACGCAGGAAGTATGACTCCTCAGCTGAAGTGGTCCATCAGCTGGACAATCCCTTTAAAGGGAAAGAGTCAGTTGCCTCCAAAACTGAATTTAAAGTAAACATACAGCCATGTAGGGTGGGTGATCCGAAACAAAACCATACCTTTCTTGTGGAAACCCAACCACCAATCCTGACAAATGCATAATTTTACTCTTATGCAAATTAGGTTTCCCGTACACTTTGGGTGGGGCCATTCTGTATGGTACACCAATGCTCCACCAGTACCACTGCCCGTTGCTTCCGCCTCTTGTAGTGATCACACTGGAAGCCAGATGCACCAAACTAAGTAGTCCCACCCACAGTGCACTGAAACCTTATTTGCATCAAAATATTGAAAAGCATTTCTCACATTTATAGGACCAGATGGTTATGTTTCAGGGTACCTTACCTACATGGCAGCATGCGTCCTTTGAAACACAATGGAGTTGACATGCGCAACTAGTGGAGGACGTATTTAGTAGTAAAAAGAGACAAAACACTGATTGGGCTTTCATTATATAGAGAGTAAATGTTGCATTCAAGTGTTTTTTGTCATTCAGAGTCCAAAAGACCCACCTTGCAGAAATGATGTTAGGGCAAGGTTTTTCCAGCAGGCTTGGATTCAGGACTGCCGTCAGGGCTCTACGCAGGCAAACAGTGCTCTCTGCCCTTCGTTTTTATTTAAGCTGTTTACCAATAACCAGAAATAATATGTTCATAATCTAACATCTGCACATGAACACTACTATCTTATGACTGATTCAACAAGTACACTTAAAAAAACTGTAAAACTACTGTATAATGCATTAAAAAAATCCCATCTTTACAACAGAGTTTTTCTATAGAGAAGTGGGTAAAGCATCTGTTTATTATATAGATGGTCTGGGATTCACAAGTCACTGGGACATGTAAAATAATCTTTATAGTAAAAGATATGCCAGAAAAATAACATTTTTACTTTCCAGCTTTCCTCTTTTATGGTTCCTGCAAAGTTATTATTATAAAAATAACAAAGCAAAACCCATTACAGTTTTAGTAACATACTAAGGACTCATGCACATGACCGTATGTATTTTGCGGTCTGCAAAAACGGATCCGCAAAAAATACGGATGTGTGCATTTGTATTTTGCGGAATGGAACAGCTGGCCTCTAATAGAACAGTACTATCTTTGTCTGTAATGCGGACAATAATAGGATATGTTCTATTTTTTTTCGGAACGGACACATGGAAATACAGAAACGGAATGCACATGGAGTAACTTCCAGTTTATTTTGGGGACCCATTGAAATGAATGGTTCTGCATACTGTCCACAAAAAAAACAACAGAACGGACACGTAAAGAAAATACGTTCGTGTGCATGATGCCTAGCTATGAAATATCAAGGGGAAAAACAGTATTTGTTATCCCTGTAGTTTTAAGAAGCTGTACAATATAGTGAGCATACAATTTATGGTGATTGGTAAATGGCATGCTTTTTTCCTCTTCATTTCAGTGATATACTATTTATTTAGTGTCATGTCTGTAAAAAAAAGTGCTTTTTAGGCCTCATGCACACGAACGTATTTTGTTTCCGTGTCCGTTCCGTTTTTTTTGCGGATAGGATGCGGACCTATTCATTTCAATGGGTCAGCAAAAAATGCGGACAGCACACCATGTGCTATCCGCATCAGTATGTCCGTTCCGTAGCCCCGCAAAAAAAATAGAACATGTCCTATTCTTGTCCGTTTTGCGGACAAGGATAGGCATTGTTACAATGGATCCGCAAAAAAAAACGGAAACACGGATGCCATACGGATGTCATCCGTTTTTTTTTTGCGGATCCGCAATTTGCGGACCGCAAAACACATACGGTCGTGTGCATGTAGCCTTAAGCACAGGAAGTTCCAACACAGCAGGTCTGTAGTGTAGTGTAGATTCTTATGTCGGCCATACAAAAGGCCTGGGTTCAAATCCCAATGACCTGTTAAATTTTTTTAAAATTTTTTTAGTAAAAGTCTAAGTGCTGGAAGACGGCCCCTCCACCAACACATATCTATTCGTTTATCCACAGCTTCATTCATATCTCTGATGTCTCAGCTGGAGGGAGAGGGTAAGGAGAGGTAGACACCTGATACTACAGATACTACCCATTAGTGTTACGCTGGGATGTAAACACAGGGAACGAGTCACAGATTGCAATTACGCTGGAGGAGTCAAAATGCACTTAGATCATCATCATCTCATTTATATAATGCAGTAAAGTTCAATGCTGGTGTTATTTTTCTTTTTTTTTCTTTTTTTTTTGTGTGTAACTGGAAAACCCCTTTAATTTTCCTTATTGGTAGGGATCTCCAGGTGCACCAAGAAGTCACTCTGATCTTGGTCATATTATTCCGATACAGGGATTGGGTGGAAAAGTAAGGCCCCTTTCACATGAGCGAGTTTTCCGCACGGGTGCAATGCGTGACGTGAATATATATCACCCGCACTGAATTCTGACCCATTCATTTCAATGGGTCTATGTACATGAGCGTTTTTTTTTAACGTATCAGTTCTGCGTTGCGTGAAAAACGCAGCATGTTCTATATTCTGCGTTTTTCACGCAGCCCTGGTCCCATAGAAGTAAATGGGGCTTCAGTGAAAAACGCATTGCATCCTGAAGCAAGTGCGGATACAGTGCGTTTTTCACTGATGGCTGCTAAGAGATGTTGTTTGTAAACCTTCAGTTTTTTATCACGCGCGTGAAAAACGCATCAAAACGCATTGCACCCGCACGGAAAAAACTGAACAACTGAACGCAATCACAGACAAAACTGACTGAACTTGCTTGCAAAATGGTGCGAGTTTAACTGAACGCATCCTGACCTAATCCGTCACGCTTGTGTGAAAGGGGCCTAAATCTTTGGCCCAGGCTAAAGAAAACCTAGTTTGATTCTGTAAACCCTTTCAATTTAAAGAAGCATGCCATCCTCCGGAAAACATTCTGCATTCTTCATTATCACAAGTAAAACATTCTGACATTTTGTGTCTGTTTCAAAACTATTTGGTTAAAAAGACAATGTTATTCAGTCTGAGATAAGAACGTGGCTGTTGCAAAAGATAAAAGTTTGCTTTCTCCAGCATCTGCATTGCACAACCCCTGCTAACCTTTTCAGCTTTGTCTTCTTGCAGTCTGCACTTGAAAGCGTTGCCTTTTTTTATAGCCTACAGCTTTTTGTTCTAGTCTCTTCTACTTGTTTATAATAGAACTGCATCCTTAGGGCCAACATCAGACAAATGACAAACTTTGAAAGCATTTGTATCCATGTGTATGCTGTACACTGGATATTTTGTCTATTTGTCTGCTGTTAATCAAAAGCAATGTGTTTGGAATATAAAAACTGCAACCTTTGCTGTTATTTTGCTTATACAATTTTTTTTTTAATATTTAAAGGCTATGTTCCCCATTTTTTATTATTATTTTGTTGCATCTATTATAGCCTAGACATTTTTTTTTACTAATAGATTTTCATTAAAAATCAAATTAAAAAATCCTTTACCTTTTTGCTTCATTTTTTATAACTGCTTGTTTTCACACAGACACTCCAGGCTGGTCTGTCCCCTGTTCAGAGAAATCCATCAGAGAAGCTGTCTGAAGGCTAACTCTGTAGCTACTATCTCTGTTTCCCTAAGTGGTCGTAAGTGTTCCCCTAAGTGATTTAAACTATAATTATAGTCTATTTGATAAGTTTTCATCTTAAATGAGTGTTTCTAAAAGCTCAGGAGAACGAAAATAAAAGCTACAGAATGAGCCATCCCCGAACAGGGGACAGACCAGTCTGCATTACGTATGCGTGAAAACAGGCAGCTATAAAAGACAAATGGAGCAAAATTTTGAATGAAACCTATAAGGAAAATGATTTTTAGCTAATAATAGTTGAAAGCAATAAAAAATAATTTTATAGAAAGCCTCCGAAGATGTACATAGCCTTTAAATGCTTTTATTAGTGCATTTAAAGGGGTTTTACCCTAATGGAACATCCTCTGCCTATGTGTGTCTATTAGGGCATATGGATGACATAGTTGAGGAACACCCACTCTGTTACCCATTCCATCAACCAAAGAGCTGCTATCAAGCAGAGATATTTGGGGCATCCATTAATCTGGAAGTTATAATCAGCTGTTTGCCAGGGTTTTTATCAGTCAAACTCCTAGATGTCAGCTGACATTTGCTGAGATAACTGCATAAAATATTAATTATTTTTTCATTATTATTTACATTAAACGACATATTTCCATTACGCAGAAGTAAAAATGGGGTGGGGGGGCATATTTTAAAAAGTAATCCCTTTATAAAGTAGCTCGTTGGTATTAATGCACAAGGGAGATAAAACAAAACAAGACAAATGCCTCCCTTAAGTGTTCAATTGTTTGCAATCAAAAGAAAGAGTTCCCTTTCCATAGGCCTTTTAGGCTTTGTTGCTCGAAAAGAGACCTGCAGTTTTCATTTCATTGTAGCACGTTGTTTATCAAGATAAATGTGTGAATTGGTTGTAAAAAAAAAAACCTGCACAATATTGTCACTGCAGAGAAAACTGGTAGAGGCGCTCAAAGGGAACAGTGCAGCGAAAGGTAGTGAGATAATGTAATTACTCTAAGCATATGGTGCAAAACCTTACAGATACCCACTGAATTTTAAGTCAAGGAATTCTTGGGAGTTGTTCTGAAAATGTCTATTTTATGTTAATATTGTATAATCCTGTATTAGATTTCTGCAAAAAAAAAGACAAATGAAACTAAATAAATAAAATAAAAAAGGGGGTGTTCTGGAAGTTCGATATTAATTGCCTGAGATATTGATGACCTATCTAGGCCATCAATATTAAAGAGGACTTTTCACCACTCCTGACATGTCTGCTTTAATAGCTTCATGCATTCCTCATGTAATAACAATTCTGGAACATCTATTCTTATGTCTGTATGTTGTGCCATTCCTTTATTATTTCTACTAGAAGTTATGAATGAATTGCTATTTGTCTTCAGTAAGGGTACAGAGGGGAAGTAACAAGTTGGGGGTGTGTACCTGAACAGACTGACTCTATCCAATCAGTGCTGCCATTTTCAGACTGTGCAGGTACACCCCCCACTGGTTACCTCCCCTCTGTACCCTTATGTACCATTCATAACTTCTAGTAGAAATAATAAAGGAATGGCACAGCATACAGACATAAGAAAAGATGCTCCAGAGTTGTTAGTATGTGGGGAATGCATGTAGCTATTAAAATAGGTAGGTCAGGAGCGGTGAAAGGTCCACTTTAAAGTTCTGGAAAATCTTTTTAAATACTCAGAGTGGTGAAGACATATAAACCATTTAGCGTAACATATGGTGTTTTCATGGTGTTTTGCATATTTTGTTGTTTTCTTTTTTTGTTTTTTTTTTACATCATTAAAGTATTTTAACATAATAACATCGCAACATAGTTTATAAGGCTTAAAAAAATATATCCATCCAGTTTAGCCTGTTATACTATTATCCTATTATTGATGGAGAGGAAGGCAAAATAACCTGTGAGGTAGAAGCCAATTTTCTTCACTTTAGAGGAAACAATTCCTTCCTGACTCCAACCAGTCAGAATAACTCCCTGGCTCAACAACCCTCTCTAGTAACTCTAGTGAATTCACCATCACCAATTCCTCAGGCAGAGAGTTCCATAATCTTACTGCTCTTACCGTAAAGAATCCTCTTCTATGTTTGTTTACAAACCTTCCTCCAGATGCAGAGGATGTCCCCTTTGCTGTAATTTATTTATTTATTTATTTATTTTTTACCCACAAGGCAAGCAGCTTGCCAGCATTTATCCAGTGTATACCAGATAATGCTTCTTCCTTTTTTTTGTATTTATCATTGTCACCACCAGTCTAAACGGCACATGTCTCTCTTTGGAGGACCTTGCCTATCCATGTATTCCTCAGACAGACCATTGATTTCATTGAACACCTGGTAAAGCTTAATTTCCTTTGTGGTAACACTGCAGGAGAATTGTTGCCAAGTTCCCTAGCAGATTACAGCTGACCACTGGAGGTCTTAGCAGCCAGTTGGCCTATGATACCATACATGTTACTTTTATGGGACTTCTATTAAAAAAGGGGAAAATCCCCTTAACATAAGATGACGGTTAGAACTTCTATTCTAGAGTTCTTTGGACAACAACTGATTAGTAATCAATAATTTAGAAGCAGAAGTGTTCTAACAATGACACTCAAAGTTGTGGACTATTGATATTCTACAACTTTGGGCCACTTTACATGGGCTGATGCAGAGGGCAACAATCAGGAACGAACTGTTTTTTCCTGATCATTTCTCGCTCAGTTAGCTGCATTTATATCCAGCAATCATCACTGCTGTATGGATGATCAGGTCACACAACTCAAAAGAGTTTGCTTTTTGTTAGGTGATTGGCTGCACATTAACATACGAACGATCTGTTTCCAATACTTGGCCTGAAAATCTGCCCATGCAAATGGGCCCAAAGTCCTGTAATTTTACTACCATTCCTGTGCAGGTTTCACAGCAGCCTTCAGACTTTGAATCACAAAGTGAAGACTGTTGTAAAGCAACCTGAAAGAGAAGAAACAGAGAATCTGAATACCCAGAAAAGCTCTACTGTATAAAGGAAAACAGCTGTGGCTAAAGGGAGATTCATATATTAACAGTATCTTGCAGTAATTGCTGCTTATAGGAACAATTAGATTCAAATTGGGTTATCTTCTGCTGACCTGTGGAGCTGGGTCTGTTATTATGTCAGAGCCTAGGCCACTGGACCATCATTTGGTATTCTGATGGATCAATCCATTTCTGTCTCAAACTCACCTAAAAAATGCATTAATTTGAAAAACATGTTAGGGTGGTGTTACACACAGCTTTTTGTAGCTTTTTTTATTCTGTTTTTTGAACCACTGTGTCCTCAAGAATTCCACACATAGAACAACAGAGGCACATGTGGTTTTCTAAATATAAAGCAGTTCCATGAATCCAAATAAAGAAGTAAAGGACAAAAATGTTGCACTCATCATTCCTTAATTTAACCTTTATTCATTGTAGCTTAAAAAATCCAGTGGCACATAGGTGTTGCACTGGTGGTCCGTGCCTACCACCATGTCCCTCTTGGGCCTGTCCACTGGAGTAAATACCTAGTTGCCTACTCTGCCTCCCCGGGGGTCTGTGTTTGTAGGTGTTCCTCTGCTCCTGCTCACCAGGGTAGGTCTGCTCATTCATACCTAGGCTAAGACCTATTTACTTCCAGCTTCTGCCTCTCACTAACTATAGGGCATGTGCATGTGCTCTCTGATTTTTAAAGGGCCAGCACACACCTTAATTTTCCTCATCCTATGTCTAAACACTCTAGGGTATTTAAGTCACCTTCAGCCACAGCAATAGGTTCTAATTGTTTAGTTTCCTGCAAAGGTGTGCTACTTGTATTGTTCCACTTTCGCATATACCAACTTCCGCCTGTCTCTGGATTTGACCATTTGCTGCCTGAGCCCCCAGTGTTTTGCACCGGTGTCTCTTGACCTCCATGGGTCAGCAGTGTACTGAATAAAAACTATTCTAAGAGGCAGCAACCTGGTGGTTTTCCCTGTAGTGGAGTCCATATCCCTGTAAAATGTGTTCAGTAGACAAAGCAGATGTACATCCACTTCATAACAATTGGAAAAGCAGGTACAAAATACAACAGTCATTTTGATTGAGTAAATGCTTCTTCTGGCCTTCACCTAGAACTGATGCAAATAACCCCTATAGCTTGAAGATCCGCCCTCCTCTACATAACTTCGCGGGAATCGCAGTTTTTTAAATGTAAAACAGCTTCCTAGAGCCACAATCTGCGTCTGAAATACACCTTATATAGGTGTATTTCAGCTTCATAAATGCCCCCCTTAGTAACTACTCAAAAAAGTCAATAAACAGGGAGGAGTAGGTATGTGTCCTTCCAATTGCTCAGGTGGCTCAAACTAAATAAACTTATCAAACTGAGTCTGCCTTCTATTGTCTATTTTATAGCGACAATTAAAACTTAGCTTTTATTAATTTCATTTTAAATCAGGAACAAAGTGTATAATCTCAGTCTATTAAGAAGGAGGGTATATGCACTAGTTGCTTGTGTATAAACAGGTTTAGACAGGGTTCCTATATATCTGAGTGGGGGCTGGGAGGTCGTATTTTTCTTCATAGCTTGCTCAAGATAACAGATGCATCAGGTTACCCTAGCAGTACATTAAGGGCAAATGCACCATCCTAATAATTCTGTCCCTTACCGTCTCTAGTCTGCAGTGGGGAAAGCCCTATGTTGGCTGTAGTTGGAGCACTCGCCCTGAGAAGGGCGACCCCCAGCCGCTGGAACCTGGGACCTGTCTAAAAAAACCCTTCCTATCAAACTACCCAAGTGTCATCCTCAACGCGTTTCTCCTAAAGCTAGGATCATCAGGAGGTTTTGCAACAGTGGCAGCATAACATCTCAAAATGGCAGTGGCAAAGAAACAACTGAAGTACCTGGTTTAAATAGTCAACGCTCCTCCTCTCTGCTGCAGCGTCATTATCAACGTCAGCTGAGTGATTCTGAGCAGTGAAGCATAGCCTCTTTCCTCTGCTTCTCACTCCTGACATACCAGGATGTGACGTCTGGTGAGGGGGCGTGTTAGTTGCTATGGGGACTAAGCAGCGCGTCCCCGGCTGTTTACTTGTCCTAACTCTTTGCAGTCATAGGAAAAGTTCAAGTCCTCTTCACTAGATAGATTCCAGAAACACAGTCTAAATCTCAGTCTTTACTCAGTGCTTTAGCTGTATGAGAACATTAATTTATATTAGTCTATATAGATAAAGATATAGGGTGAGGAGTATATGATTTACAAAGTCCTGTAGGTAAAGGTGCCGATACATTATTTGATATTTATATGTCTTCAGCTCCTACCAGGGGCAAACATCCTTGTTATCGTACAGTTAGAAAGGGCCTAAATGATAAATATTCATTCAGGCCCTCCGGTGTTACAGCTTTGAGTTTATATATCCATCTCGACTCTGCTTTCAGGATAATATTATCCCAGTCACCTCCCCGCTGGGGGTGCGGAATGTGTTGTATGCCTATAAATTTTATGGCGGAAATGTCCCCCATATGAACATTGTTTATATGTCTCGCTATTGATGTGTCTTTTTTGTTGATGATATCGTTTATATGGTCCCTTACTCTCCGTCTTATTTCTCTCTTAGTCTTGCCCACATAATCTTTTGGACAAGTGCATTGGGCCAAATAGACTACACCCTCAGTCTGACAATTAATAAAGTCTCGGATGGTGAATTTTTTCCTGTACTTGACCCTGTAAAGGTTTTTGTCTGTTTTATTTGAGTGCATGCAACACATTTTCCGCATCTAAAGGTTCCCAGCGGGCGTCTAGTTAGCCAGTTTCCTGATTTTCTTGGGGGCTGAAAGTGACTCCTAACTAGTCTATCTCTGAGGCTTCTGCCCTTTCTGTAGGTGATTTGAGGCCTAGGTGCAATCACGTCCTCCAAGTCAGGGTCAGTACATAAAATCCCCCAGTATTTGGATAGAATTCGTCTCAAAAAAGTAACACATTGCTTGCATAATAAAAATAATCTATATACAACTAGAGAAATGCTTTCAGGTCTTTTTTATTATTATTATTATTATTATTATTATTATTATTATTATTATTATTATTATTATTATTATTTTTATTATTGTTATTATTATTATTAAAGGGAGTCTTTCACCTGTTTTCACCAATATAACTAAGAGTACTGCCCCACAGAAGATTGTAGACACATCCCAGACATACCTGTGTGCACTGTGTCTGTATTCCATGTCCAGGAAAAGCACTTTAGCTGCTCATATCTTGGGATTGGTAGCAGATAGAAAAATTACCTTCTTTGAAAGCTGGCATTCCAAGCTTTCAAATGATACCAAAATCAGCATTCTATCCACGATATCAGAAGATATAGCTGTTAGAAATCGAGTCGGGAGAGAAAGCTATTTTTAGTTTCACTTTCAGCTGGGCACTTGGGAACTGTTTTCCAACACAATAAAAGTGCTTTTCCTGGACATGTAATACAGACACAAAGTGCACACAGGTATGTCTGGGATGTGACATGTAATACAGACACACAGTGCACACAGGTATGTCTGGAATGTGTCTGCAATCTTCTGTGGGGCAGTGCTCTTAGTGATATAGGTGAAAAATAGGTGAAAGACTCCCTTTAAAGCCTAATATGCCCATTGCATTGGTGAGCATGATCCACTCTTCTTCTTTCCTTGCATTGTATTATGATTATGACCTACAGAATAACAGCTATCTATCTGCCCAAGGCCAGTAAATGACAAAACATTTGAGTCTACTGAATGCTTTTTTCTAATATGCTTTGGTGAACATTGTTCCTAATAGGGCACATGGAGAAGGGCTATCTTCGTGAGACAACCCCTTCTCACTAATGCTACCTTTTCATATATGTCAAAGACTTATAAAATGATTGCATATCACATATTCCACATTTTTTTTGTAGGATTACTACCACAGCTGCCTGCATGATGGATCTACGCCGATATCCCCTAGATGAACAGAATTGCACACTTGAGATTGAAAGTTGTAAGTAAACTTAAATTTGTTTTTTAAAGTTCAGGCATAGGTTTCCACTTATTAATATATTGCCTCATTATGTGCTGCTACCCTATTGTGTGTTGTTGTTTTTTTGAGTATTCTATTGTAAATTTTTGTCTTGCTGCGTTACAAACTGATTTCCTGTTAGATCTGTGCTTAGATATTCCAAACGAGCAACACTTCAGTGTAAAGCAAGGTTGAGCAAAAAACAGCTAAAATGTAATCATGTGACTTTACAGAATATGGCTGAAAAAGCACCAAATAACACTATTATTGAAATTGCAATTTCCTGATATTTTCTCGTAGGTTCACCTTGCATTATGTTGCATTCATGAATTATTACTTTTTTACATTTTATTTAATTTTTACAGTGAATTAGAATGTAGCAAATTGTAATGTGTGCTCCTTTTTCAATGCACTCTTTCTCTTCCGGGTGTACTCTGACGTAGTCGGCGCAGGCGCAGTGAGGAAGTCGGGAGACTGCTACACTCACTGCACCTGCACTTGTTAAACTGCTGCCACATTTAAAGTTAATCCATTACTTTATAGATAGACTTACTGTGCCTCAGTATTAAAGGGTGGTCTAATATATAGCTGTGTGCATCTTGTTGAACTGCTGCCACAATCCGCATTAATCTTTTAGTTTATATATAGACTCACTGTTCCTCAGTATTAAAGGGTGGTCTAATATATCGCCGTGTTCATCTTGTTCAACTGCTGCCACATTCACAGATAATCTGTTTATACATAGACTTACTATGCCTTGCAATGAAGCAAACTCTAAATTTAGCACTTTATACATCTTTATATATGTTGTATGTATAGTCCTCAGTGCCAAGAACTGAATGCAAAACACTGCCAATGATACTTGGTCTTGATTTTGTGCATTTTACTGACAACACTGACCAGAGCAGTAGGAAAGCTGAGTTACAGTTCAGTATTGTGGTGTGAGCTGCCATGATCTGAGCATCGTGCAATATTCTCATAGTATGGGAGATTCAATCTTCTATTTGCCATACTCCACTCCCAGAATTAGTGTAAAAAACCAGGGACAAGTTGTATATTAAATATATTAAATTAACAATGTAAGAAGCACTCAAGTTGGACATCTTATGTGGGAGGTGTGGTGCTGTAATTAAGTTGCTACTCTTAACCAGCGTTGGACTGGGGTGCCTAGGGTCCACCAGTAAAATTTATTTTGGGGGCCCACCATACAGATATATTCAAATATTACCTGCTCACACAGCATCAAGATGCTATTAGACAATTGAACTGGTAGCATCAACTTTGAGAAGGTAGGTCCTGGTTGAGGTGCTATACATTGTATATATGTAGTACAGTAAGTCTACTGTGTTATGTGCCACTTGTGCAGGGTGTGGGAGACTAGGGGCCCACCTGTACCCCTGTGGGCCAGTCGGAGTCTGTTCTTAACTCCTCCCTGGTTTAACTGCTGGTCTGAAAGAGAGTATAACGTAAATTAGAGACACTGGACAGGAAGTAGTGCATATGGAGTGAGTTTAAAAATTATATGCAGAAAACATGGGCCAGTGGAAGATTTTGAAGTACCCTCCTGATTCTCTACAAGTGCTTCAGCGTCCAATAAAATATAATTTACACCCAACTGTAGTCTCTGGACTGCTGCCAGGTCCACTTAGTGGGAAATGTGACTTACCCTACCAGTTATAAGTTATTATTTGATTAACTACAAGGCTAGAATGAGAGATTCTGTCTAAAGGAAAAGCTATTGGTACTAAAAATATAAACAAGTGCACATGTGGCTGAATTTTTCCACTGTGTTTTGAGCCACAAATCTACATTAATTCCACAGGAAAAATAAGAGAATCCTATCCATTCTTGTTTGGCACAGGGGTCTATGAGTGAACTATGTCACTGTATACCTATACAGTCATACACATTGGAGCCTTTAGTTAGCAGTATCTTTTGGGAAATACTTCCCACATTTGTTTGAGAGAAGGCTCTAATGTGATGATAGAAGAACCTGAATTAAAGTTCATACCAAGGGTCTCTGCTTCGGAGGAAAATGGTAATTCAATATACAAATTGACCACTTCATCAGATCAAGGAGACTCCAAACCATTGGACCCCTTTTGAGACTAAAAATAGATGTTCAAACCTTTAAAGGTTACAGAAGTAGCCCTTGAGCATCCAAGAGGCAAGTCCTGCTTTTTATGTTTGAACAGCACCTCAGCAGTGTGGGCCATATTTTTTCTGTCCCTTTAACACTTTGTTCACATTACTGCTTGAATCAATTACTCAGTGGTGAGATTTCGATAACAAATGGTATTATAGTGATGGAATGAAAATAGTAAGGAAACCTATAGTTTAACAAAAGGTTAGATGAATAATTTCATTGGTGTTCATTACAGTCTCCTAATTCTCTCAGGTCATTATATTAGAATTTGTGAAACCATTATACAGATTGCTGACCTGAATTTTAAAGAATAATTTGGTCAATTTTTTTCCCTGTACAACATTGAGGCTCTGTAGGATGAATGAGGTCAAAATGTCCCATGCCTACAAAACCACTCACTCACAGAATGAGGTTGACCACTGACCACCTTGTTCCTCCACGTCAGCTTTGCAAGCTCTAGGATTGTTGACTTGGTAAGGTTGGAGCACTGTTAGATTTTATTAGGCAGAGTCATATTTGGCAGAGTTCTTATTGGTTTTGAACAGATCAATAGTGTAGTATACGGTACGTGCAATGCAAGATTTAGTTTAACCCCTTTCCGCCCAGCGCCGTACTAGTACTTTAACCTGCATATCTAACTAGCAGGCACCCGCGGCTAACGTCCGCGACCGGCTAACCTGCCGATCGCAGACATTTAACCCCTCGGGTGCCACAGTCAAGCCTGACCGCGGCACCCGAAGGCGGCAAACACCGGAAGCATATGCTTCAAATCACCCCCCTTTCACGAAAATAAAAATAAAAGTATTAAAAAAATTTAAAAAATACACATCATGGGTATCGCTGTGTGCGAAAACGCCCATATTATAAAAATAATAAAAATGTTTCCCATACGGAAAAAAGCGAAAAGGAAAAAAGCGTCAAAATGGCAGATTCGCCTTTTTTGTCGCTTTTTTTTAAATTAAATTAAATTAAAAGCAATCAAAAAGTCACACACAACCCAGAATGGTATCAATAAAAAGTTCAGATCGCCCCGCAAAAAATGAGCCCCCATACAGCTCCGTACACATAAATACCAAAAAGTTATAGGGGTCAAGAACTGGGGGAAAAAAAAAAAGTCCAACTTTATAATTTTTTTATCACTATCAAAATGCAAGACAAACTATACATATTAGGTATCTCCGGATTCGTACTGACAAGTAGAATGAAAGTAACTGGTCAGTTTTAACGCACATCGAACGCCATAAATAAAAAACCCGTAAAACTGTGGCGAAATTGCGTTTTTTTGCAATTTCATCCGATTTGGAATTTTTTCCCTGCTTCCCACTACACCATATGCAATATTAAATGTTGGCGTTGGAAACTTATCCAAGAAAAAACAAGCTCTCATACAGCTATGTGAACAGAAAAATAAAAAAGTTATGGCTGTATCAAGGCAGGGAGCGCAAAACGAAAACGCAAAACCGAAAAAACCTCCGGGGCTGAAATGGTTAAAAAAAGAGCTATCAGAACAGTGACAAACCCCCTTTATACTGTACATGTATTTCACATAAGATGGACTAACAGACAGAAAGAAGGAAAGTCTTGCTTCCCTGCCACACAGAGATGATTTTGCAGCATAAGCCCATTTTAAAAATATATTAAAAAAATATTCAGGATGTGTTTTGGCTGTGTTATTAAAAGTTTGTGAAAATCCATTCTCTTTTAACTTTGCTTTAGGCTTTTTTCTCAAGAACAGTTATATAACTTGTGTACTGAATTGCAGTGAGTCATATTAGAGTATAAAAAGACATTTACCTTTGGCCACAAGTACGTTTTATTCCCCAGGTAACCTGGCGTCCTTTTATGAAAGTCATTGTATAGATCATGTGATTTAAGTCAATTGTTTTTGTTGTTTAACCCTTAATGACTCAGGCATTTCAGGTCTTTAGGACCCGACAGTCTAACAACAGCTACTGGTCAAATAGCTATAACCTTTATTTTTTTAGGCTATTGGATTGATATTTCCATCATTTTAAAAATAGAGAATGATAATCAGTAATTAAAGATGAGCGAATCTATTCACCGCTTCGTAGATTTGTGTCGAATCTTAGAAATTTTCTACTCCGAAGCGAATCCGGATTTTTTTCAGATTCGCTCCGTTCGAATCTTAAATGTTCTTAAACCTTTGTACGCATATGCTACGTACTTGTCCGATGAATTGTACGCTAATGCTACGTATAAGTTAATTTATACGCTGCTGCGTACGAATTCAGTTAATTCGTGAACTTTTACTGTAAGTTTGTTATTCGCGCGGAAAATAGGCAGCAAAAAGCCCGGGAAGAAAGCGGTCACCTGACCTAGTGGGAAGGGTTTGCTCTGATTGGCCCATAGGCTCGGTAAGCCAGCGACATCAGCTGTGCTGCGACTGCTGAGACGAGCAGAAGCACTGTGAAGTTGTGAAAGACATAGAACTGTTTTCTGGAAATTGTGGTGTTGTTCTGGGCATCCATAATAATACACATATCAGGGCCAGTGCAGGGCCAGTGCAGAGCAAGTGCAGGGCCAGTGCGGGGCTAGTAATATTAATCAGGCAGGGAGAGAGACAGGGAGAGAGACAGGAAAAGCAAAAGGGTTCCACTTCCAGCCAGAACTCGAGCTCCAAAAAAAGAAGGAGAAGGTGGCACAGGCCAGCAGTGACAAAGGACATGCAGCCGCAGCTTCTACTGGTAGAATTCGTAATAGTTGGCTGCAAGCCTCGGATCACCTGCTGCACTCTCCTTCTTCTGCTGGTTCAGGTGTCGGTGTGCCATCATAATTCTGCCGGTCCATCAGCCGGATAATGTATTTAAGCTCTCCAGAGCTAAATGCTTAAGAACGCCTGGATGCCATTTGTAAAACTTCGCTCTGCCTCTTAGGAGTGCACGCCGCGGCCTAGCGTCACGCGTGCCTGTGTATTACGCAGTCGCTAGATAATAGTACGCTGAGGATTTGTACGTAATTTGTACACTCATGCGTACGTGTTCACATAAGTAGCGTACCTTTAACAACTGTATGTTCATTATTAGTGCGCGAATGTTAGCAAAACACGACAGAATAACGAATGATTTGTACGCAGCTTCGACCGAATAGCTTCTTATTAGATACGAATCTTTTAAAAAATTCGACGAACATTCGGCGAAGCGAAATTTGAATGATTCGCTCGTCTCTATCAGTAATGTAAAACTTCTATAAAACAACAAAAACATTGTTTCCCATAGAAAGTATCCATCAAGTCATTCTTTATATTTCCTAATTAATCATTTATAATTAGATATGCCAGCAAGTGAAATCATATCCCAGAGGTGTCAGTCAATCATGTTAGAGAAAACCTGGAGGTATGTATTGGCCAAAAAAAAGGAGATGAACTAATAGTCCTTGGCACTAGTTTAAGTAGGAAGTTGGTCTTATAGTTGTTGAAAATCTATTCCCTATAAAGTTTACTTTAGTCAACATTTAAAAAGTCCAAAGCAGTACATTTAATCTCCAACTCCAGGAACACCAAAAATCCCTGTCCCTTTTGCAACCTGGATTGTGGGATGGTCCCATATAATATACATGATATAAGAGTATAAAAAGTAATCTACCTGTATGGGCTAGAAAGAAGGGTTGCAGCGTGCCATAGGGTTTCGTGTGAGTATGGGTGGTAGGATGGGGGTTGTAGTAGTACTCACAGTTCTGATGCTCCTTAAGTTCGTACAGTGATGCCAAAGGTCACACCTTTCTTCCCTTTGGGCAATCTCTGTTTCTGGGGTTCTTCTGCCTGATGATGGTTAAGGTGCCCTTGGTGTTGCATGTTTTGAGGAGCAAGGTCGGGTCCCGGTTGTTGTGATGCCAACACTTTACAGTGTAGTAGTAGTGCAGGGAGCAATAATGAGGCAATTGTGCAGCAGACCAGTTCTTTACTGAAAAATGCAAATGCCAACAGATCAGGACAGTTCAAAGTGTCTCTTTAAAGAAGTCTTCCTTACTCTACCCTTGTCTAGTTGACTTTTACATAAGTATCCAGGCATGGGATGTAATACTTTTTGTAAAGCAATACAATGCAACCCATAGGACAGTTTCCCCCTAACGGCAGGAAAAACTCTCCTCATTTTTTGAACAGGTTGCTTACAGTACATGTCCACTAAATCCACCTTGGGATGTGGAGATTTTCACAGTTGGCCTAACTGTTATTTGGTATGCTCATGCCACAGAGGAAACTCCTGAACTTGGATGCTGTGCAGTCAATAAGTCATTTTAGACAGGTTTTCTCTACTGGGCTTTCTCTGCACCTCTCTGTTACTCCTGACCTGCTTTTATAGTGTAATTGTTCTTTCTGGCACAGCGCTAGATGGATCCAGTTCTAGGCTGGCTCATGAACCAGAGACATGTGCTCCTGTCACAACTGAGCCTAAGCTTAGACTCTCTTAATAGTTTTTTCTTGAATGGTGTACTCTATCTCTAGAATGTTCCTCCCTTTCTATATATAGAGGATACACCAGTCCCATCTAGTGGTAGAATACAATAAAATTACATTATTTTGTACTTTTCAGTGTACTGCAACTCTGATCTGCTGATCTGTTTTGAAATAGTATCAAACAAGGGTTGTAACAGGATCTTCTGGTGCCCATGGTGCTGTCTTAGGATGACTTTTACGTAATTTTAAGCTTTAAAAATTTTTAGCTCAAAAGAATTTTAAAAGTTATTTGTTGTGGTATGTTAAGAATACAAAAAATAAAAAATAAATGCAGGTGGGGCTTTCATTGGTAAGTCCATTTTTCTCTTATAGAGGATGTTAGAAAATGACATTTTTTAAATAAAGTTTTTATGTTGAACATATTTTTTACGAATTTGTTCTGATTTCATTTTCCATGTCACTATTTATATTTTTTTAACATTCATATAATCCAGTGGTTTTCACACTGCCCAATAAACTTTATACTAGACTGTCAATTCCTTATCTGTAGAGATCACTCTCCAGCAGTCTTGACATTATCTTATTATCACAGCACCATGAAGCAAAAAGGCCAAGAGGGCCAAAGAGAACCAAAAACACAATGCAAATCTAGAAATAAAAAAACTAAAAATAATTTTTATTTGACAAACAAGTACACTAATTTGTTAAAAATTGAATACAATAAGTCAAGTGCCAATACAATATAACAGGCACTAAAACAGGAGCCACCAGAGTCAAAAGTAAGACTCAAACCTGTGCAGTCCGGGAAAATACAATATCAGTATGAAACCATGCTAAATAACACATAAATGTGATAATGCAGCATCATCAGATAATAAATGGTACCTGATCCCAAAAATGTACAATGGAAAAACCCGGGCTGTTGTGGCAATCTGAGTGAGGCAAGGCACCCCATGCATATCGTCGAGACGTCCGGCTTCCTCAGGGGTAAAGGTAGAGTGCTATGGATGTCCCTTATATAGCAGTGTAATTGAATATGAAATAAACAAAGCATAATCACCTGTGATAAGGCCAGGCGTATCCAAAATATGGGAGGGAGAAAAGACCTCCCGCTCCCGGCATCTCAGGGTCCCGTCCCGCCTGTGCGGGTCACCAGAAGCTGGGCCGATCATGTGACCGAGAAGGCCGGAACTGAACGAGCGTGCTATGTGCTGTGATATCTTATTATAACAGCAGACAGGATTATGAATACAGATTATATATATATATATATATATATATATATACATATATATAGTAGATAAAACAGGATCCACCATTAAAAATATCTTTACCCTTACTGCACAGTGGTATTGCACAGATATGTCTAGAATACTCTTCCACAAAAGTCACTGAATATCTCCTGTCCATTATGGCCAATGGTCCATGTGGATCCTGCAAATAATTTTTCTAAATGCTCTTAACAGCAACTCACACAAGATGGCTAAAATAAAATATAATTGGGAACTAAACACAGATTTGAAAATATATATATATAATTAGAGATGAGTGAATCTATTTGCCGCTTCGTAGATTCGATACGAATCTTAGAAATGTTCTGCTGCAAAGCGAATCTGGATTTTTTTAGATTTGCTTCGTTAGATTCGAAAATGTTCTTAAAGCTTTCTACGCATTCGCTACGTATACTTGTCCGATAAATTGTACGCTAATGTTACGTATAAGTTACTTTATACGCTGATGCGTACGAATTCAGTTAATTAGCAAACTTTTACTGTTCGTTATTCGTGCAACATAAAGCCCGGGAAGAAAGTGGTCACCTGACCTAGTGGGAATGGCTTTCTCTGATTGGCTCAGGCTCGGTAAGCCAGTGACGCATCAGTTGTGCTGCGACTGCTGAGACGAGCAGAAGCACTGTCTGTGAAGTTCTGAGAGACAGAGAACTGTTTTTTTTAAAATTGGGGTGTAATTGTTTTGGGAATCCATATTACACATATCAGGGATACTACAGGGCCAGTGCAGGGCAAGTGCAGGGCCAGTGCAGGGCTAGTAATTAATCAGGCAGGGAGAGAGACAGGGAGAGAGACAAAGACCAGCTGGAGGGCCACAATTAAGTGAAAAATATCTGGAATGGAAAAGCAAAAGGGTTCCAGCCAGACCTCAAGCTCCAAAAAAAAGGAGAAGGTGGCACAAGGCAGCAGTGCCAAAGACCTGTAGCCGGAGCTTCTACTTGTAAAATTCGCAATAGTTGGCCACTGTTCCACCAGGCTAACCCACCAAGGCGCAAAATTGTAGTGGAGGAGAAAGTGGATGAGGTAGTGGAGTGGATGGCACACTCATCTCAATCACAGCCGGATGATCTGCTGTCATCTGCTGATACAGTATCATGTAGCCAGGGGTCAGACTAAGAGCTTTCCTCCTGCTCCACCATTCCGCTTCAGCAAAGCCCGTCATTTTCGTACGCAATTTGTACACTCATGAGTACGTGTTCACATAAGTTGCGTACCTTTAACAACTGTACGTTTGTTATTAGTGCGCGAATGTTCGCAAAACACCACATAATAACGTATGATTTGTACGCAGCTTCGGCGAAGCGAATTTTGGATGATTCGTTCATCTCTATATATAATATAGGTGATACATTCCCTTTTGGTTGTCCCTCACATTAAGAGCAGCTTTAAGTCCTGTCGCTACCATTAGTGTAGCACCTGTCTTTTTCAGACCCATTGCAATTTGGGTAACCAATCTCTGAAGTTGGGATAAACAGATGGTCCACAGGGACTCTATCTTTCAAAGGTCCACATACACTTGGAATTGGCCTATGGGTTGAGCTCTTTATTTGCACCACTATATCATACAGTGTACAGCTCATTATCAATTATCCTTTCGATGTTAGGATAATAAGTTCTTTTCTAAAATATATTTCAATTTATTTTAAACTTTTTTGAGATGAAGTCTTATATCAAGAATTTTTTGCTCCTGTCAGCTTTGTATATTCATGATGTCCCACGTTCCACCTATTTAAGTACAATAAAACATCACCATAAACATTAACTGTGCCAAAAAAGTCTAGAGAATATCTCACTGTACAGCGTCTCAATGTCTCTTTTCCCCAGGTGACTTTTGTCTTTGTTCATCTTAGTGATCTTTGATATCATGAACTTGTCCTCAAGTCTATGAACTTTTATATAGCTATCTTGAGGGTGTCAAGAAAAAAGACATAATGTAGTAACTGCACAGCACCAGCCCTGTGGGGTGTCAGGACTTCAACTCCCAGCACAGTTAAAGTTAGCAAGTTACAAGAGTGTCATCTAAGAACAAAACATAGCAGCTACCTTTCACAATATATTGTAGAGACAACTAAGCCACTTAAAGGGAGGGCCCATTTTTACACTAAAAAACGTTTTGGGGGAGAGAATGATGCAATTGCAATGAAAAAAAAAAACATCCATATTATGGTTGCAAATCAACTTTTATCTTGCTGTTCCATTTATCACATATTCAAGGAGTTGTGCCACCAATAAATGGTACTGTAATATAATTCAGCATGATAAACTTATTACTTTTGTGATTTACTTTCTATTACCAAGATGAATTAGTTGTGAGGCGTTCTCTCTACTTCACTAAAATAGCCGCCCCTGGTGTTTAATCTGTATTGTGATCTGTACGTCCGCCTACTGAGGTGGTGGCACATGCTCAGTTCTATACCTGAGCTACCACCAGCAATATCTACAGTTATAAATTCTGACAGTTATAGGGAGAGAGCTGCAGCAGATAGGACACACCCACTGAGAAAGGACATATACCCTTTGAATGAGTTTTGTCTAGTTTGTATGCTGCGGAAAATCTTGAATATTTTTGTATTATTTTTGTATACCATATAACATAGACCTTCTAACATGCCATACGTCCACTCATGTCAAACATCCCTGTTAATACTCCTTACTAGAGATGAGCGAATTATTCAAAATTTGATTTGGCTGCTGCGCCAAATTTTACAAAGAAATTCACTTTGTGATGAATTACTTCGTCACAAAGCGCAATTCTTTGTAAGTAGTGGGTGCAATGACAGGGAACGGCGAATGCACCTATCCCTGTCATTGTAACCCTCAGATGCTGCGTTCATACATGATCATTGAGTAACCAATGCAACCAGGCGGTAGGGAAAGCAAATTGTATGCTTGGCTGCATAGCTAGAGGTATAACAAGCAGAAAGAGCGAGATTGTGATCCCTCTGTATAGAGCTCTAGTGTGACCACATCTGGAATACTGTGTTCAATTCTGGAGACCTCACCTGCAAAATGATATTGCTAAAATAGAACGGGTCCAAAGAAGAGCTACAAAAATGGTGGAAGGTCTAAAGCATAGAACTTATCAAGAAAGACTCAGAGTTCTTAATATGTATAGTCTGGAGGAAAGAAGAGAAAGGAACTTGAAACCTTTAAAGGGAATCTATCACAAAAACCTGTTCTATATTTTATTTATGCTAAAAAAATCTATTATATATTTGTAAGAAATAATAAATAAATAAATAAAAATTCCAATGTGTGAAATTATAAATAAATATTAGATTTTACCATATTTACCATCTTTGGTCACCAGGGGGAGCTCTGCTGGCCAAATGAGGCTTTGAGCAACCTGTAAGTAGGCATGCTGCAAAAAAGTGGGTGGTACCAATGACATCACCAATTCACACCTTCAGCGGTGACATCACTGCTTCAGCAAGATAAGATGAGACAATGGCTTCGTTACAAAAACACAGATCTCTGCTCCTCAGGCTCCTCCCCCACTGGTCACATGGCCGATTACATCACTAAGGTCCTACAGCCCCAAGAACCTCCATCTACTCTGTTTCTGAGTCCTGGGCCGCTCACCCCAGCAGTACACTCAGCAAAAATTGTCTGCACTGCTGGGGTGAGCTGCCATAGAATTTAGAACAGGCAGCCTAATGAAGACAAGGACGCTGCTGCAGGAGTGAGGAGCAGGCACAGTGGGCTTCCCCCAGCAGCAAGGAGGGAGGACCTGGCTGTGTGTTACTGGTGTCATCACAGGGGCGGGCTCACGTCTTCCATTCATTCTCTATAGGGTCGGCAGCGACTGAGGAAACCTATGTACATGCCTGCCGTAAGTGAGGTGCCATTGTGTTGTAAACCCAGACTGTCACACTTTACTTCCAACATGGCAGCCCCCATGTAAGGCAAGAAAACTGAATTAAAAAAAAAAAACATTTACACAATTTGAAAAATACATTATGTTAAAACCTGCTTTTGTTATGTTGTAAAACATATCAAAATGTTTTTCTTCGCGATAGTGTCCCTTTAAATATGTTAAAGGATTGAATAAAGTTCAGGAGGGAAGGGTTATTAATAAGAAACAGAAAACAAGAACACGGAGGCACAATCTGAGGTTAGTTGGGGGAAAAATCAAGAACAACATTAGAAAATATTATTTCACTGAAAGAGTAGTAGAAGCTTGGAACAAACTTCCAGCAGAGGTGGTTGATACATCCACAGTAACTGAATTTAAACATGCCTGGGATAAACATGTATCTATCCTAAGATAACAATAAAAGGATAATAAAAGGGCAGACTAGATGGACCAGGTGGTCTTTTATGTTTCTATGTTTCTATCACGGCATCTGATATAAATAACAGAGTGTCAAATTAAAAAAAAAGAAACAAAAAAAATCATATTTACCTGATCCATTTGCTGACGACAGGCTGGCTGCCGCCATCTTGCTTGAAGATTTGGCATGAAATCTCACGCAGCCCGTGATGGCAAGATCTTCATTATTTTTTTGGGGGGTTTACACTATTTCAGGTTGAATCGATTTGCTACCACGAAGTACGAGGAAATTCAACTTTGCGTCAAATCGAATTTATCCTGAAATTCGGATTGAAGTCTGCTTCTTGGACTTCGATTCGCTCAGCACTACTCCTTACCAAAGTGCAGTAACAGAGGTTGTACTCAGAGATATAAGGCAAGGAAAATAATCATGAAAATAACACAAGATTGTATACCTGATTGCATTTACCGTATTTTTCGCCCTATAAGACGCACCGGCCCATAAGACGCACCTAGGTTTTAGAGGAGGACAATAAGAAAAAAATATTTTTCATCAGACCTCAGCTCATGGCCCCAATCAGACCCCCAACGTTAATAAGACCCCAATAAGACCTCAGATCAGACCTCAGATTAGACCCCAATAAAAATACCCCCAATCAGATCTCAGATAAAAGCCCCATGCCTCCAATATCAGCCCCCAGTGCCTCCAATTTTAGCCCCCAGTGCCTCTTATGTCAGCTCTCAGTGCCTCTTATGTCAGCCCTCAGTGCCTCCTTTGTCAGCCCCCATGCCTCCTTTGTTAGCCCCCATGCCTCTTTTGTCAGCCCCCATGCCTCCTTTGTCAGCCTCCATGCCTCCTTTGTTAGCCTCATGCCTCCTTTGTCAGCCCCCATGCCTCCTGTGTTAGCCCCCATGCCTCTTTTGTCAGCCAGCAGCCGCAGAACACATAAAATAAAAAAGCCACTTACCTCACCTGCTCCTGGACGCCGCCGCTCCTCACTGTCCGCGCTCTGCTTCCTCCTGCTGTCGGCTGTGATGTGAACTGGCGCACAAAGCGTGAGGTCACAGAGCGCCCTCACGCTGTGCGCAGCCCTGCACAGCACAGCCGACAGCCGAACGGAGGACCAGGAAGCGGTGAGTACAGAGTCTTCACCGCTTCCTTGTCCTCCGGTGCTAATGAGCACTTCCTTAATGGAAGTGCTCATTAGCATTCGCCCCATAAGACGCAGAGACATTTTTCCCCCACTTTTGAGGTGAAAAAATGTGTCTTATAGGGCGAAAAATACGGTAATTCCATATGATGTTCAATCATGTCATTCTTCCGCTACCAATTCAGACTCCAAAAGGATTAGTAAAAACAAAGTTCAATACACAAATGTGGATATGCCCCAGCTGGAGGTGTTCCATATATGATGGTGATACCAGTACTTGGTTGAAATACTGAATTATCTGCATTTCGGAAAATGTTTGTAAAAATCAAATGATTGGGATTTGAGCTAAACCCCCTTGGCCACTACAGTCTGAATGGAGCTGTGCTTCCGTCTCCATTCAAAGTTCTATTTCCGATGCTGTTGGCTGCAAGGAAATTTTTGATCAGCAGGGGTGCTGGGTGTCAGAGGATAGTCGATGTCTGGAAAAACCCCTTTAATTCAATGAAATTGTTATAACATAATTTTACAAAAAGGCTGTTCTGATTTAAAGGTTACATTCATCAAAGAATCCATCGTTTGCAGAAATTACAATTTTGCAGGTTTTTGGTATTTTAGATTTTACATTTTGAAACACATCAAATGTCAACAGCTCAATTTTCACACTTCATTGAGTCTTCATATTAAACTCTTATATCATTAAAAGTTTTCCATTCATCCACCATCTGAACTCTCCGTTCTTCTGCCTAAGGCCTCTTTTACACGACAGTATTTTTTGCGGGCTCCAATCCACATTTTTTGCTGATAAAATGCAGACCCATTCATTTCTATGGGTCCGCAAAAAATACTGACAGCACACTGTGTGCTGTCCGCATCCGTATGTCTGTTCCGTAGCCCGCCAAAAAAAAAGCATAGGCATTGTTACAATCGATCCGCAAAAAAAACAGATGCCATACGGACGACATCCGTTTTTTTTGCGGATCCGCAATTTGTGGACCGCAAAACACAACGTTCGTGTGAAACTAGCCTGAGTTTCTACACATGGTGCAGATTTGTGAGCAAGAAATCTGCAGCAAAAAAGAGCATAAATCCACACTATTTATCTCAGTTTTTATGAGGTTTTTGATGCAGTTTTGCCACAGATCTCACTGTTCAATTGAAAAGGGTGAAATCTGCACAAAAAAACACAAGTAACATGTTGTTGATTTCAAAATCCGCGCATCAGGTCATTTTCTGCACCTGAGAAGAAAAGGAAAGTGTGCATGAGATTTGTCTAATCTCATACACTTGGCTGGTACTGTATTACGTTGCATTTTTTCCACACAAAATAAGTGCTAAAAAATTGCCAGTAATCCGTACCATGTGCAGGTACTCTAGTTTCCCCTTTCCTTTCTATTTAGTTGATTTTCTACTGTTGTAAATGATACTAGTATTGCATGTGTCAGTCTGTTCAGGAACACAACCCAAACTGGTAACAGCTATTGTACTTGCCAATTTATTCGTAAATTCCTTGGAAGAGGAACAGCACAAAGCAAAGAAAAGAGGCTTCAGGATTGGTTCTTTTTGGCCAATTTACTAAAATGCATGTCGGGAGAGGATGTAGGTCCCCTTTTAGGGAATGGAGTGGAGCTGTGTACTAGAAATATCTAATGGAAAAATAGTGCTGTTTCTGTGCTCTTTTTATCCTGGACAATCCCTTTAAATAATACATCCATACAATGCATTGGAAAGGGTAGGAAAGTCAATATTCCATAGTAGTGAAGTGGTAAACTTCTTTTCAGTGCAGACTATCCAGTTTTAATGATGGTGGTTAGGTAATTGTTGTCAGTGCAGTTGGCGGTATGATATTGGTTGTGTACCTGCTTGTCATCTTAGTAAGCATTGTTATGCCCCTTTCACACGAGCGGGAGACTCGCATGACTCCCGCAACGCATCTACAGGGCTGGACTCTGCCCTGACAGGGATCGCATAGCATTATATGCGATCCCAGTCAGTGCCGGAGTCCAGCCCTGTAGATGCGTTGCGGGAGACATGCGAGTCTCCCGCTCGTGTGAAAGGGGCATTAAAGGGGTTATCCAATCCCTATAATGACCTCCAGAATGCCTGGGCCCCTCCTCTAGAACATACTTACCTCCACCCACATCCCTGTGGATCCCTGCATGGCCGCTGTTGCATTTTCCCATTGCGCAGATCAAAACATCTGGCATCAGGGGGAGCAGCTAATAGCAGGCTGCGATGGTGACCAGATTCCCTAGCATCGCTAGCATTGGCTGCTCCCGCTGATGCCAGATGTTTTGATAAGCGAGATGGAGAAATGCAGTAGCAGCCGTGCAGGGATCCAAAAGGATGTGGGTCCCGGGGAGCAGGTAAATATGCTCTAGAGGAGGCGCCTGGGCATTCTGGGGGTCATTATAGGGATAACTCCTTTAATGGTGCTGGTTAGAGATGAGCGAATCATGCAAAATTTTATTCGCCGAACATTCGCCGAACTTTTCCTAAGATTCGCATATTCAACGAATAGATTCGTTGAATATACGTACAAAATATATGTAATTATATGGCTTTTAGCGAACATTCGCGCACTAATAACGAACGTTCAGGTAAAAAAGGTACGCA
Source organism: Rhinella marina (assembly GCA_900303285.1). Lineage (NCBI taxonomy): Eukaryota > Metazoa > Chordata > Amphibia > Anura > Bufonidae > Rhinella > Rhinella marina. The sequence goes on from ONZH01006702.1 coordinate 83,970, forward strand.
ACCTCTTTGAACACATACGCATGAGCGTACAAATTGCGTACGAATCCTTTAGAGTACTATTGTCTAGCGATTACGTAATACGCAGGCACGCACGCACGAGTTGAGAGGCTGCGGCGTGCACTCCTCAGAGGCAGAGCGAAGTTTTACAAATGGCATCCAGGCGATCATCAGCATTTAGCTCTGCGGAGCTGAAATACATGATCCGGCTGATGGACCGGCAGGGTTCCAATGGCACACACCGCTACCCGAACCAGCATTGCGCCATTGTTTCGACACTGTGTGGACCCCGGGCCAGATCCAGCGGAAATGGTCCGATCTGAAGTTCAAGTGCCCAGAGTGGCTTAATAAGATCCGCACAGAGATACACCGTGGTGGGTATTGCGAATACTACTAGTAGATGCTCCGGCTACAGGTCCTTTGGAACTGCTGCCCTATGCCACCTTCTCCTTTTTTTTAGAACTCGAGGTCTGGCTGGAACTGGACCCCTTTTGCTTATCCGTGCAGCTGGTCTTTGTCCCTGTATCTCCCTGTCTCTCCCTGTCTCTCTCTCCCTGCCTGATTAATTACTAGCCCTGAACTGGCCCTGCACTGGCCCTGCACTGACCCTGCACTGACCCTGCACTGACCCTGCACTGGCCCTGCACTGGCCCTGCACTGGCCCTGATATGTGTAATATGGATTCCCAGAGCAATTACACCCCAATTTTCGCAAAACAGGTCTCAGAGTCTCAGAACTTCTCACACAGTGCTTCTGCTCGTCTTAGCAGTCACAGCAGAAGTGATACGTCACTGGCTTACCGAGCCTGAGCCAATCAGAGCAAGCCCTGCCCACTAGATTAGGTGACCGCTTTCTTCCCAGGCGTTTGTGCACGATAAATGAACTAACAGTAAAAGTTTGCTAATGAATTGAATTTGTACGCAACAGCATATGGAGTAACTTATACGTAGCAATAGTTTATAATTTATAGGGCAACTACGTAGCGAATGCGTACAAAGCCAAAGCGAATCACCTAAAATTCGGATTCGCTTCGCAGCTGAAAATTTCCAAGATTCGATACGAATCAACGAATCGACTAATAGATTCTCTCATCTCTAGTGCTGGTGGTCCGCAAGCTTTTCAGTAACTAACCACAAAACCTGCATTCAATCTGCACCAAATCAAATCTGCACCAAAAACTGCAAATTGTGCAGAAAATCCACACATTACCCATTCACATCGAACATTTGACTTTATGTTCATAAACTTGCACTTGTGTAGCCTTAGGGTAACTCCACACATGCATTTATGGTGTGCTTTTTAAATACACTCAGATTCTGATCTTGATAAACACATTTTTGGTGACTCTTTTTAATTTATAATGATTTTTTTAAACTAATTGGGTTTGATTATGTAACTGAGAAAATTTCAGGATGCTCTCTGTCTTGGGTTATATAGACATATCATGCACGGATTCTACGTGCAGATTTGCATGCTGAAAATCTGCAAAGCAATACAGTACCAGCTAAGTAGATGAGATTCTTCTTAATATCTCATGTGCACGATGGAGAAATTTTCTTTGAATTAAATCTGAAGAATGAAATCTACATCTCCTGGCAACCATCAGTGAAAAATTTCACTTGTACCAGAAGTCCCAGGTAATGCTTGGGCTCTAACGTTAATTGCCAAAGTGCACCTTAATTTAAAACCTTAAATAATAGCAAGTCCATGTGCAGCCTGGCAATTAGTGGTAATTTGCTAGTGGAACTGTAATTACTTATTTGTTACCTCAGATACTATTGCTTCCATGACATATTTGTTTCCTCTGTTTAAATGCAAGTAAATAGAAGACTCCTGAACGTGTTTTGTCTCTCGTCACAACCTGGGAGTGTTAATTCTCATACCCCGCGTGATAATCACTGCAGTGGGTTTGTTCACAGTGGAAACTAATGACAAGATGCATGTGAGTCATCCCAGCGATGGTTTTCAGCGGCTGAAGAAAAACACAGCAATATGTGTATAAATGCTTTACAAATCAGGTCCACAGAATGGCTTCAAATGTAAACCTAAAATCTCAGAAAAATTCAAAAATGTCACATTTAGAATACAATACAATAAATCACGTACTAATTGGCTTCTGGACAAATGATGCTAATCAGCAGCTAAACATCCCATCTTATACAGCCAAAACATTTTTAAGCAGTTATTTGCTGCCTGTGCAGCTATTGCTGCTTAGAGACTGTTCTGATTCAATTAAGGAGAAACAATTATGAGGATTTCAATCTCAAAATGCTGAAAAAGTGGCTGACATTTTGTTACTCCAGTGTAGTTTTAGTTCTAGGAAAGATGCCAGGATTCTCCTCGCTTTTATGTTACCTCTACTTTTCTTGACATGCTTTAGATGTTACGGTTATGGTTGCTTTATTTTTACTGCTCGATGCCATGAATATTTGAGAAACTGTTCAACCAAAAAAATCAAATGTAACCCGTACAGCAAAAGCAAATTTGTTCTTCACAATTGTAAATAATGAATGTTGGACCTTGTTTCAATAACGCCAAAGCTACCGCTACATGTGATGTTTATTGAGTAGTTCACTCGCACCCTCCTCCCTTATGCTCTTGCCCTAATTTCATCATCAAATTTATTCCCTAACCCCCTCTTGGCTCATGTTCATCACTGCAATCTCCTGTAATCCCATTATGTTAGGGCAGGTTCGAAAGGGCAGATATGCTCCAGATGCTTCTAGACCTTGAGGGCAGAAAATCTGCAGTTCATTACTATAGCAGCAAAGTTGTTGCAGAAATAAAGTTGTGTTCAATAGTTGAGAAATGTCTGATCACTGGGGACCCCAACACTCATCAGCCATCAGTTACTAGAATGGTAGTCCCAAGCACTTCATTGCTCCTCGACTTTGAATGAAGTGGTGGTCAAACATTTGTGGTGCTTCTCCATTCATAATATAAGTGGGTGATGGAAAGTAGACATTGGATGGAGCAGTAGGACTCATGTCTAACCAACGTTCTATTCATACTCCTCCTCATGGCTAGTGATCAGTGGGGCCCCCTGTGATCAGACATTTATCACATATGCTGTGGATAAATGTTCATTGCAGAAAACCTCATTCAAGTTGAAAAGAAAAAAAAGAAATATGTAATGTGTTATGTGGAAGTCTAAAGCTGACCATACACATCAGATCTATGTTGGTAAAACTGTCGATTTTGGTGGATTCGTCCAACCATATATTATGTACAACATCCTATTGACTATTCACTCACAGCTGATGTTAGGGGAGATAGTTATCGGGCATTTCAACACAAGGGTGTTTTTTGGCAGCTGCTTGCTCACCTCCAAGCATGCTGACGTATGGAAGGATCAGGAGACATAGCCGTCAACCTGGCTGTTAACTTCTGTGTATGGCCAGCTTCACTGTCTTCAGATGTCTAAGAGGAAGCAAGTTTGGGTTGAATTCATTATAAATGTACTGTATAAAAGGAGCCAAAGGCTATTTGTCATCTTTGTCATATGGCAATAACAATACATGCTCAACGACCAGAGCTTTTCTAGTTAGCAGTGCAGGTGGATGGGGCAACCAAACTGAGCTTCAACCATTAGTAATGTGTGGTATAAAAGATTTTTGTCATCTTTGCATTTAAAAACTTTTATATAGTTGGAGATACAGTTTTCAAGTTCTCTTCACACTCCGGTGCCATGTAGATGCCATGTAGTGTGTGGGAAAAGCTGAAGAAAACAATGTGGTAGAGGCTGCTAGCTGACAGAGATCCTCGGGCAATTGTCCTTTTGCCCTCCATATATTCTAGTCCTGCTTCCTAGAACTGTAATTCTTCTTCACTGCTGACTTTCTACTGGGATTATGGAAAATCAAATAATATTCTTGTGTTTATAGAATGTAGGCATAAATAAGTATTAAAAAATTTAATTCGGCCTCTTCTCCAAATTTGAAAAAAAAATAACTTTGTGACGAATCACTTCGTCACGAAGTGCATTTCTTTGCAAGTAGTGGTTGCAATGACAGAAAGCATCTATTGTGCCGCTCCCCGTCAATGTACCCCTCAGATCCTGCGTTCATAATTGCTCGTGGCATCTGACAGCAATAATACAATGTAAAACTTTAACAAATTAATAAAATCATACTTATCCTCATCCATCTGATCGCAAAGAGCCAGCCTCCACCATCTTGAGTGAAGATCTAGATGAAAATTCACGCAGCCCATGATGACATCATCACGCCGGCATGGTGATGTCATACGTCACCGCGCACAAGATTTCATGCAAGATATTCAATCACGACGGCCAGCTCTTTGCACTTAAACAGATGAGGATGAAGATGATTTTTATTTTATTTTTTAACCACCATTCAGGTAAAATAATTTGCTACCATGAAGCACAAATTGAATTTTCCCTGAAATTTGGATTGAATTCCACCCTAGTCACAATAAGACACAATGTAGATTTCTCACCCAAGTAGACGTCAGTGTGAAGCATACCTGAGCTGGGGTCACTGACAAAACAGCCAATATTAAAAAGACTAAATTGCAAGTAAATACTAAAGATGTCATTTTTAATACCACACCAGCACTTTGTTGTTAACAAGTTCAGGACTAATGATAAGTATGGTTGTCATTAGCAGGCAATTGCTTCATCATGAGCATCATAGTCATGCTGATTGCTTGTGAACTGTTATGATACCCATGCAATCAGGAGCTGGACAATGGCTATAAAACACAGCCACGTCCTCACTCTAATGGCAGAGATCAGAGGTCAATGCTAAAGCACCCAAGTCTGATTGACCATATTCTCTGTTGCATATTTAGGTATGTGCAGCTACATTATATTTAAAAACACAAATATCAACATTTTTAAAAAAAATCCCCATGGAACCTGCATAAAGTATGCAAAACCTTCATATAGTCATGTGAAAAAAAATTAAATTAAGAATGTCCACTGGTTCTCAATGACAAAATTGGTCTAGTCCTCACTGGATAAAGAGTAACATTAATATACAGACATAGCATGTGGTGATAAGGTGCACAAGAGATGCATTCCAAAGTCCTTGCACAGCTTAATTTAGCTTAACAATCTCTGCTCCAGAAGCCAGGCAAGGAGGTGAGAGAGGACGTATCCTGAGAGTTGTGACAAGGTCACCTGTTCTTGCTTAATGTCTAAGGGCCCTTTTACACGACCATATGTCCTTCGAGACATACGGTCTGTGAGCGAGCCATATGTCCCGGGGCGGCATCGATTGTGCGCACAGGAGCGCACAGCATCATTGATTACAATGATGCTGTGCACGTCAGGCCGCCCGCGGGACTATTGTCCCGCACTCATATGATTTTATGAGTGCGGGACAGTAGCCCCGCGGGTGGCCCAGCATGCACTCAATGATGCTGTGCTCTCCCGTGCGCACGATCGATGTCGCTCTGGGACATATGGCCCGCTCACGGACCGTATGTCTCGGAGGGCATACGGTCATGTGAAAGAGCCCTAAGGGTTATGTCTAGTATTACACCACTGCCCTATTCACTTGAATTAGGATGAGCTGTAATACCAAACACAGGGCATGGACAAGAATGGTGCCGTTTCTGGAAAAATGCAGAATCCTTGTTTCCAATCTTAAACAGCTGACACACTTAAGATGAAGGGTCAAATTTTCAATAGAATGAAATTTTGCTCTCCAAGAATCACTCTCCCTCAATGACTTTAGTTTAGAAGGAAGATCACAAGTTTTTATCTACAGATACAGGCTACATCCATGTTCTTTTACAGAGCATAACCATTTAAAGGACATCTGTCAGCAGATTTGTACCTATGACACTAGCTGACCTGTTCCATGTGCACTTGGCAGCTGAAGACATCTGTGATGGTCCCATGTTCATATGTGTCCACATTGCTGAGAAAAATAAAGTTTTAATATATGCAAATGAGCCTATGACCTATGCCCTAGGAGCAATGGGGGCGTTGATGTTATACCTAGAGGCTCAGATTTTTCTGTAACTGCTGCACCCTTTCCACATTGATTGACTTTAGGAGATGTCAGGGCCAGATGTTATGACTAGGGATGAGCGAATCGAAGTAGATTTGCATAAAACTTTGAATACTGTACAGAACAAGCGCTCTGTACAGTATTACAATTTATTGGCTCAGATGAGGCCAGGTGAGGCGATCGCCTCAGGTAGGGGCAAAAGGGGGACAGCGGAAGGGCCATGGGCAATGAGTGGGTGAGGTTAAGAAATTGGTATGGGTGGGGGACAGCAGTTTAGTTTCCGCTTCAGGCAGCAGAATGGCTAGGTACACCCCGGTCACATGGGTTTACTGCATGTCATTGCTGCAATGTTAACAAAGACGGGCGGTGACTACCAGAGTAGCAGAGGATTTACCAGGTTAATAATAGGTTTTTTGTTGGTTTTTTTTTTTGTTATTTTATCACATTTCCTATTGTTTGCCAAATTTAGTAAACTCCAACATCCCCTTTAACCCCTTGAGGACAGAGCCCATTTTGGCCTTAATGTCTGGGCCAAATTTTTGAATTCTGACATGTGTCACTTTATGTGGTAATAACTTTGGAACGCTTTTACTTATCCAGGCCATTCTGAGATTGTTTTCTCGTGACACATTGTACTTCATGACAGTCATAAATTTGAGTCAATATATTTCACCCTTATTTATGAAAAAATCCCAAATTTACCAAAAATTCTGAAAAATTTCCAAATTTCCAAATTTCAATTTCTCTACTTTCAAAATACACCGTAATACCTCCAAAAATACTTCTTATTTTATATTCCCCATATGTCTACTTTATGTTGGCATCATTTTGTAAACGTCATTTTACTTTTTTAGGACGTTAGGAGGCTTAGAAGTTTAAAAGCCATTTTTCAAATTTTCACCAAATTTTCCAAAACCATTTTTTTTTTAGCACCAATGCAGATATAAAGTGATTTTGAGGGGCTTACATAATGAAACCCACCATAAATGACCCCATTTTAGAAACTACACCCCTCAAATTATAAAAAACTGTTGTTACAAACTTTCTTAACCCTTGAGGTGTTCCACAAGAATTAATGGAAAATGGAGGTGAAATTTCAAAATTTCACTTTTTTCGTAGATTATTCATGTTAATATTTTTTTTCTTGCAACATAGCAAGGGTTAACAGCAAACTAAACCTCAATTTACATTGCTCTGATTCTGCAGTTTACAGAAATACCCCATATGTGGTGGTAAACGTCTCTATGGGTTTGTGGCAGTGGTCAGAAGGAAAGGAGCGCCATACGGATTTTTGAGGCAAAATTTGCTAGAATAGTTTTTAGGCACCATTTTGTAATTGAGAGACCCTGACGCACCCCTACAGTGGAAACCCTCATAAAGTGACCCCATTTTTGAAACTACACCCTTCAAAGAATATATTAAGGGGGGTACTGACCACTTTGACCCCCTAAGCATTTTACGGAATTTGGAAACACTTGGCTGTGAAAATGAAAAATTTTTTTCTTCCAATAAAATGTTGCTTTAGCCCCAATTTTTTTTATTTGCATAAGGGGTAACAGGAGAAAAGCCACCCCATAATTTGTTACCCATTTTCTCCTGAATACGGCAACACCCCATATGTTGTGGTAAACTGCTGTGGGGGTACATGGCAGGACTCAGAACAGAAGGAGCGCCATATGGATTTTACAACACAGATTTTGATGGAGTGGTTTGCGGGAGCCATTGATTTTTATTTTTTGAGCTATTGTCTTATGTGGGGGCTCATTTTTTGCAGGATGAGGTGAGGTTTTCATTGGTACCATTTTGGGGTAAATACGCCTTTTTGATCGCCTGCTATTACACTTTTTGTGAGGGAAGAGGGAAAAAAATGGCTATTTTGGCATAGTTTTTTTAAAATTTTTTTTACAGCATTCGCCTGGGGGGCCATCTCATGTAATATTTTTATAGAGCAGGTTGTTACGGACGCAGCGATACCCAATATGTCCAACTTTTTTATTGTTGGAAAGTTTTACACATTAGATGGATTTTTGAACAGAATAAAATATTTTTTTTGTGTTGCCATTTTCAGAGAGCCATATTTTTTTCAGTTTTCGGGCGATTGTCTCAGGTAGGGTACAGTTTTTGCGGGACAAGATGACGGTTGAATTGATACCATTTTGGGGTAATTACGCCTTTTTGATCGCCTGCTATTACACTTTTTGTGAGGGAAGAGGGGAAAAAATGGCTATTTTGGCATCGTTTTTAAAAAAAAAAATTTACAGCATTCGCCTGGGGGGCCATCTCATGTAATATTGTTATAGAGCAGGTTGTTACGGACGCAGCGATACCCAATATGTCCAACTTTTTTATTGTTGGAAAGTTTTACACATTAGATGCATTTTTGAACAGAATAAAATATTTTTTTTGTGTTGCCATTTTCAGAGAGCCATATTTTTTTCAGTTTTCGGGCGATTGTCTCAGGTAGGGTACAGTTTTTGCGGGACAAGATGACGGTTGAATTGATACCATTTTGGGGTAATTACGCCTTTTTGATCGCCTGCTATTACACTTTTTGTGAGGGAAGAGGGGAAAAAATGGCTATTTTGGCATCGTTTTAAAAAAAAAAAATTTACAGCATTCGCCTGGGGGGCCATCTCATGTAATATTGTTATAGAGCAGGTTGTTACGGACGCAGCGATACCCAATATGTCCAACTTTTTTATTGTTGGAAAGTTTTACACATTAGATGCATTTTTGAACAGAATAAAATATTTTTTTTGTGTTGCCATTTTCAGAGAGCCATATTTTTTTCAGTTTTCGGGCGATTGTCTCAGGTAGGGTACAGTTTTTGCGGGACAAGATGACGGTTGAATTGATACCATTTTGGGGTAATTACGCCTTTTTGATCGCCTGCTATTACACTTTTTGTGAGGGAAGAGGGGAAAAAATGGCTATTTTGGCATCGTTTTAAAAAAAAAAAATTTACAGCATTCGCCTGGGGGGCCATCTCATGTAATATTGTTATAGAGCAGGTTGTTACGGACGCAGCGATACCCAATATGTCCAACTTTTTTATTGTTGGAAAGTTTTACACATTAGATGCATTTTTGAACAGAATAAAATATTTTTTTTGTGTTGCCATTTTCAGAGAGCCATATTTTTTTCAGTTTTCGGGCGATTGTCTCAGGTAGGGTACAGTTTTTGCGGGACAAGATGACGGTTGAATTGATACCATTTTGGGGTAATTACGCCTTTTTGATCGCCTGCTATTACACTTTTTGTGAGGGAAGAGGGGAAAAAATGGCTATTTTGGCATCGTTTTTAAAAAAAAAAATTTACAGCATTCGCCTGGGGGGCCATCTCATGTAATATTGTTATAGAGCAGGTTGTTACGGACGCAGCGATACCCAATATGTCCAACTTTTTTATTGTTGGAAAGTTTTACACATTAGATGCATTTTTGAACAGAATAAAATATTTTTTTTGTGTTGCCATTTTCAGAGAGCCATATTTTTTTCAGTTTTCAGGCGATTGTCTCAGGTAGGGTACAGTTTTTGCGGGACAAGATGACGGTTGAATTGATACCATTTTGGGGTAATTACGCCTTTTTGATCGCCTGCTATTACACTTTTTGTGAGGGAAGAGGGGAAAAAATGGCTATTTTGGCATAGTTTTTTTAAAAAATTTTTTACAGCATTCGCCTGGGGGGCCATCTCATGTAATATTTTTATAGAGCAGGTTGTTACGGATGTGGCGATACCTAACATGTTCATGTATTGTGTGTTTTTTTATTTTTAATCAATTTTTTTAACTTTTTTTTTAACTTTTTTTTTTTCCACTTTCTGGACTCAGATCCACTTGGTTCTTCAAGAACCAGTGGGTCTGGTATTTTACAATACACTGCAGTACACTGTATAGTGTACTGCAGTGTATTTTCTTATAGCCTGTTCAAGCTCCTGCCTTTAGCAGGAGCTTGAACAGGCTTTCATGGCAAGCCAGACCAAAGCGTCTGGTTGCCATGGTAACCATCGGGACGCTGCCACAGCAGAGCAGCGTCCCGATGGAAGGGAGAGGGAGCTTCCTCCCTCTCATCTGCCCACACCATCGGCGCTGCCAGCGCACCGCAGCGCCGATGGGAGAGGGAGGGAGCGCTCCCTCCCTGTTAACCCCTTCCATACAGCGGTCCCTACGGACCGCGGCATGGAAGGGGTTAAACTGCTGACATCGGTGCCAGCACCGATGTCAGCAGTTTCAAGCAGAGTATCAGCTGTATGCTGATACTCTGCTTGAATAACGCTGGGACAGAAAAATTATTGCGGGCGGCACTTGCGGCAGCCGCCCGCACATTGGAAGTCTCCCCCCCGCCCCCCATCTGCCCACCCATCTGCCCACAGCCAATCAGGGGGGCGGGGGGGACACCCTGACCCCCCTAACCCCTGACACTCGGCGGGGATTCGCTAGAATAGCGCTATCCCCGCCGAGTACACGGAGCCTGCTGTGAATGGCTGGTCTGAATAGACCAGCCATTCACAGCGATCGCCATTATGGGGGGTGCACGGCACCCCCCGAGGCCTTCACTACGGATGGCTGGCTGTGTCTAACAGCCGCCATCAAAGCATGTTAACCCCGCTGCACTGAGCAGCGGGGGTTAACATGCATGACGTACCGGTACGCCCTGTTGCGCGAAGTACCTCGCGCCCATGACGTACCGGTACGTCCATTGTCGCCAAGGGGTTAAGGGTGTTTAATCCTATTCATTCATTTACACATAAAATAAACAACCTTCCCTATGCTGAAGTAAGGCAGCGAGGATTATGCTGTTGTGATTATTCAGAGCACGCACATCTAATGCCAGGCAGAGCATTTTGGATGAACCTATGCAGGCTTTTCAGACATTATCTTTTCATGATGTGGCTTGGTACATTTTAGTCTGTGGAGGAGAATATCTAGTAATGATCTCAGCCCGTGCTCCATTCAGTTTCCCAGACACGTAATGTAACCTTTAAGATAACTATCTTTCTTTTTCAACTCAACATTCATGACAGATTGTGCCAATAAAAACAGGAGGCACTGCAGGTAGAATATATGAGGCATTCAACAATTTATCTGGGCGCACATAAAATATATACCTTTGATTATTGTGTAGTTTTCCAAAACCGTTTTCTTTGACAAAAAAAATCCTTTGACTGAGATGTTAAAAATAATTTATGTTTTCTTGTGTTCTCTTGCTGAATCAAATAAAGGTTTATTTAGAGCTTCTATATAGCATACCTATTCTCCATACTGGCTCCCTGGACATTAATTGACTCTACACTATCTTTGGTAATCCAAATGACATAATGTTAGGCTACGAAATACGGGGATCAATTGTGCTGCTTGGGGACACCTCACTGCTGAGGTCATTCATTGGCTGCTGCGGCGCACTTGAACCCCTTTGAGGTTTACAGAACAGGGACTGGAAGACCACAAAAGGGAGCCAGAATGGAGAAGCAGGAAGCCAATGATTTTATGTTTTTGCTTTTTAGACAGCTAGTGAAAAGGTTATCCCATGACTAATGTAAAAAATGAAAATTAGACATCATATAGTACATGACAATCTCTTTCTAAGACTACTTTCACACTAGTGTTTTATAATTCCGGTATGAAGTTCCGTCATAGGGGCTCAATACCGGAATAAAATGCTTCAGTTTTGTCCTCATTCATTGTCAATGGGAACAAAACTGAACTGAAGACAACGGAATGCTCCTGAAAGCATTCTGTTCCGTCTTCAGACCGGAGAACAAACCGCAGCATGCTGCGGTTTGCTCTCCAATCCAGGCATCCGCACCAAGATGGATCCGTCATGACCCCCAATGAAAATCAATGGGGACGGATCCGTTTGGTGTGACACAATGGTGAACGGATCCGTCCTCCATTGACTTTCAATTGAGTGCATGACGGATCCGTCACCTGCACACATACACACAATACACACATACAGACATAGACATACACATAAACATAAATATACACAGACATATACACATACAAATACACATACATACTTACATGCTCCCCGGCAGGTCTCCAGAGCGCAGGAGGAACAGGACGGCGCGCACAGATGACGATTCCACCAGGCGCCCAGCAGAGGGCGCTGTGTAGAATCGTCATCTGTGCGCGCTGTCCTGCTCCACCGGCACTCTGGAGACCTGCCGGGAGCATGTATGTGTATTTGTCTGTGTATATGTGTGTGTGTCTGTGTGTATGTATATACTGTGTGACATGTGTGGGGCCGGAGCACGGTTCCGGCTCCACACATGTCCCTGCGGCAGTCCGGATCCGGCAGCACCCTTCACCTGCCGGATCCGGGCTGCCGCTAGTGTGAAAGTAGCCTAACAAAGCTAGATTCAGACCTGTACCTCACATCCAGAGATCTCCTCATTCATTGCTCTGCTAGATTTATATCAAGCTGACTGCTCAAGAGGAGTATCTTTTTCAGTGTGGCTTAGGGGACGTGTCTCAGCTCTCCCTATTACAGCTCAGGAGGCAGTTGAAGGATGAAACTGAGCATGTGCGGCCATCTCAGTGAGCAGGACAAAGAAATAAACTACATTTTTTATTGCATGAAATTATAAAAGTATTCAGATCCAGATGCTGGTATGAAAGGTGTAGAATATTTTTTGTGGGACAACCTCTTTAAAAAAAAAAAGTCCAAAAAGCTGGACAGCCCATTTAAAGACCAAGCCAATATTTATTTAAGGACCAAGACAGTTTTTTTTGTCTCCCTTTCTATCTGTCATAATTTGTTTTAGTGTAAGGAATTGTTTTTTGTGGGACCAGTCAGATTTTTTTAGGCATTAGTTTTGGGTAAATATACGGTGGCATTTAATGCATATGATTTTTTTTTTAGAATGTAGAATGCATAAAAAAAATTCCTTATTTTCTTTTTTATGTTTCAACTTTATTGCTCAACATGTCTGGAGATATACAATATCCCTATGTTTTAGACGCATTTGTAACTTTGATTTAATAGAACTGATTTATTAATAAAGTGTATTTTTGTAACATATTTAATGTATGTATATTTTTTACACTTTTTTATTTAGTCTAATTAGGGGACTTTTAGTTTTAAGAATTATTTTAATATATTGTTGTATGTCCATTACTGCCTGAGCATGTGAAATGCACAAGTATCAGTTAGTTAGGGCAGTTAGTTACGTATGCCCTAACAGACGCTGTTAATGACCAGCATCACATGAGCACAGCTGTTGCGATCATGTGGGCTGTCACGACTTTTTCATTCAGTTGTGATGAATATATTGCCAGGGATGAGGATGACAAGACAGAGACCCTTCCCTATGTCTGCACCATGATCAGTACAGTTCATGGAGCTTCAAGGGTTAAATATATACAATAGTGTCGCAATGTGGATGTCAAGCGCAGATTCCCTCCTATTACTAATCACATGAGCACAACTGTTGCAACCGTGTGGTCAGCAACATTGGAAATATGTAGCATCCTGCAGGATTTACAGGACTTTCAATGAATGGCGTATTCTTAGGATGGAAGATAATTGGTGGACGTTCAACCCTTAAAGGGGTTCTCTGGGAATTAAGAAAATTTTAATACTTAAAGGGAACCTGTCATCTCCGAAACACCCCCTGAACTAGAGTAATCGGTGTATAGTGTAAATGATGCTGAATCCGAATATGTAAGTTTTATCTTCATACTCACTTCCATTCTGACGCTGTGCTCTCACAAACCGGCTGTAAAATGCACTCACTGGACTCTTCTTTGAGTCCTCTCCATTATGTGACTGAGCACTGGAGTCCAGTGAGTGCATTTTACTGCAGGTTTGTGGGAGCACAGCGTCAGAATGGAAGTGAGTATGAAGATAAAACTTACATATTTGGATTCAGCATCACTTACACTATACAACACTTACTCTAGTTCAGGGGGTGTTTCGGTGATGACAGGTTCCCTTTAAATATTACTTTATTATAAATATATTCCCAAATACCTTTCATTAGTTATTATGTCTCATTTTGTCTGGGGTGCAATCATTAGGAGGAACAAAATGTCCGCTGTCCTATTAGTAGAAACAAAATCTATCCTAATCTCACATCAGGACAAGTTACTTTAGGACACTGAGGTAAAGAGCTGCCTCATCCTCCTCTCTGCTCTGCTTGTCAGGGATTATGATCCTGAATGCAGATGATAAGATCTTTAGCTGAATCTCTGTAGGAATGGAGTTCATGAGCAGATGTGGCTAATAAGCACCACCTCTTGTATGCAGTCTCCATTACCACAGTCTGTCCTCTCTGTACTTCATGTCTCCTGATAAACTCCATTTCCACAAAGATTAAGCTAAATATCATATGAAACTGTATTCAGGATCATAAACCCTGACAGTCATAGCAGAGAGGATTATGAGGCAGCACGTTACCTCAGTGTTGTGAAGTAACTTGTCCTGCTCTGGTATTAGGACAGGTTTTGTGTGCACTAATAGGACAGCGGCCATTTTGTTTCTCCTAATCATTGCTCTCTAGACAAAACGAGCCATTATGACTAATAAAAGGTATATAGGAATATGTTTATAATAAAGTAATATTTGAGTATTTTCATTTTCTTAATTCCCGGAGAACCCCTTTAAGGACGACCAAAATTAACAAACCGAAAAGGCAGCAGTGCGCTATACAGGGGTCGCTGTGCCGAATACACCATCAGTTTAATGTCCTGGAAAAAAAAACATTCATGTCTAACTTTACTTTAAAAAAAAAAGATGTGACTGCACACCGTCTCAATTAGAGATGAGCGAGCATACTCGTCCGAGCTTGGTGCTCGTTCGAGTATTAGGGTACTCGTAAGTGCTCGCTGCTCAGACGAGTATCTCGCCATACTCGAGGAAATGGCAACTTCCGCATCATG
>ONZH01006703.1:0-232613 GCA_900303285.1 Rhinella marina
TCCTATGTACAAGAATATATACTATAATACTGCTCCTATGTACAAGAATATAACTACTATAATACTGCTCCTATGTACAAGAATATATCTACTATAATACTGCTCCTATGTACAAGAATATACTACTATAATACTGCTCCTATGTACAAGAATATAATACTATAATACTGCTCTTGTACAGAATATAATTACCTATAATACTGCTTCCTATATACAAGAATATAACTACTATAATACTGCTCCTATGTACAAGAATATACTATAATACTGCTCATATGTACAAGAATATTACTATAATACTGCTCTATGTACAATAATATAACTACTATATACAGCTCCTATGTACAAGAATATAACTACTATAATACTGCTCCTATGTACAAGAATATAACTAGTATAATACTGCTCCTATGTACAAGAATATAACTACTATAATACTGCTCCTATGTACAAGAATATAACTACTATAATACTGCTCCTATGTACAGGAATATACTACTATAATACTGCCTCCTATGTACAAGAATATAACTACTATAATACTGCCTCCTATGTACAAGAATATAACTACTATAATACTGCCTCCTATGTACAATAATATAACCTACATATAATATACTGCTCCTATGTACAAGAATATAACTACTATAATACAGCTCCTATGTACAAGAATATAACTACTATAATACTGCCTCCTATGTACAAGAATATAACTACTATAATACTGCTCCTATGTACAAGAATATAACTACTATTATACTGCCTCCTATGTACAAGAATATAACTAATATAATACTGCTCCTATGTACAAGAATAAAACTAGTATAATACTGCTCCTATGTACAAGAATATAACTACTATAATACTGCTCCTATGTACAAGAATATAACTACTATAATACTGCCTCCTATGTACAGGAATATAACTACTATAATACTGCTCCTATATACAAGAATATAACTACTATATACTGCTCCTATGTACAAGAATATTACTATAAATACTGCTCATATGTACAAGAATATAACTACTATAATACTGCTCCTATGCACAAGAATATAACTACCATAATACTGCTCCTATGTACAGGAATATAACTACTATAATACTGCTCCTATGTACAAGAATATAACTACTATAATACTGCTCCTATGTACAAGAATATAACTACTATAATACTGCTCCTATGTACAAGAATATAACTACTATAATACTGCCTCCTATGTACAAGAATATAACTACTATAATACTGCTCCTATGTACAAGAATATACCTACTATAATACTGCTCCTATGTACAAGAATATAACTACTATAAAACTGCTCCTATGTACAAGAATATAACTACTATAATACTGCTCCTATGTACAAGAATATAACTACTATAATTCTGCTCCTATGTACAAGAATATAACTACTATAATACTGCCTCCTAATGCACAAGAATATAACTACTATAATACTGCCTCCTATGTACAAGAATATAACTACTATAATACTGCTCCTATGTACAAGAATATAACTACTATAATACTGCTCCTATGTACAAGGATATAACTACTATAATACTGCTCCTATGTACAAGAATATAACTACTATAATACTGCTCCTATGTACAAAAATATAACTACTATAATACTGCCTCCTATGCACAAGAATATAATTACTATAATACTGCCTCCTATGTACAAGAATATAACTACTATAATACTGCCTCCTATGTAAAAGAATATATCTACTATAATACTGCTCCTATGTACAAGAATATAACTACTATAATACTGCTCCTATGTACAAGAATATAACTACTATAATACTGCTCCTATGTACAAGAATATAACTACTATAATACTGCTCCTATGTAGAAGAATATAACTACTATAACACTGCTCCTATGTACAAGAATATAACTACTATAATACTGCTCCTATGTACAAGAATATAACTGCTATAATACTGCCTGCTATGTGCAAGAATATAACTGCTATAATACTGCTACTATGTACAAGAATAAAACTGCTATAATACTGCTCCTATGTACAAGAATATAACTACTATAATACTGCCTCCTATGTACAAGAATATAACTACTATAATACCGGCTCCTATGTACAAGAATATAACTACTATAATACTGCTTCTATGTACAAGAATATAACTACTATAATACTGCTCCTATGTACAAGAATATAACTACTATAATACTGCTCCTATGTACAAGAATATAACTACTATAATACTGCTCCTATGTACAAGAATATAACTACCATACTACTGCCTCCTATGTACAGGAATATAACTGCTATAATACTGCTCCTATGTACAAGGATAAAACTACTATAATACTGCTCCCTATGTACAAGAATATATCTACTATAATACTGCTCCTATGTACAAGAATATAACTACTATAATACTGCTCCTATGTACAAGAATATAACTACTATATACTCGCTCCTATGTACAAGAATATAACTACTATAATACTGCTCCTATGTACAAGAATATAACTACTATAATACCGCTCCTATGTACAAGAATATAACTACTATAATACCGCTCCTATGTACAAGAATATAACTACTATAATACTGCTCCTATGTACAAGAATATAAAAATAAAAAAAACTACTATAATACTGCTCTTATGTACAAGAATATAACTACTATAATACTGCTCCTATGTACAAGAATATAACTACTATAATACTGCTCCTATGTACAAGAATATAACTACTATAATACTGCTCCTATGTACAAGAATATAACTACTATAATACTGCTCCTATGTACAAGAATATAACTACTATAATACTACTTCCTATGTACAAGAATATAACTACTATACTACTGCCTCCTATGTACAGTAATATAACTGCTATAATACTGTTCCTATGTACAAGAATATAACTACTATAATACTGGTCCTATGTACAAGAATATTTCTACTATAATACTGCTCCTATGGTACAAGAATATAACTACTATAATACTGCCTCCTATGTACAAGAATATAACTACTATAATACTGCTCCTATGTACAAGAATATAACTACTATAATACTGCTCCTATGTACAAGAATATAACTACTATAATACTGCTCCTATTTACAAGAATATAACTACTATAATACTGCTCCTATGTACAAGAATATATCTACTATAATACTGCTCCTATGTACAAGAATATATCTACTATAATACTGCTCCTATGTAAATATAACTACTATAAACTGCTCCTATGTACAAGAATATAACTACTGTAATACTGCTCATATGTACAATATATAACTACTATAATACTGCTCCTATGTACAAGAATATAACTGCTATAATGCTGCCTGCTATGTGCAAGAATATAACTGCTATAATACTGCTACTATGTACAAGAATAAAACTGCTATAATACTGCTCCTATGTACAAGAATATAACTACTATAATACTGCCTCCTATGTACAGAATATAACTACTATAATACCGCTCCTATGTACAAGAATAATAACTACTATAATACTGCTCCTATGTACAAGAATATAACTACTATAATACTGCTCCTATGTACAAGAATATAACTACTATAATACTGCTCCTATGTACAAGAATATAACTACTATAATACTGCTCCTATGTACAAGAATATAACTACTATACTACTGCCTCCTATGTACAGGAATATAACTGCTATAATACTGCTCCTATGTACAAGGATATAACTACTATAATACTGCTCCTATGTACAAGAATATATCTACTATAGTACTGCTCCTATGTACAAGAATATAACTACTATAATACTGCTCCTATGTACAAGAATATAACTACTATACTACTGCCTCCTATGTACAGTAATATAACTGCTATAATACTATTCCTATGTACAAGAATATAACTACTATAATACTGCTCCTATGTACAAGAATATATCTACTATAGTACTGCTCCTATGTACAAGAATATAACTACTATAATACTACCTCCTATGTACAAGAATGTAACTACTATAATACTGCCTCCTATGTACAGGAATATAACTACTATAATACTGCTCCTATGTACAAGAATATAACTACTATAATACTGCTCCTATGTACAAGAATATAACTACTATAATACTGCTCCTATGTACAAGAATATAACTACTATAATACTGCTCCTATGTACAAGAATATAATTGCTATAATACTGCTCCTATGTACCAGAATATAACGACTATAATACTGCTCTATGTACAAGAATATAATACTATAATACTGCTACTATGTAACAAGAATATAAATACTATAATACTGGCTACTATGTACAAGAATATACTACTATAATACTGCTCCTATATACAAGAATATAACTACTAATAATACTGCTCCTATGTACAAGAATATGACTACTATAATACTGCCTCCTATGTACAAGAATATAACTACTATAATACTGCTCCTATGTACAAGAATATATCTACTATAATACTGCTCCTATGTACAAGAATATAACTACTATAATACTGCCTCCTATGTACAAGAATGTAACTACTATAATACTGCTCCTATGTACAAGAATATAACTACTATAATACTGCCTCCTATGTAAAGAATATAACTACTATAATACTGCTCCTATGTACAAGAATATAACTACTATAATACTGCCTCCTATGTACAAGAATATAACTACTATAATACTGCTCCTATGTACAAGAATATAACTACTATAATACTGCTCCTATATACAAGAATATAACTACTATAATACTGCTCCTATGTACAAGAATATTACTATAATACTGCTCCTATGTACAAGAATTAATACTATAATAATACTGCTCCTATACAAATAACTATAATACTGCTCCTATGTACAAGAATATAACTACTATAATACTGCCTCCTATGTACAAGAATATAACTACTATAATACTGCTCCTATGTACAAGAATATAACTACTATAATACTGCTCCTATGTACAAGAATATAACTACTATAATACTGCTCCTATGTACAAGAATATAACTACTATAATACTGCTCCTATGTACAAGAATATAACTACTATAATACTGCTCCTATGTACAAGAATATAACTACTATTATACTGCCCTCCTATGTACAAGAATAAAACTAATATAATACTGCTCCTATGTACAAGAATATAACTAGTATAATACTGCTCCTATGTACAAGAATATAACTACTATAATACTGCCTCCTATGTACAGAAATATAACTACTATAATACTGCTCCTATGTACAGGAATATAACTACTATAATACTGCTCCTATGTACAAGAATATAACTACTATAATACTGCATATAACTACTTAATACTGCTCCTATGTACAAGAATATAACTACTATAATACTGCTCCTATGTACAAGAATATAACTACTATAATACTGCTCCTATGTACAGGAATAATACTACTACTATAATACTGCTCCTATATAACAAGAATATAACTACTATAATACTGCTCCTATGTACAAGAATATAACTACTATAATACTGCCTCCTATGTACAGAATATAACTACTATAATACTGCTCCTATGTACAAGAATATAACTACTATAATACTGCTCCTATGTACAAGAATATAAATACTATAATACTGCTCCTATGTACAAGAATATAACTACTATAATACTGCTCTATATACAAGAATATAACTACTATAATACTGCTCCTATGTACAAGAATATAACTCTTAATACTGATACAAAATAAACACTAATAATACTGCTCCTATGTACAAGAATATAACTACTATAATACTGCTCCTATGTACAAGAATATAACTACTATAATACTGCCTCCTATGTACAAGAATATAACTACTATAATACTGCTCCTATGTACTAGAATATAACTACTATAATACTGCTTCTATGTACAAGATATAACTACTATAATACTGCTCCTATGTACAAGAATATAACTACTATAATACTGCTCCTATGTACAAGAATATAACTACTATAATACTGCTCCTATGTACAAGAATATAACTACTATAATACTGCTCCTATGTACAAGAATATAACTACTATAATACTGCCTCCTATGTACAAGAATATAACTACTATAATACTGCTCCTATGTACAGAATATAACTACTATAATACTGCTCCTATGTACAAGAATATAACTACTATAATACTGCTCCTATGTACAAGAATATAACTACTATAATACTGCTCCTATGTACAAGAATATAACTACTATAATACTGCTCCTATGTACAAGAATATAACTACTATAATACTGCTCCTGTGTACAAGAATTTGACTATTAGGATATAAATAGTATATAATTTGTACTGTTAGCCGTCAGGGAGTTTGTGATGTTATTTTTCCCTCTCAGAAGTGTAGATTTTTCTCTTCTATATTGCTCGCTCCTCTCTATGACAGTGTAGATTTTTCTGTCATCTTTAGATTTTGTACGTGATTGTACTTTTTGTCTTTTGATTGTCATATTTCTGGGTGACTTGGAATCTTTGGGATAGTCACAGCACTTTGGTATTTCATTATATTACTTTTATGGTTCTGTTTATAGATGTGGGTGATGTTCGGTATGGCGCTGGTCTCCAGAGACTCTCTTCAGTAATTACTTAGTAATGTTCCCTTTTACCGCACAACTGAATGCACTTATGAAGGTAGAGAACGTCCAGCGCTCCTGATAAATATAGTCTAAAAATAAGGTGAAACAAATATACGTTGTATCTTCTATTAGAAACAAGAGCAAACCTCTCGGGACTTGAGCACATGGTGTGATGCTGAGATGCTCCTCTTGCTATTGCATGAAGCACCAATCTTCTACAAATATATTATACTATTGCACAGATGCTGCAGAACCTCTTTTTGAGGAGGAGCTTTACAAAAACTAACATGAAGATGGAAGGATGAACTAGTGAGGAGCAGCAGCCAGAAAAGAGAGTGCTGAGAAAGTTAGCATATGTCATGGAAGGTGGTGGCGGTACCTTTTAGTGTAGCATCATATCATTCGAGGTAAACACTTTTTGAGGGCATTTAAGTGGGAGGATTTTTATTGTCTGTTTTTTATAAACAGTGCCTCTCGTATCGTGTGGTTGTGTCTGGTATTGCAGCTCGTGCCTAATGCCTATGGATTTTGTGCTAAGAAAAAAAAGCAGGCCCTTAAAGGGGTATTCCCATCTCACAGATGTAGTTTGTATAGTTAGATATAGCCATACCAATAATATTATTACTAATAGAATGTATTTATATAAAATGTACCATTTAGAAGATTTCCCTATTTGTATATCCATTGTCCACACACATCAGTCAGGCTGTTGCCCCTGGTTACGACCACCGCAGCCATGTAGTAGTGGTGGCCGGCTTGTTCCTGTTCAAACCCGCTCTGCGGTAACCGCTGTACTGTGAACGCATATTACATGAACATGCGGAGACACATCTTAGGTACTTTCACATCTGCGCTACCCATACAAAACACAATGGTCAGGATCCGTCCAATACGCAGACTTTATAAACGGATCCTGCTCCATAGAGATGAATTGATCTTGGAACAGGATCCGTTTCTCTGCGTTTTGGAAGCGCAGACAAAAATGCTACAACCCTACGATGTGTCTCCGCATGCTCATGTAATGTGTGTTCACAATACAGCAGTTACCACAGAGCACGCTGACCACCACTACTACATGGCCGCTGTGGTCGTAACCAGGGGCAACGGCCTGACTGATGTGTGTGGGACAGTGGATATACAAATAGGAAAATCTTCTAAACTGTACATTTTATATAAATACATTCTATTAGTAATAATACTGGTATGGCTATATCTAACTATACAACTACATCTGTGAGATGGGAATACCGCATTAACATGGTCAGTACAGTTGTTAGTTCCCTTCCCCAGCAGGGGGCAATCATGAGCTTAGGAGAAAGCTCCTCCCCTGGATAAAGAGAACAGCAAACATTTCTCCATCCTGGGACATTATGGGGGGGGGGGGATATTTATCATCTGTATTTTACATATCTTTACTATATAGGTCATAATATTCATTGATGTTAATACCAAAGTCTTGGGAAAATATCCTTTAAACTATAGAATTTCTAATAATTGGGTCATGCACAGGTACAGCTATAGGGGGTGCACAGACAGCAGTTGCACTTGGACTTGGTTCCTGTGGATGTCCAAGGGGATCTGAGTGCTATATAACTTATACACATCATCCTCACATCATAGGTAGGTTCCTCCTGGGAACCTGGTCACATGTCGCTCCTCTTCTGAAAACCCTGCTTCTGACACATCCTTTTCCAGGTTTCTGGGCCTGGGCCGTAGATGGGACATAACTTTTAAAATTAGAAAATTATAATTATACCTCTTCTTGGCACATGCGCAGATATGGCGGATTAAAGGGTTAGCGCAGGCGCCAAGGAGAGGAATAATTCCTGCCCCATCCATAGTCCCTTCCATAGGCGGGACGGAAACCAGGATTCGACCTCGGTGAAAGCTGGATTTTTAGAAGAGAGGAGTCACATGACTTCTTCTGAAGAAGTATATTACAATTATTCTCCTACAGGTGTTCTGTGTTATTAAGATGGCTTTGCCGGACCTGCTGGGTCTCAAACAAAAAAACTCTTTAAAGGACAAGAAAGTAATGATTGGTATCCCTCTAGGAGCCCGTATCATCCGAATCTGTCTATTGTGCACCCTTGGCACCAAACGCATCCTTAGTAGATGGTCAATATGCAATGTATTTATCTAATTTTTATTCTTTTTAGGTATAAAATAGCATAAAATACAAAAAGAAATATAGAGAAAATGTAAAGTAATATAAAAGATAAATATATAATAAAAAATACAATGTATCAGTTTTAATCAAGTGAATTCCCACCACACAGCAGTAGCAGCAGAAGTACAAGGTCCACGGAGGATTGTCATCCATCCGCATTTGTTACAGAATTGTTCTGCATCAGCCACCGGTGACTGGACACTAATTGGGGTGAAATAAAGGTCATATTTTATGTGCTTTTTTTTATATGTAGTCATTTTGATCTGTCCCCGCACTTTGTCAATAATGTCAGGTTAGAATCACAGCTGTTAGAAGCCGTCAGATTTTCCTGGCCTCCTGCTGGGATTTGGGGTCTCATGTGGCCTGTAAGGCTAGGACCATTCCTCAACAACTGATTGAACTTTTGACTGGAAAAGGTTTTATTTGCGCTCAGGAGGTCGGAGCAGGCAATTCCGTAACAAGTGGCGGGGGAATTCTGCGCAAAGTAGACATAAAACTAGAAGAAATGACATGGAATTTATTACTGTTTTTTTTTATTTCATTTTGTATTATTTTATGTTTGGATTGTTTTATTTGTTTATATTATATTGTTTATTTTTCATTTCCATTATTTTTTTAAATCCAACACACCTGATCCTTCATTAGGGCCCCATCCACATTAGGCGGACAGTCATTCTCACCAAAATTGGTGAGTTTTGTCTAATGTGTACGGCTCGTTTTAGATTGTGTCTATTATTACTTTTTTTTTTTTTTTTTCATTTTTCTTTTTTTCATTTTCTAATTTAATTGGGGGCAAATCTTTGTGCCTATGGTCAGCCTAATAGTAGGAAGGATGAGAACATGGTTCTCCATCCTTTTTGAAACTTCAACTCCCATCAGATTATGTAAGGGGTTGTAGTTCCCCATCAAGAGAGACAAAGGTTAGAGACTATCGGACAAGAGGGTAACATATGTGGTAAGCCAGAGATAAATAGCAAATTGTTAGCTCTTTGGGCAAGAAATATTTTGGGAGTTGAAAATTAAGCAAATACGTGGTCCATATTTATATTTGGAAGCCATTTGTGGCACCTTCCACGTGGTTGATAGATTTTGGATAAAAGTGCAGACTTTTATCGTAAATGCGTGCCAAATTTATAATGTACTTACCATACATCTGCCAGGTCGGAACAGTTCTGCATTGCAGATGTTTTTTTCTAAATCAGATTTTGTGAATTTGGTGCAGGTCATACACAAAGACACAGTTGACAGTGACATACTGCGCCGGTACACATGATCGGCTATCCTTGCCACTGCAGATATATATAGATACACTGTATATAAACATATAGTTGCGCTCCACCGGTTTCTTGACACGGCTTCTCCGAGCTCGGTTCCACACGACTCCGGCCTCTCAGAGCTGAAGTGTATTGTAGTGATATAATAATAGTAATATCTCCCCCGAGACGCCGCACAATCAATAATACAACATTGCGCTGACAGTGATGAGATTACCGTGATTGACAGCTCGGAACCTGATGCTTCGGTCAGTAGTTTTATATTTATTTGCCTTGAGCTCTAAGAAACTGACTTGACTCTCAGAATAAGAAGAAGGAAGAAGTTTTAATACTACAAATGTATCAAATGTCTGAACCTCCAGCTCGCAATGTATCCAGTATAGGTAGCCCCCCGCAAACATTAGAGTATTCCACACAAATACTGACAGTGGGGTGCCCCCTCACAACAAGAACCAGGACAGTGCCCACCTTCATGCAATCTTAGAATTCAACAATAAAATATCTGCTGCCTCTTGTCACCTCTAGGGGGAGCTCACTAGAGTCACCTCCCATATAAAGGAGTTTTCTAAGATTTTTATATTGATGACCCAGCCTCTGGATAGATCATCAGCATCTGATACCAAGGACCACAGCCAATCAGCTGTTTGAGAGCAACTGCACTGCTGAGAGTGCCACGGCCTTCTGTTTTTTTCCTAGGCCGAGTGACGACACGTTCAGGTTTCACGTGGCCTAGACGCACTTCAGACCCATTCAAGTGAATTGGGCTGAGCGCGATACCGACCACAGCTGCTATACAATGTACAACACGGCTTGGTAAGCTATGAGAAGGTCGTAGTGCTCACAGGACAGCAAACAGTTGATTGGCGGGGGTCCGAGGTGTTTGACCCCCACCAATCAGATACTGATCATCATTAAAAAAAAAAATCGGAAAACCCTAAAGTCAATGGAAGCTGTACAAACACATATTTAGCCAGCTCCCTACTGTGTGAGGAGCACTAAGGGGGCATTCTACTGTGTGAAGAGCACTAAGGGGGCATTCTACTGTTTGAGGGGCACTAAGAGAGCATTCTACTGTGTGAAGGGCACTAAGGGGGCATTCTACTGTGTGATGGGAACTAATGGGGCATTCCATTGTGTGGGGGCAGCTAAAAGGGGCATTCTACTGTGTGAGGGGCCACTAAGAGGGCAATCTTACTGTGTGAGGGACTAAGGGGCAATTCTACTGTGTGTGGGGGCACCGAGGGGGCATTCTACTGTGGGAGGAGTCCTAAGGGGAGCATTCTACTGTGTGAGGGACACTAAGGGAGCACTTGTACCTGGTATAAGGGCACAAACAGGGTATTCTACTGTGTGTTGGACACTAAGGGGGCATTCTAACTGTGTAAGGGGCACTAACAGGGTATTATACTGTGTGTGGGGCACTAAGGAGGCATTCTACTGTGTGAAGGGCACTAAGGGAGCATTCTACTGTGTGAAGGGCACTAAGAGTGCATTCTACTGTGTAAGGGGTACTAAGGTGGCATTCTACTGTGTGAGGGGCACTAAGGGGGCATTCTACTGTGTACGGGGCACTAAGGGAGCATTCTACTGTGTGAAGGGAACTAAGGGGGCATTCTACTGTGTGAGGGGAACTAATGGGGCATTCTACTGTGTGAGGGGCACTAAGGAGGCAATCTACTGTGTGAGGGGAACTAAGGGAGCATTCTACTGTGTGAGGGGCACCAATGGGACATTCTACTGTGTGAGGAGCACTAAGAGTGCATTCTACTGTGTAAGGGGAACTAAGGTGGCATTCTACAGTGTGAGGGGCACTAAGGGGGCATTATACTGTGTGAGGAGCAGTAAGGGGGCATTCTACTGTGTGAGGGGCACTAAGGGAGCATTCTACTATGTGAAGGGAACTAAGGGGGCATTCTACTCTGTGAAGGGAACTAATAGGGCATTCCACTGTGTGAGGGGCACTAAGGGGGCAATCTACTGTGTGAGGGGAACTAAGGGAGCATTCTACTGTGTGAGGGGCACCAATGGGGCATTCTACTGTGTGAGGAGCACTAAGAGTGCATTCTACTGTGTAAGGGGAACTAAGGTGGCATTCTACAGTGTGAAGGGCACTAAGGTGCATTATACTGTGTAAGGGGCACTAAGGGGGCATTCTACTGTGTGAGGAGCAGTAAGGGGGAATTCTACTGTGTGAGGGGCACTAAGGGGGCAGTCTACTGTGTGAGGGGAACTAAGGGAGCATTCTACTGTGTAAGGGGCACTAAGGGGCATTCTACTATGTGAGGGGCACTAACAGAGCATTCTACTGTGTGAAGGACACTAAGGAAGCATTGTACTGTGTGAGGGGAATTAAGGGAGCATTCTACTATGTGTTGGACACTAAGGGGGCATTCTACTGTGTAAGGGGCACTAACAGGGTATTATACTGTGTGTGGGGCACTAAGAGAGCATTCTACTGTGTGAAGGGCACTAAGGGAGCATTCTACTGTGTGAAGGGCACTAAGAGTGCATTCTACTGTGTAAGGGGTACTAAGGTGGCATTCTACTGTGTGGAGGGGCACTAAGGGGGCATTCTACTGTGTACGGGGCACTAAGGGAGCATTCTACTGTGTGAAGGGAACTAAGGGGGCATTCTACTGTGTGAGGGGAACTAATGGGGCATTCTACTGTGTGAGGGGCACTAAGGAGGCAATCTACTGTGTGAGGGGAACTAAGGGAGC
This sequence comes from Rhinella marina, assembly GCA_900303285.1. Lineage (NCBI taxonomy): Eukaryota > Metazoa > Chordata > Amphibia > Anura > Bufonidae > Rhinella > Rhinella marina. Next base: position 12,755 of record ONZH01006703.1, read on the forward strand.
ATTCTACTGTGTGAGGGGCACCAATGGGACATTCTACTGTGTGAGGAGCACTAAGAGTGCATTCTACTGTGTAAGGGGAACTAAGGTGGCATTCTACAGTGTGAGGGGCACTAAGGGGGCATTATACTGTGTAAGGGCACTAAGGGGGCATTCTACTGTGTGAGGAGGCAGTAAGGGGGCATTCTACTGTGTGAGGGGCACTAAGGGAGCATTCTACTATGTGAAGGGAACTAAGGGGGCATTCTACTCTGTGAAGGGAACTAATAGGGCATTCCACTGTGTGAGGGGCACTAAGGGGGCAATCTACTGTGTGAGGGGAACTAAGGGAGCATTCTACTGTGTGAGGGGCACCAATGGGGCATTCTACTGTGTGAGGAGCACTAAGAGTGCATTCTACTGTGTAAGGGGAACTAAGGTGGCATTCTACAGTGTGAAGGGCACTAAGGGTGCATTATACTGTGTAAGGGGCACTAAGGGGCATTCTACTGTGTGAGGAGCAGTAAGGGGGAATTCTACTGTGTGAGGGGCACTAAGGGGCAGTCTACTGTGTGAGGGGAACTAAGGGAGCATTCTACTTGTGTAAGGGCACTAAGGGGCATTCTACTGTGTGAGGGGCACTAACAGAGCATCTACTGTGTGAAGGACACTAAGGAAGCATTGTACTGTGTGAGGGGAATTAAGGGAGCATTCTACTATGTGAGGGGCACTAAGGGGGCATTCTACTGTGTAAGGGGCACTAAGGGGGCATTCTACTGTGTGAGGAGCACTAACAGGGCATTCTACTGTGTGAGGGGCACTAAGGGGGCATTCTACTGTGTAAGGGGCACTAAGGGGGCATTCTACTGTGTGAGGGGCACTAAGAGAGCATTCTACTGTGTGAAGGACACTAAGGAAGCATTGTACTGTGTGAGGGGAATTAAGGGAGCATTCTACTATGTGAGGGGCACTAAGGGGGCATTCTACTGTGTAAGGGGCACTAAGGGGGCATTCTACTGTGTGAGGAGCACTAAGAGGGCATTCTACTGTGTGAGGAGCACTAAGGGGGCATTCTACTGTTTGAGGGGCACTAAGAGAGCATTCTACTGTGTGAAGGGCACTAAGGGGGCATTCTACTATGTGATGGGAACTAATGGGGCATTCCACTGTGTGAGGGGAGCTAAGGGGCATTCTACTGTGTGAGGGGCACTAAGGGGGCAATCTACTGTGTGAGGGGAACTAAGGGAGCATTCTACTGTGTGAGGGACACTAAGGGAGCATTGTACTGTGTAAGGAACAAACAGGGTATTCTACTGTGTGTTGGGCACTAAGGGGGCATTCTACTGTGTAAGGGGCACTAACAGGGTATTCTACTGTGTGTGGGGCACTAAGAGAGCATTCTACTGTGTGAAGGGCACTAAGGGAGCATTCTACTGTGTGAGGGGCACTAAGAGTGCATTCTACTGTGTAAGGGGAACTAAGGTGGCATTCTACTGTGTGAGGGGCACTAAGGGGGCATTCTTCTGTGTACAGGGCACTAACAGAGTATTCTACTGTGTGAGGGGCACTAAGGGGGCATTCTACTGTGTGCACTGTACCCCTTCAACCCCCTGAATTGAACGGAGCAGCCAGTCGGGCATGCGTTTGGCTGCTCCATTCATTTCTATGGGTATTCCGGGGATAGCTGAGCGCTGTACTCGGCCATCTCGGGAACTCTCATAGAAATTAATGGAGCTGCCACATGCATGTGTGACCGGCCGCTCCGTACATTTCAGGGGGGCTGAAGGGGGCATGGGGCCCATAGTACCCCCACCAATCTAATAGTTATCCCCTATCCTTTGGAAAGGGAATAACTTTAAACAACCGGAATACCCCTTTAAAGATGTGGTTTAAAGTTTAAAAATGCAGGTTGCTGAACTTGAAACCTGGGAGGTACAGTATGTAAGAATTTAAGGAGAACCCAAATCAGATCTCATATCTGCCCCTTCTTCTTGTCTCCTAATACACACGGTGACCAGCGGGGATATCATGCCAATGGCGTGTGCAATGAGTGTGTGTCACGGCCGCAGGGGACGCCGAGCAGCGGTGTCATCACAAGCCACAGATTCCTTCCACATGGTTAACTGGGACACGCAATAGAAAACCGAGAAGCTTCAACATTTCTATAGAAATTCATCATATTATATCACAAAATAACCAAACCAGTATAATAAGCCCCTCGCAGCATGAAAGGGGCATAAATGGGTGTAAATCCAAAGCTTAATCACTCTGGTAGAAAGGAAAAGCTCTACAACTGTCTTAGACTCTTTGTGTTTCCATTATTCAACAAGAAGATTTAGACCCAGAGGCTAAAAACCTGTAGAGGCCTAATACTTCTCACAGCTGGGGGTCTGTTACACTTGTATCCAGTGGAGACCATCCTCTGTGAGCTGAACACCTCAGCGTCGCACATCTTTTATCACCTCTGTAGTTTGATACAATGTATCAGTCTGCAGTCCAGGATGTTCAGCTCACAGAGCATTGTCTCAGGTGGATACAATTGTAGAAAACATCTTACTGTATGAGCCAAGAAGGGATTTGTTTCTTTATTTTACTTCCTGTAGCGGCAACATGTTCTGTGGCGCTGTACTCACATGGTCACCATTCACATGGTCCCTGTCCACAATCTAATGTCTCTATCTCTGAGACACACACTGGGGACAATTTCATACGAAGTCTATTTATCTATCATTGTTGTATTTGGGTTTTTTTTTTGCAGTTTGGGAGGAAATCAAAGAACAAAAATCTGTATGTGGGGGTCAGCCTCTGTGTGATGGAGGTGGGGCGAACTGTTTTATTTTGTCAGTAAAAAAAATGAACTCCTTTAGGACGGGCTAATTTTGGAAATTATGTTTTCAATTCTTGCCCCTACTTTCCAATCGTCATTGCTCCCTCGCATCTCCATCCTATTGACATTTCCCATTGTGTATATATATATATATATATATATATATATATATATATATATATACAGTACAGACCAAAAGTTTGGACACACCTTCTCACTCAAAGAGTTTTCTGTATTTTCATGACTATGATAATTGTAGATTCACACTGAAGGCATCAAAACTATGAATTAACACATGTGGGATTATAGACTTAACAAAAAAGTCTGAAACAACTGAAAATGTGTCTTATATTCTAAGTTCTTCAAAGTAGCCACCTTTTGCTTTGATTATTGCTTTGCACACTCTTGGCATTCTCTTGATGAGCTTCAAGAGGTAGTCACCTGAAATGGTTCTCACTTCACAGGTGTGCCCTGTCAGGTTTAATAAGTGGGATTTCTTGCCTTATAAATGGGGTTGGGACCATGAGTTGTGTTGGGCAGAAGTCAGGTGGATACACAGCTGATAGTCCTACTGAATAGACTGTTAGAATTTGTATTATGGCAAGAAAAAAGCAGCTAAGTAAAGAAAAACGAGTGGCCGTCATTACTTTAAGAAATGAAGATCAGTCAGTCCGAAAAATTGGGAAAACTTTGAAAGTGTCCCCAAGTGCAGTCGCAAAAACCATCAAGCGCTACAAAGAAACTGGCTGACATGAGGACCGCCCCAGGAAAGGAAGACCAAGAGTCACCTCTGCTGCGGAGGAGAAGTTCATCCGAGTCACCAGCCTCAGAAATCGGAGGTTAACAGCAGCTCAGATTAGAGACCAGGTCAATGCCACACAGAGTTCTAGCAGCAGACACATCTCTACAACAACTGTTAAGAGGAGACTGTGTGCAGCAGGCCTTCATGGTGGAAACCACTGCTAAGGAGAACACAAGGAATGGACATTAGACCAGTGGAAATCTGTGCTTTGGTCTGATGAGTCCAAATTTGAGATCTTTGGTTCCAACCACCGTGTCTTTGTGCGACGCAGAAAAGGTGAACGGATGGACTCTACATGCCTGGTTCCCACCGTGAAGCATGGAGGAGGAGGTGTGATGGCGTGGGGGGGGGCTTTGCTGGTGACACTGTTGGGGATTTATTCAAAATTGAAGGCATACTGAACCAGCATGGCTACCACAGCATCTTGCAGCGGCATGCTATTCCATCCAGTTTGCGTTTAGTTGGACCATCATTTATTTATCAACAGGACAATGACCCCAAACACACCTCCAGGCTGTGTAAGGGCTATTTGACCAAGAAGGAGAGTGATGGGGTGCTACGCCAGATGACCTGGCCTCCACAGTCACCAGACCTGAACCCAATCGAGATGGTTTGGGGTGAGCTGGACCGCAGAGTGAAGGCAAAAGGGCCAACAAGTGCTAAACATCTCTGGGAACTCCTCCAAGACTGTTGGAATACCATTTCAGGTGACTACCTCTTGAAGCTCATCAAGAGAATGCCAAGAGTGTGCAAAGCAGTAATAAAAGCTAAAGGTGGCTACTTTGAAGAACCTAGAATATAAGACATATTTTCAGTTGTTTCACACTTTTTTGTTAAGTATATTATTCCACATGTGTTAATTCATAGTCTTGATGCCTTCAGTGTGAATCTACAATTATCATAGTCATGAAAATACAGAAAACTCTTTGAATGAGAAGGTGTGTCCAAACTTTTGGTCTGTACTGTATGTATATATTATTATTATTATTATTATTATTATTATTATTATTATTATTATTTAATTTTTATTTTATTTATTTATTTATTTTTTTATCTTTTTTTTCAACTGGTTATTTGGTCCCCTTAGAAAAAAAGGGCCCCGGCTGCATGAGAAACGTGAGAAATGATAGTTATTTTGCAGGATCTGCAGAATTTGGAAATTCTGTTGCAGACCTTCCACTCCTGTCTTGTTCTGCAGATTTTTTATTTTTTAAAGAATGTGAGTGAGATTTCTTGAAGTTTCCTCCACTTCGCTGGTACTGTAAAATGCTGTGGATTTGCTGCACGCAGGTTCACACTGGCAAATCTGCAGCCTATCACCCCCCCAAACCCCCTCCTTTCCCCGTGGATGGACCCGAATGCTACCATTCACTGACAGCAACCATTCAATGAAACACAAAGTATATTAGAAAGTTGCAGAACTTTTTGTTATACGATGATTCCGCTTTAGTGGTGTTAATTGGAAGTCAATGGGAATACCCAGATAAAATACTGTATGACACGCTCTGGGCGAGATACAGAGCGCGTTCGGGGCCTTCTAACACCCGGTCAATGCCGCTACATGACAGTAATGGTCGCTGTGATTATAATCTAATGAATGCTGTAAATCCTGCTCTCTGTACACATCCGGGATTCTGAAGCTGAAGGAAGAAACAACGAAGCATTTTCTTCATTCTTGGGAAAAGGTTAACGCTTTGGCAGAGCAGTAATTGAGTCATTTCCCAGGGACACTTCATGGCAAGAACATTTATGTAAAAAATGTGCGGTGACCTCGAAACTGAACCTAATGCTACTCACCATTCAAGATAACTTATAGGACGAGCACAATGGAGGAGAACCGATACAGCGCTCTTAAAGGGAAGGTGCCACCTACATTAATTAGAATCAGATACTGATACATTGTATTCTTTCTACTGCAGAATATTTTGATACACCCCCCCACCCCATATGCTGTCATTAGTGTCAATCAGCTGCAATAAAGCAGTATGCTATCTTCATGAATGTCTTGAATGTAACAAGGATATCTCACCCTTCCCGACATGTCTGCTTTAGTAATTACTTGCTTTCCCCTTGTAATAACAAACAATTTTTGAGGATTTATTTATGACTCTAAGAGTCTTATGACTCTATGACGTTCTGCTCCTCTATCATTCCTACTAGAAGTAGGAATAACAGAAGCCCCAACTATTTTTTACCAGTTAGTGCCATGCCTCTGCGCTGAATGCATAGTATCAGACTGTGCAGGGACACCCCCCCAGCTGGTAACACCCAGTTGGACCTTTTTGCAGACTAATGTCAATTTATTTTGACATTTCATTTTTTTCTTACTGCAGATTGCTTTTAATCTATTTTTAATTCTGCACCTAATTATGCGGGCGGCCATCTTGTCTCAGATGCTCTCAGTAGCATTGTGAGTTTTGCTTTCCAGCAGCCACATGAACTGTGGGAATCTATAGCCTGGAGGTGACTCCTTCACTTTTATAGGAGGATGTTGTGGGAACGCTGAAGTTATTGTAAAGGGAGGGGGAGTAGATAAGCTGTGATATCACCTATTGTGAATGGTAGATCCTGTGTTATCTATATAGAGGTGCCAGCTGTCATTGTAATCCTGTCAGTCATGATAATGAGATGACTGTGAAAGGAAATTGGGTTTTCCAATGGATTGGTGCAAGGAGCAAGTTTCAAAAATGCTATTAAAATCTGAACAAGTAGCGCTGCAGTATAAAGCATAAGGTAAGATCAGAGCAGAATTCTACGCCACTAATGTGACAGCATATGGATCTCAGACCAACAGAGACTCCAGTAGACAGTCTGGGTAAGCTGGAGTCACTGATGGTATCTGTGCCCTGATGGAATAGAAATAGAAACTACTGACACTGTAGACACTACTGACACTATGGACACTACTGACACTATGGACAATACTGACACTGTAGACACTACTGACACTATGGACACTACTGACACTATGGACAATACTGACACTGTAGACACTACAGACACTGTGGACACTACTGACACTGTGGACACTACTGACACTGTAGACACTACTGACACTGTGGACACTACTGACACTGTAGACACTACTGACACTGTGGACACTACTGGCACTATGGACACTACTGACACTGTAGACACTACTGACACTATGGACACTACTGACACTGTAGACACTACTGACACTGTGGACACTACTGACACTATGGACACTACTGACACTATGGACACTACTGACACTGTAGACACTACTGACACTGTGGACACTACTGACACTGTAGACACTACTGACACTGTGGACACTACTGACACTGTAGACACTACTGACACTGTGGACACTACTGACACTATGGACACTACTGACACTGTAGACACTACTGACACTGTGGACTACTGACTGACCTGGACTACTGACACTATGGACACTACTGACACTGTAGACACTACTGACACTGTGGACACTACTGACACTGTAGACACTACTGACACTGTGGACACTGCTGAAACTGTAGACACTGCTGACACTGTGGACACTACTGACACTGTGGACACTACTGACACTGTAGATACTACTGACACTATGGACACTACTGACACTGTGGACACTACTGACACTACTGACACTATGGACACTACTGACACTGTAGACACTACTGACACTGTGGACACTACTGACACTGTGGACACTACTGGCACTGTAGACAATACTGACACTGTGGACACTACTGGCACTGTGGACACTACTGACACTGTAGACACTACTGACACTGTGGACACTACTGACACTGTAGACACTACTGACACTGTAGACACTACTGACACTGTGGACACTACTGACACTGTGGACACTACACAGCAGGTCCGATGTCCACAACAGCACTGATTCGCCCTACCCTACTGCCCTACTGATATCGCCCTACTCACTGTGGAGTTGGATAGAAGTGGAAGGTTTTATTGAAATTGCTTAGAGTTTGCACCTTAAATATCGATTCCTCCGTCTTAAGTGATTTCTTTGCCTTTACATTAATTTCTCTATCAAGGAACAGGTTCTATTAATGCAGACGTGCGGCTCTGAGGAACGCCAGGAATGTAAATGACATCCAAGAGGACGTTCATGTTCAAGTGCTGCACACTGATGGCTCATCTACATAGAAAGCTACCCGACGTCCGCCACTGGATTTAAAGATCAAGAGTCGAGGATGCGTCTCCTCCCTGCTAATTAATAGGAGGCTTATTGTACTAAATGCTAGGACGGATCAGAGACTGTACAGAGACCTCTGTGCACCAGGCAGAGAAATGTGCCATTATAAACTGGCAAATGAAAAAGTACCTCAACTCCTGCGATGGTATGACAAGATGGACGAGCAAGTGGATTGTTCTGCGGGGGGGCCGGGAGTTTGACCTCCACTGATCTCATATAGATGATCTGTCCTGAGGATCAGTCATCAATATCAAACCCCTGGAGAACCCCTTTGATTATTACTGTGTATTTTTATAGTAAATAAAGAAGTTCTGCTAATGCACCCAATGCAATGTGTCGGCGCAGCCCCCAAATCAAAGTCTACATCCAGTATGCACCTTATTCTGCAGCTGCTTTCTATTGATGATGTGTATATAGCATCCAATGAATGGTGACATGAAGTTTTTACATCAACAGTGTGTACATCTGTCACATAGCTTTCATACAGTACATACATAGATCTATCATGTACTAGCACTGGGTTTGTGCCGTACAGTTTTCCACTACTGCCGTACATCCGACACTCTGTATAAAGTGCACTATGAACGCTACTCTGTCCTACCACACAGTGCCAATAAGTGCAAGAAAGTATCTTTTTAGCATCATACTGTTCCTTCTGTGTTATGCAGTGCCCATAATGCATAAGCTATAAGTGCCATACAGAACCCCGCTGTACCATACAGTGCCCCTAGTAGTGCCATACAGAGCCCCGCTGTACCATACAGTGCCCCTAGTAGTTCTATACAGAGCCCCGCTGTACCATACAGAGCCCCGCTGTACCATACAGTGCCCCTAGTAGTTTTATACAGAGCCCCGCTGTACCATACAGAGCCCCGCTGTACCATACAGTGCCCCTAGTAGTGCCATACAGAGCCCCGCTGTACCATACAGTGCCCCTAGTAGTGCCATACAGAGCCCCGCTGTACCATACAGTGCCCCTAGTAGTGCCATACAGAGCCCCGCTGTGCCATACAGTGCCCATAGCAGTTCCATACAGAACCCCGCTGTACCATACAGAGCCCATAGCAGTTCCATGCAGAGCCCCGCTGTACCATACAGAGCCCATAGCAGTTCCATACAGAGCCCCACTTTACCATACAGAGACCATAGCAGTTCCATACAGAACCCCGCTGTACCATACAGAGCCCCGCTGTACCATACAGAGCCCCCACTTTACCATACAGAGACCATAGCAGTTCCATACAGAGCCCCGCTGTACCATACAGAGCCCCACTTTACCATACAGAGACCATAGCAGTTCCATACAGAGCCCCGCTGTACCATACAGAGCCCCGCTGTACCATACAGAACCCACTGTACCATACAGAACCCGCTGTACCATACAGAGCCCATAGCAGTTCCATACAGAGCCCCACTTTACCATACAGAGACCATAGCAGTTCCATACAGAGCCCCACTGTACCATACAGAGCCCCACTTTACCATACAGAGACCATAGCAGTTCCATACAGAGCCCCGCTGTACCATACAGAGCCCCGCTGTACCATACAGAACCCCGCTGTACCATACAGAGCCCCGCTGTACCATACAGAACCCCGCTGTACCATACAGAGCCCCACTGTACCATACAGAGCCCATAGCAGTTCCATACAGAGCCCCGCTGTACCACACAGAACCCCACTGTACCATACAGAGACCATAGTGATTCTATACAGTGCTCATAGTGGTTCTATACAGTGATCATAGTAGTTCTATACAGTGTTCATAGTGGTTCTATACAGTGATCATAGTGGTTCTATACCATACCCACAGCGGTTCTATACAGTGTTCATAATGGTTCCATACAGCATCTATACTTCTGCTGTATTCAGGGGACCCAGTGACCACATACTGTATTGTGGCCCCTCCTGATACTTCTGACTGCAGCCCTGTGCCTGACTCTGGCTCTTTCCTATCCCGATGGTGTCAGGAGATCAAGGCAATCATGAAGTATTTACGGTGTGTAAACTATAAAACTCAGGGACGGATGAAATCAATTTCTGGATAAAACGTGGGGCTGAATGTGTTATTCACAGATCCTGGGTGGAAGAGGCATAAATAATTGTCAGCTCTGCGTCCTGGGGGTCTGCATGTAATTATCTGTCCTCAATAAACATACATAATTCAGAAGAAAGATCTGATAAATACGGGCGAGGAGATCAGAAATACTTCAGGGCAGGCGAGTCGCTGCACTGTGTCAGGAATGTATCATTTCAATAAGTTACTGTAAGATTGGTTACCAGGGTTATTAGTTTACATTCAGATTGAGTCTTCAGAGCATTAACTCCACAATAAGATTTAATACTGGGTTGTCCTGAGGACAGTGGATCAATGGATTGTCTTTGATTTTCCACTTGTTGTGTTGAATTCCATTGGTCCACAATATTATCATCCTTAGGCTACATTCAGACTTGCTTTTCTTTGCCTGATCCGGCAGAGATCAGCAAAAATGCTTCTGTTTGTGATAGTACAGTTTAGTTTTGTCCCCATTGACAATGAAAGGGGACAAAATGGAAGCATTTTTCCCTGGTATTGAGATCCTTTGCTGGATCTTAATACGGGAAAAGTTAAATGCGAATATAAGAAACTAGCCTTTCCTTCCAGGAGCCTGTTATTCCCCTTTTGCTGCCTGAAAATATCCATAAAACTTCACAGTCACAAGAAAAAAAATTCATCTAGTGTAAGGCTACTTTCACACTCGCATTTTTTCTGGATCCGGCAGGGCTCAGCAAAAACGCTTCCATTACTCATAATACAACCGTCTGCGTCCTTTATGAATGGATCCGGTTGTATTATCTTTAACATAGCCAAGACGGATCCGTCATGAACGCCACTGAAAGTCAATGAGGGACAGATACGTTTTCTATTGTGTCAGATTGTGTCAGACAAAACAGATCCGTCCCATTGACTTGCATTGGGGGTCATGCTCTGCATCCCAGGATGGAAAGCAAACCGCAGCATGTTGCTCTCTGGTATGAGAACAGAATGGAATGCATTTTTCAGCACTCCGTTCTGTTCAGTTACGTTTTGTCCCCATTGGCAATGAATTGGGACAAAACTGAAGCGTTTTTTTTTCCGGTATTGAGACCGCATGACGGAACTCAGTACTGGAAAACTTAAACGCTAGTGTCAAAGTAGTCTAATACAGCAAATGAAAAGAGGAGGGGAGGAGGGGGAGGCAGCTGCAGTTTCTCTCTCTTTGCTAGAATGGATGCTGTGAGAGGGGGGAGGAGGTGGCAACACTACATCTCCTTGGCTCATTGCTTAGCATAACCCTAGCAGCACACCAGGAGGAGCTAAGGAAGGAGGCTGAAAAAAAGAGCTGCATCCTCCTTTTTATAACATGATTGTTGTCAGCCAGACCCATCATCAACCAGCTTTCCCAGACTCCTGAGTGGCATATCTACCTAATGTTAAAACATAATATTATTCTACAAACAGGTCCATTTACGATCCATGCATGGGTAATAGCTGCACGATGGTCCCTATGAGAGTCTGGATGGAGAAAGAAAAGTAAATGTATCATTATTGGCTACATTGGAATTGATACAATGTATCACTGGAGGAAAACATTTCCAAGGGGTCGTTCAGTTTAGAAAACTCATGTTCATGTATCCAATTAGAGAATTCTGAGTTAATGCTCTGTCCAGGATCCTCATCTCTTGGCCAGAGCAGAGAGCAGCTGCAAAGAGCATCCCTGGACGTATTGTCAAGAGGCCAGCCTCACAGGTAGGGGGTCCTCTGGTATTTTCTGAGGGCAGCACACCATACACCATACCACCAACATGTGCTGTAAACGTTACAAGCAGCGAGGGAAAACATTGATAGCAGAAAGCCAGAAAGCAAATGTTCCATATTATACTGCATATCTGCAACGTGACACTAGTTTGTCTTCTAAATGTTGCAAGAAAAGTAAGTGAACCCTTTGGAATAACCTGGATAAGTCACAATCTGAGGCAAATTCAATATAAAAAAGCTAATAACATAAAAAACAGCTGTACCCTTCTTGTCTTTTATTGAGCACATTCAATAGGATTCACAGTGCAGATAGAAAAATAAAGTGAACCCTTTGTGTTAATAATTAGATTGTAAGAGTGGGTGTCACAGGTGCCTGATTACTCTTCTCAAGACAGATCGGTTAATGAGAACCATACTTCAATGCAAGCAATATGATTACAACACTACACACAAACATCAAAAACATATCTCTACTGTGAATCATTGTGGAGGGAGCATCATAGTTTGGTGCTGATGGAAGGAACATCTTTGGGGCTGGTAGAAATGGAATCATGATTTGAGGCTGGTGGAGGGAGCATCTTGGTTTGAAGCCGGTGGAGGGAGTATCATGTTATAGTGCCAGTGTAAGGAACATCATGGTGTGGGGCTGGTGGAGGAGGCGCCATGAAATAGAGCTAATGGAATAAGCATCATGGTTTGGGGCTGGTGGAGGAGATATCAAGGTTCAGAGCTAGTGGAGGAAGCATCATGGTGTGAGGCTGGGGGGAGGAAGCATCATGGTTTGGGGCTGGTGGAGGAAGCATCATGGTTTCGGGCTGGTAGAGGAAGCATCATGGTGTGGAGCTGGTGGAGGAAGCATCATGGTTCAGAGCTAGTGGAGGAAGCATCATGGTTTGTGGCTGGTGGAGGAGGTATCAAGGTTCAAAGCTAGTGGAGGAAGTATCATGGTGTGGGGCTGGTGGAGGAAGCATCATGGTGTGAGGCTGGTGGAGGAAGCATCATGGTGTGAGGCTGGTGGAGGAAGCATCATGGTGTGAGGCTGGTGGAGGAAGCATCATGGTTTCGGGCTGGTAGAGGAAGCATCATGGTGTGGAGCTGGTGGAGGAAGCATCATGGTTCAGAGCTAGTGGAGGAAGCATCATGGTTCAGAGCTAGTGGAGGAAGCATCATGGTTTGGAGCTGGTGGAGGAAGCATCATGATTTGTGGCTGGTGGAGGAGGTATCATGGTGTGGGGCTGGTGGAGGAAGCATCATGGTGTGAGGCTGGTGGAGGAAGCATCATGGTGTGAGGCTGGTGGAGGAAGCATCATGGTTTGGAGCTGGTGGAGGAAGCATCATGGTTTGTGGCTGGTGGAGGAGGTATCAAGGTTCAAAGCTAGTGGAGGAAGCATCATGGTGTGGGGCTGGTGGAGGAAGCGTCATGGTTTGAGGATGGTGGAGGAAGCATCATAGTTTTGGGTGGCTTTGTTGCCTCAGGTCCTAGTTGCCTTGTAATCATTGACTGAACAATAAAGTCTAAGGTATTTAAAAAAAAACATTCACAGGGGAATATAAGGGAAGCACCCATGACCTGATGAAACAAGACAATGAAGTAAATAAACTGAAATATGGTTAAAAAAAATTGTGTTTTAGAATTGCCAAATCCTGACCTTAACCCTACGGAGATGCTGTGACCTGACCTAAAGAGGACTATGCATGAAAGGCGTCCCAGAAATATTCAAGACCTGAAACACATTTGTAGGGAGGAAAGGTTGAAAATTTCCTTTTTAATGTTGTACGAATCTGATTTGCAGCTTTGGGAAATCTTTGCTGGAGGTATTTGCTGCTAAAGAAGATCTACAATTTATTTAAATAATTCAAGGGTTCACTTACTTTTTCTCCCTGCACTGTGGGCGGCTACTCAGTGTTCTCAATTAAAGAGAGTGCGTTCATCAGTTTAGTTACATTGTGTTTGTCTATAATTGTGACTTAGATAGCAATCAGATCACATTGTATTCATAATCAGTGCAGAAATCAAGGTTATTCCAAAGGGTTCACTTACTTTGTCTAGCAACTGTGCACCAGAAAATGTTAGGCTACTTTCACACTAGCGTTTTTAAATTCCGGTATTGAGTTCCGTTATAGGGGCTCAATACCGGAAAAAAACGCTTCAGTTTTGTCCCCATTCATTGTCAATGGGGACAAAACTGAACTGAAGACAACGGAATGCTCCTGAAAGCATTCCGTTCCGTCTTCAGACCGGAGGACAAACCGCAGCATGCTGCGGTTTGCTCTCCGGTCCAGGCATCCGCACCAAGACGGATCCGGAATGACCCCCAATGCAAGTCAATGGGGACGGATCCGTTTGGTGTGGACACACCAGTAATCCGGATCTGTCCTCCATTGATTTCCAATGGGGGGTCATTCCGGATCCGGCATACATACACACAGACATACATACAACAAACATACAAACATACAGACATACATACAGACATACATACATACATACATACATACTCACATACTCCCGGGACGCCGGCAGAACGTCTTCACGCGCCTCCTGCGCGCTGCAATGACATTTCCCCACTGCGCCCAGCAGAGGGCGCTGTGGGGAATCGTCATCACTGCGCGCAGGAGGCGCGTGAAGACGTTCTGCCGGCGTCCCGGGAGTATGTGAGTATGTATGTATGTCTGTATGTATGTCTGTATGTTTGTTTGTATGTATGTCTGTGTCTTGTTTTAATGTGTGTCATGTGTGGGGCCGGAGCGCTGCTCCGGCTCCACACATGTATAGCGTTAGCACGGATCCGTTGGCACCCTTTAGGTGCCGGATCCGTGCTAACGCTAGTGTGAAAGTAGCCTTAGCTATCGTTACAAATACACAGTATATGCTACAGTGAGCATGAGCCTGACCTTGTCTGCAATTGCTTCCTATCAGCTCTCTTGTACTGGATGGTAAATGAAGGATTACCTCTCTGGGCTGATCAGATAATAAAGAGTTAAAGGCCGCCCTGTGGTTGCATCCTGTGAAGCGGCTTACGCGGGTAATTTTCAGCAATAATAACTTTATAAAGAAATTCCCTGGAAATGAAGGATATCATCTGCACAGCAGGACGCCTCTCCGTTCATATTACGGTGTCGCATCCCTCAGCATCTTCCCAGGGACAATACAAAACTTGGGGTCACGCTTCTATAGATGGGGTTACTAAGGGGTCCGGAACATCTCATTCATGGAGCTGACAGAAGCAGAATCACCGCCGTCCTGTTATTCCTAATAAAACTATGAAAGGCGCTTCCATCAAATAAACGCAGCTAATGCTCACTGTGACCGCACTAAGTCATGGCCGCCTGCGAAGGATTCCGCAAAAAGATATAAATAATGAGATTTTACCGGCCTGACATGTTCAAGGATTCTGGGCTTCTCAAGGATTCCTTCTAGGTTGTGATATTTAGATTTACACAGTGTAAGATGTTGTCTTCAAGGGAAAGTGTCTTACTGTATATGGGGGCTTTCTGATCCGCCTTCAAAAACAAGACTGCCCCAGTCCCACAAGAACAAAGCTATCCATAGACCTTCTGATCAGCCATGTCTGCAAACGGGCATTGCCTTTAAGACTCCATGCACCAGCAGGATCTCAGTGAGAACCTAAAGAGGCCCTGGCACACTAATCACATTCACAGAATTCGTGGTGCGCACGCGCCTTGCTAAGGAACCAGTGCACAGACGCCAGATATCAGTGCTAGACATAAGTCTAAGAGGAGGGGTCGTCGCTAGGGAGCACCAGGGGCGTCGCTGGACTGGTGCTCAAACTACATAACCCCGCCTCCTAGTGCTCAAATAGCTGATTTGCATAAAAATAAAACTGCTAACTTCTCCTTAACCCTAGAGCTTACACAGCAAAGAAAGGTATCGTTTTAGGCCTGCATTACACAACATATTATCTGACAGATTTCCTGACCAATCATTGGTCAGATGGCCAATTACACGCACAGATCTTTTGTTATACACACCAACTATTGGTCTGATTGGACAGATATTGGTCAGATAATCTGTTGGTGTAATGCAGGCCTTACCCAGCTACATAAACCTTATCAGGCAATATGCCTGGTTTTATAGGGTTGATCCTGATGACAGATCTTCTTTAAAGCTCATGAGCCCTAACGCCAAATCTGCAGTGGGACCCACAATATTGGCATCTTCTTAGCACGGGAGCCCAGGAGCAACTCTGCACCTTCTATAGCTATACACCTGATACATGTTATCTAAGTGCCTGAAATGTATCAAAGGTCATCAGCATCAGATCAGTGGGGGCTTCATTAACTACCATGTTCTCTTCATTGTTAAAGAAGAACTCCCGCCAAAATTTTTATTCCATGTCCTGCTGGAAATGTACATGATGTAATCTGTAGTGAATGTCATTTTCTTACCAGTGTCTGTATTTGTGAGTTATATCTCCCTGATGCTTCTCATCTGTGTCATGTGACCAGCAATCAGACTCACCAGATAACACAGCATCTTATGTGTGGACAGGAAGTCTATTTATCTCTGTATTCCTATGGGAGCCTCACTCTGAGTCTCATAGGAATGAATAGAGCAGTAACTGGCTTCCTGTCCTGGGTCAGTTGGAGGTCAGGGAGTTGGTCACATGACCCAGCTACAATTAGAAGAGAGGGGATAACTCACAAATACAGTCTCTGATAAGAAGATTACATTCACTACAGATTATATCATGCACCTTTCTAACAGGTCAGAGAATAAACATTTTTTGCGGGAGTTCTTCTTTAAGCTGAACCTCTGCAATTTGAAGGATTGGAGGTTTCTAAGTGACCACTTGGACTCCAAAAACTGGATATTTTGGAGGGGCAGAAGATCCCCAGGAAATTTAAGATCACTCCAACCAAGAGGAATAATTGAAATTTCCTTTAGTGAAGTCTGACCTCATCTTTCAAATGTGATGAAGGTGCAATAGCCCTGAAACGCGTTGTATGTGAAAGTCACATTTCCATCATTCCCCTGGCTTGGAGTGGTCTTGGATGTCTTGGTGATCCCTGGCACCCAAAGAGTATCCAGTTCCTGGAGTCCACATGATCACTTTGATTCCTCCAGTCCTTCGAGATGCCACCTACGCATAAGACATCAGTTGTGAGTGTCTCTTTTCAGGCAACCCCTCCCCTTATATTCGGCTTTATCCCTTTCTGCCAAATGCAGAGTCATAGTTCTGTCATCGAAAGAAAACTTTGCGCAGATTAGAAAGCCATCACCGAAGACGTGACGATTAGAAGAACTTGAGTCATGACAAAGACCTCCATTATAAAGACGTACAATCAACAACGGCACAATCTTCTGCTTTTCTTCCCAGCCCCGTCCTGCAGGATCGACAGCTCCCGGTAAACAAGACAAATTATTTGACTAAGTATTATAAAAGTCTAAGTGCCATCAGTCTCTGGTATTGTACATGAGCTGAGCTCGTAATTTCTCTTCATTCAACCTTCGAAGTGAAATTAATTCGTCATCAGTTCCAAATATTTCATAAATCAGTTTTTATTTCGAGGTTTTTGTCCTACAGCCCAGTCCGGCAGGTTTTCAAAAAAAAAACCAAAAACCTCCTGTGTGCATAAATGGCCGTGTTTACAATCAATCCCCGGCCAAGATAATCAGTTTATTGGCTCCGCCGGTATGTGACCTGCAGAGATAATATTCGGAGAGTCAGCAGAACAGCTCGGTGGGATAACGATGCTTTGTAAAGCACTTAATGCACCATTTCAGAAAGGACAGACAGAAATTCCTGTCCCGCTGGTCTCTGAGGGTGTCCTCTTTGTACGGGGTCAGGGGTCAAGGGTCCATGAGTAAGTGCAGCTATGGGCAGCAGAATCTGCTCACCTCTGTGAGGGGTGAATGCTGCCTCCATAGCACCTCATTCCGTAAAGTTCTTGTCTTCTGGGTCCTGCTTTGCAGGGTGATGAGTAATTGGTAATATCTTTGAGTTATTTGGGCAGGAGTGAGAATGTCAGTTCTTAAAGGGGGTTTGCAGGGGAATAGTTTTAATTTTTTTAAAAAATGGGGTGAAATGGGTTAAAGATAGAAAAGAACGATAACTGACTCCACCAGGTCCCCATCACTGCCTTTCTGCTCCGGTCTCTGCTTCTCTCCACTTCCTGTCTCTGGGCTCAAACACAGGAAATGGCTTAGTTTTTTAAATTAGCCAATCACTGGCCTCACTGGTGACCAGCTGACCAGGAAATCCAATCGAGTTCCTGTATGTCAAGCCCGAGAGCAGCAGTGAAGTGTTGGGACAATAGTGATGGAGACTCTTTTTATTTCAACCTATTCTACCCCCCTTTTTAAAATAAAATTAAAGCCCCAGCAGGCCTACTTACAGGTTACTCAAAGCCTCATTTGGCCAGCAGAGCTCCCCCTGGTGGGCAAAGATGGTAAATATGGTAAAATGTAATATTTCTTTATAAGATTTCACACATTGGAATTTTTTTTTTTTTTTTGTTTATTATTTCTTAAAACTATATAATAGATTTTTTTATAAATAAAATATAGAACAGGTTTTTGTGATAGATTCCCTTTAAGGGGACCATCCTGTTTAGAATCACTTAGATCATAGTATAGAGGCACTTAACATATCACTAGGAAATGCTATCACTTTATTATGAAGGTGGGGGTCCGACCTCTGGGATCTTGACTGATCCTGGGAATTTAGGGACTGCAGGGCTTATTTAGGGCTGCGACCCCTTTATAGTCATTGATCTGCAAAGCAAGATAGTGCCATGGCCACCCGATGTGCAGGAAAATGAAGGTCCCTTCAAATGGGATGAGATGCAATTCCCTGCACAGCCAGGTGCAGGGGAAGTAGACACAGGACAAAAGCAGTGATGTAGCCCCCTATTCTCAGAATCAGTGAGGGTCTCCAGAGGTCATAAAGTGATGGCATATCGTAGCAATATGCCATCATTTTGTGAGATGGGATAGCCCCCTAAACTAGCAATTAACCCCAATCCACATGGGAAAATGGCCTTAAAATGGGATAAAAAATATGAGAAGGCATACCGCCTGATACTCTGTTGCCTACCAGGTCCCTAATAGTCTCCCCTCTTTGGAAATGCCAGTAGAGGCCCCCTCAGCCAATCACTGGTTGAGGCGGGTCACCACTACAGCCAGTGATTGGCTGAGCAGGCATCTTCAGGCAATTCTCATGGGTGGAACTTCAAGCATCAGAACTGGAATGGCTGGGGGTCCACGAGGGTTACTATGAACAATGTGGCCCCTTTATTGTGTCGATCACAGGGGGGCCAAAAATCATACAGGCTGTCAATATCAAAGTCCTGGAGAACTCCTTTAAGTGTTAATAGTTTTGTGTCATATCAGGTTCTATAGGTGCCATACAAGAAGGAGAAATTAAAGGGATTGTTTATAAATGTATCAAAATGTATCAAAAGATAATAACCTTTGTAATATATTCTGATGATCATGTGATGTCAGTATGGGGAGGGGGCAAAAAGTAAATGTAGTCACTACTATATGTGAACATTTGCTGTATTCAGAAGGTAGTTTGTGTGGGGTGGGGGTCAGGACCAGCACTTCCCAATCATCAAGGAATGAAAGCTTAAAGGACTCCCGTGAAAATTTTTATTCTCTGACCTGTTAGACAGGTGCAGGATGTAATCTACAGTTAATGTAATCTTCTTATCAGAGACTGCATTTGTGAGTTATCCCCTCTCTTCTAATTGTAGCTGGGTCATGTGACCAACTCCCTGACCTCCAACTGACCCAGGACAGGAAGCCAGTCACTGCTCTATTCATTCCTATGAGACTGAGAGTGAGGCTCCCATAGGAATACATAGAGAAATAGACTTCCTGTCCACACATAAGATGTGTTATCTGGTGAGTCTGATTGCTGGTCACATGACACAGATGAGAAGCATCAGGGAGATATAACTCACAAATACAGACATTGGTAAGAAAATGACATTCACTACAGATTACATCATGTACATTTCTAGCAGGACATGGAATAAAATGTTTTGCGGGAGTTCTTCTTTAAAGGGGTTCTCCAGAATTAGTAGTATCAATAAGATAATCACAAAGCGTCCCCTTGCTGAGACCCCCAACAACCAGTTTAAAGGAAAATTTACCAGCAAGTGTACAGTTTCCCTGCAGCGCTCCCACAGGAATAATGAAGTATTGCATGGTGCCTATTCATGTCTGTGTAGTGCAGAACAGGACAGGTCCTCCAGAGCGAGAGCATACCCACCCCGGATCACCTGCTTGTAATATATATATGTATATATTTTTTAATAGTCAATATATTTAAAGTGACGCCTCTAATCCTGACCCGGGGGCGTGCACACAGCTAAGATGCCGGTAATTACTCCGGGTAATAAAAGAGTTAAACTATGATTAACAATCTTTAGGGACTGGATTGATTTGAAGCTATAAAATGAGCATATTGTTGGGAAGGACTATGGGCGCCGCAGGAATTCCTCGCCCTTCGGGCCGCCAGCGTTGTCATTGACATGTTACTGAAACCCTCTCACTGAGGATCCTGTGTTTGGGATCTCGGATTTCGAGCCATGAAAGGGCGTTTGTTAAGCGTCGGCTCCTCGTTCTGTATTTCCATACATTATCTGGGAGAACATAAGGCGATGTAGGCAGCTTGGCATTCATGCGAAATGTTATTTAACACCCACGTGGCTCATGATTACCTCAACTGCAAGCGGCTCCGTTCTTGACAATGGAAGTCACGCTGGTGCTGGGAACAGCGAGGGGCTCTAATGATAATGTATCAGAAGCGTAATTAATGTCAGGAGGCTATGCTTCCCCATCTCCATGGTAGCTGCCATTCACCTCCTTTCTCATTCCTGACTTTCACCCTGTATGATCCCGTCTCCTGTACAGATACATGAAATGCATTGCAATGTGTAGTGCTCATGGTGGTCAGCAATGATGTGGTCATGGGGGGCCGCCATCAGGTCCCTGTCACTGCTGCACTGAAACCCTCAGTCGCCCAAAATTCTTGGGAAGGCCACAGCCGATTTTCACAAAACAGGTACCATTTAAATCAATAGGATCAGCCCTACCAGGTAGTATGCCTGGTTTCATAGGGTTGATCCTGCAGACAGGTGCTCTTTAAAGGTCATGTAGGAGGGAAGTAATAGTCATAATGAAGACGTGCGATCTGTTGATAGGTTTATGGGTCTATAATACAAGTTGTTACATGAGAAGGATTATCTCACAATATCTGACAGCCCTTACATAATCTCAGACACGGAAAACCAAGTGCATGACACGTGGCCCTCCACAGTTCAGGAGATATAAGGCTCATAACTAGGGGTACGTGACCAGAGGGTGCATCAACCATCCCTGCTGAAAGAAGAAATACCTATGGCACCTCTGGGTTATGACCGCCACGGGTGTAACTATTAATTACATACTGTAGCAGCATTACATAGACATGCGTATGAGCTGTTATTTGGTCACTGTGTGTAGGTGTCCGAGCAGCCTATGGTGATATTTGCTGAAGCATTTTATTTATTTATTTTATGCACCTATATCGCGGAGGAAACCCATGCAAACACAGGGAGAACTCAGAAACTCCTGGGTCGGATTCGACAGCACTGCAAGGCACCAGTGCTATCCATTGAGCCTCCGTGCTTCCCCCGTATTTAGGGTGCTGTGGGCAATTCCAGTCAAGCAGAAGAAGATCTTTCATCGCCACTGAATTTAGAGATGAGCAAAGTTCTCGAAAAATTAGATTCAGCTGCTTCGCCGAATTTTCTAACAAATTTGCTTCATGACGAATCACTTTGTCACAAAGCGCATTTCTTTGTAAAAAAACAGGTGCAATGACAGGGAATGGCGATTGCGCCGCCCCCCTCAGATGACGGGTTCATCGCTGATCGCGGCATCTGAGATCCATATTAAGGCGTTTTAGTGTTTGCTAACTAAAAAAAATGAAATCATACTTACCGCATCCATTTGAGCGTGAAGAGGCCACCACGGCCATCTTGTTTGAAGATCCAGCGCAAAATCTTGTGCGGCGCGTGATGACATCATCAGGTCGGCCGGCGTGGTGACCTCATACACCACCGTGCATGAGATTTCGCACGAGATCCTCAAGCAAGATGGCTGCGGCGGCCTCTTCACTGAGGTAAGTATGATTTTTTTTTTTTTACCGCCATTTCAGGGAAAATCGATTCGTTATCACGAAGCATGAGGAAATTCGGCTTCATGGCGAATCAAATTTTTCCCAAAATTCAGATCTAAGCCCACACTAATTGCATTATTAATACAGTCCTCCTAGACATTGTGAGATCTTCTACACTATTAGGGTCTATGGATGTTCTTCAGGAGGTCCTCCACTTGGGACTCTTCTCTACAAGGCAGAACTAGCTCTCGACTCTTGCACAACATGGTCATCTCATGGATCTTAAGAAGGCCACGTTATACCCATAGGTAGGCTTGAGCGAATCGGGTCCGGCTTTCTGTATCCGAACACGATTCACTCAACCCTAACCACAGGTATTGCCATAGATGAACAGATGACCTTCCAATGGCGTCCAGCTCCTCCTCGAGGGACCGATGTTTGGGATCCACCTCTGTTGGCTCATCATGTTCTTCTGTGACATTGCCTTGTCTATAGACCTCCCTTTCTATGGCAATACCTGTGGTTCTGGTTGAGTGAATCGTGTTCGGATACATTGTATTGCCAAATACAATGTTATCGAACGCTATTGTCACTTTTTAGCCCCCCTCCCCCATCTCACAAGACATTGTGAGATCTTCTACACTATTAGGGTCTATAGATGTTCTTCAGGAGGTCCTCCACTTGGGACTCTTCTCTACAAGGCAGAACTAGCTCTTGACTCTTGCACAACATGGTCATCTCATGGATCTTAAGAAGGCCACGTTATACCCATAGGTAGGCTTGAGCGAATCGGGTCCGGCTTTCTGTATCCGAACACGATTCACTCAACCCTAACCACAGGTATTGCCATAGATGAACAGATGACCTTCCAATGGCGTCCAGCTCCTCCTCGAGGGACCGATGTTTGGGATCCACCTCTGTTGGCTCATCATGTTCTTCTGTGACATTGCCTTGTCTATAGACCTCCCTTTCTATGGCAATACCTGTGGTTCTGGTTGAGTGAATCGTGTTCGGATACATTGTATTGCCAAATACAATGTTATCGAACGCTATTGTCACTTTTTAGCCCCCCTCCCCCATCTCACAAGACATTGTGAGATCTTCTACACTATTAGGGTCTATGGATGTTCTTCAGGAGGTCCTCCACTTGGGACTCTATTCTCTACAAGGCAGAACTAGCTCTCGCTGTTGCACAACATGGTCATCTCATGGATCTTAAGAAGGCCACGTTATACCCATAGGTAGGCTTGAGCGAATCGGGTCCGGCTTTCTGTATCCGAACACGATTCACTCAACCCTAACCACAGGTATTGCCATAGATGAACAGATGACCTTCCAATGGCGTCCAGCTCCTCCTCGAGGGACCGATGTTTGGGATCCACTTCTGTTGGCTCATCATGTTCTTCTGTGACATTGCCTCGTCTATAGACCTCCCTTTCGACTTGTTCCCTTCTCTCCTATTCGCACCAAATACAATGTTATCGAACGCCATTGTCACTTTTTAACCCCCCTCCCCCATCTCACGAGCTTCCTCCATACCAGTAAATCTACGAGAACTCGTTGTTCAGACCACAGCAGCATCAATATCGAAGCTGGTTGGGGTTTCTCTCTAAATGATCCATTACAGAGACATTTTGCTCAGCGTGTTACAATGAAACAATGTTCCACGCGTTTCCGCCCGACGCAGCAACAACCACTTCATGTGATATAAGCGTGAACCATGCTGAGCTCCAATACAATGGTGGACTCCCCGGACCTAATTACCAAGACTTTATGGAAGATGCGGAGCTCATTATCCTCGTGCTCATTGGTGAAAACATTGGATACAATGTTGTTTCATTTCCATAATTGAATTGTTTGCAAATGTAACGAAAAATATGAGATACTGGGGAACATTGTGCATCCCTTCACTGATGTGTGGTGGCCATCCGAGGACCTGAAGGTGAAGACCTCAAACTAGAAGATAATATACTCTCTGAATAGGCATGGAATCTGGACAACCTCTCAGGAGTAAACATCAGATCACCTATCACACCCATTATATTCAATGGGGGGAGGGGGTCTGCAGTTTTGCCCCTTGGTCACGTTCTATCAAGGCAGTACTGGAGGAGACGATGCAGGTCCATCCTCCACCCCTATCAAACACATGACGTCTTCATTTAACTGTATCATAATCTTTGCTGCTATCATTGGACATAACAATAAAGTTATTTGAGATCATCCCTTTAGAATCAGACTCTAATGGTCAATCACTGCTCCAAAGTCACCTCCAAATGGGGTTGTCCTCTCCAGGTCCATTATTGAGTCAGAACCTCTGTTGACTGGAGGAACCTCTGGTGCTCTGGGTCCGTCCAACCCTGTAACAAGAGGCTTTGTGAAGAAGATTGAAGAAGACACCAACACACCCAGAAATTGCATCAGAAGGGGCATAGATGGTGGTGATGAGAATATAGTCCTGCCACTTTACACATAGAAACATAGAAACATAGAAGATTGACGGCAGAAAAAGACCTCCTGGTCCATCTAGTCTGCCCTTTTATTATCCTTTTATTGTTATCTTAGGATAGATACATGTTTATCCCAGGCATGTTTAAATTCAGTTACTGTGGATTTATCAACCACCTCTGCTGGAAGTTTGTTCCAAGCTTCTACTGCTCTTTCAGTGAAGTAATATTTCCTAATCTTGTTCTTGATTTTTCCCCCAACTAACCTCAGATTGTGCCCCCTTGTTCTTGTGTTCTGTTTCTTATTAATAACCCTTCCCTCCTGAACTTTATTCAGTCTTTAACATATTTAAAGGTTTCAGTCATGTCCCCCCTTTCTCTTCTTTCCTCCAGACTATACATATTAAGAACTCGGAGTCTTTCTTCATAACTTCTATGCTTTAGACCTTCCACCATTTTTGTAGCTCTTCTTTGGACCCGTTCTATTTTAGCAATATCCTTTTGTAGGTGAGGTCTCCAGAATTGAGCACAGTATTCCAGATGTGGTCTCACTAGAGCTCTATACAGAGGGATCACAATCTCCCTCTTTCTGCTTGTTATACCTCTAGCTATGCAGCCAAGCATACGATTTGCTTTCCCTACCGCCTGGCTGCATTGGTTACTCATTTTGAGGCTGTCAGAGATGACTACCCCCAAATCCTTCTCTCCTGAGGTCTTTGTTAGCACAGAACTGCCAATACGATACTCAGATAGAGGATTTCTTCTCCCCCAAGTGCATTATTTTACATTTGGAAACATTGAACTGAAGTTTCCATTGTTTTGACCACTTATCTAATAAAGATAAATCATTCTCCATATTACCGACACCTCCTGGAACATCAACCCTATTACACACTTTTGTGTCATCAGCAAACAAGCAAACCTTCCCTACCAAGCCGTCCCTTATGTCACTTACAAACATGTTAAACAGAGCAGGACCCAGAACAGATCCTTGTGGCCCCCACTTGTAACCAGCCTCTCCTCAGAATACACTCCATTAACAACAACCCTCTGGTATCTGTCCTTCAGCCAACTGCAGATCCACTGAACTATCCAGGGGTTAAGTCCAATTCTTGATAACTTCTCTATCAGCTCTTTATGGGGAACCGTATCAAAAGCTTTACTGAAATCCAGGTAGGCGATATCCACAGCACCACCTTCATCCAGCACTTTAGTTACATAAGAAATCAATGAGATTAGTCTGACATGATCGGCCCTCAGTAAAGCCATGCTGGTTTGGGTCCATCAAGTTGTTTATTGTTAGATGGTCAATTATCTTCTTTTTTAGTAGAGTTTCCATCATTTTTACCACTACAGATGTCAGGCTGACTGGACTATAGTTACTAGCTTCTTCTCTACTACCCTTCTTGTGAATGGGTACAACATTAGCCATTCTCCAATCATCAGGAACATCTCCTGTAAGAAGGGACTGATTATACAGATCAGTCAGGGGGCCAACAATCACAGATTGGAGTTCTTTAAGAACTCTGGGGTGGATGCCATCCGGACCCATTGCCTTATTTAACTTTAGCCGGACAAGATCCTCTAGAACATCGGCCTCTGAAAACACTGGGGCTGAAACTTTACAACTAGGGGCAATGCTATGTCCAGCCATGTTCTGATTATGAAGTCGCCATTGAAAACTGAGGAAGTAGTTATTCAGATGGTCAGCGACCGTCTTATTCCCATCTATATACAGATTTTTTCCATTGCTAAGTTTTGTAATGCCGCAGTTTTTCTTCTTCCTGTCACTAATATATCTGAAGAAGGTTTTATTTCCCTCCTTAACAGATATGGCCATTTCTTCCTCCTTTGAAGCTTTAGCAGCATTAATACTCTGTTTAGTCTTCTTCTGTATAATTTTATACACTTCTCTGTCCGCTACACTTCCAGACTCTTTATACCTCTTATAGGCAGACTTTTTATCATTCACTATCGCTCTTACCTCTCTAGTGAACCATAGTGGATTTCTCTTTCTTTTCCTTTTGCTAATTTGTCTAACATATAGTCTAGTTGCCTTTAAGAGGACTTCTTTAAATGCCTTCCACTGAGCACTCGCTCTTGCTGTTTTATCCCGCCCTTTTAATACTTTCTTTACATATTCTCCAATAACCTCAAACTTGGTCTTCGTAAAATCCAATACTTTGGTTGCAGAATGACATCACTAGTCAGACCACACATGGAGGACTGTGTACAGTTCTGGGCTCCTGTGAACAAGGCAGACATAGCAGAGCTGGAGAGGGTTCAGAGGAGGGCAACTAAAGTAATAACTGGAATGGGTGGACTACAGGACCCAGAAAGATTATCAAAATTAGGGACGACTGAGGGGAGATGTAATAACTATGTATAAATATATCAGAGGTCAGTACAGAGATCTCTCCCATCATCTATTTATCCCGAGGACTGTGACTGTGATGAGGGGACATCCTCTGCGTCTGGAGGAAAGGAGGTTTGTACATAAACATAGAAGAGGATTCTTTACAGTAAGAGCAGTGAGACTATGGACTCTTTACTGTAAGAGCAGTGAGACTATGGACTCTTTACTGTAAGAGCAGTGAGACTATGGACTCTTTACTGTAAGAGCAGTGAGACTATGGACTCTTTACTGTAAGAGCAGTGAGACTATGGACTCTTTACTGTAAGAGCAGTGAGACTATGGACTCTTTACTGTAAGAGCAGTGAGACTATGGACTCTTTACTGTAAGAGCAGTGAGACTATGGACTCTTTACTGTAAGAGCAGTGAGACTATGGACTCTTTACTGTAGAGCAGTGAGACTATGGACTCTTTACTGTAAGAGCAGTGAGACTATGGACTCTTTACGGTAAAAGCAGTGAGACTATGGACTCTTTACGGTAAGAGCAGTGAGACTATGGACTCTATACTGTAAGAGCAGTGAGACTATGGACTCTATACGGTAAGAGCAGTGAGACTATGGACTCTATACTGTAAGAGCAGTGAGACTATGGACTCTATACGATAAGAGCAGTGAGACTATGGACTCTATACGATAAGAGCAGTGAGAGTATGGACTCTATACGGTAAGAGCAGTGAGACTATGGACTCTTTATGGTAAGAGCAGTGAGACTATGGACTCTTTATGGTAAGAGCAGTGAGACTATGGACTCTTTATGGTAAGAGCAGTGAGACTATGGAACTCTCTCCCTGAGGAGGTGGTGATGGTAGGTTCTCTATAAGAGATCAGGAGGGGCCTGGATGTATTTCTGGAGGTAATAATATTACAGGTTATAGTTACTAGAGAGGGGTCGTTGATCCAGGGAGTTATTCTGATGCCTGATTGGAGTCGGGAAGGAATTTTTTCCCCTAAAGTGAGGAAAATTGTCTTCTACCTCACAGGGGTTTTTTGCCTCCCTCTGGATCAACTTGTAGGAAAACAGGCCGAACTGGATGGACGGAGGGCTTTTTTCAGCCTTATAAACTATGTTACTATGTTACTATTGTCACCTTTCATTATCTAAATTTTAACAGGCCCTTGTTTCTGTCCCCTAATTTCAGTTTAGTGCCAACGGATATAAAATGGCCACAAATGTATAGAAGGATATACCATGAATGTATCAGAGCTGCAGGTCCAAGTTTGGGAGGTTCACTTACCAAGAGACTGGGGGTCCCATAGACTTTAATGGAGAAGGGACCATGTCTGCTCAAGAAGGCTCTCTCCACTGAAGTCTATGGGAGTAATGGGAAAGGCTGAGCAGGTGGCCTCCATAGATGCCCCTTAAAGGGATTAGTTATGCCAGCATTTCCTTAGTATAGAGCAGCTGATATAATTAGCGTCCATCCATCAGGACTTATCACAGGTATTCATTCTGTGGGATATTCCCAAATCCTGACCGGCAGGTGGGTCCTGAGGACTGGAGTTGAGAACCACTGGTCTAGCAAAGCTAGAACCTGTCCTGTACCTCACATGGATCCAGAGATCTCCCCATTCACTGCTCCAATTGCTCTGCTAGATCATCCTCAGCCTGGCAGCTCAGGGGGTGTGTCCTTTCTGCTGCATTTCTCTCCCTGCAACTGATCATCCAGCAATCTCCGGCACTCCAGCTGTTCTGAAACTACAACTCTGAAACTTACCTCATCCGAGTAAGTAGGTAAGTGGGTATGAAGCCATATGGAGTCATGGAAAGCCGGGTGACAGCCAGTAGACGTTCTTGTCACCAGCTCCCACCCTATGCTACCCCTGTAGGGTGCCAATATCAATAAGGCGGTATATGGAGGGGGTCAGCTTATAACTACTATTATTTTTGGCACACGGCTCATTTATCAGGAGCATTATAGAGGAACATCTGCCGGCTCCGAGCTCCCAGCTTCTCTAATCCAGCTGCGCCTCGGCTGCAGGTTTCTGAAGTGTCAGCACTATGTATATACTGTATACAGGGACGTGAATTATAAAAAAGAATCTGGAAGAAATGGAAAAGCTCCGCTCCGAGCTCTCGCTGATAAATAATGCTCTTTTACTTTACTTTTGAAGGTCTTTAAAAATAAATGTCTGCATTTATCTAAAAACCTCGGCGTCTCGTTCACCGCAGCTTCACAGGCGCCGAGGAACAGGCGGCAGATTTAGTGCAGATTTCGGGTTCAGTCTTGGGATTGGAATTTGCTTTATTCTTCAGACTGTGAAGGTGGTGCTGATCCGTGCTCCTCCACCATCACAGGAGGGCGTCCCCCTGCGGGCGCTGCCTGTCCTCAGATCCTGGGAACAAGGTTGTCAGACCGAAAATAAAAAAAACACATGATCTGTAGAGTCCAACAGTATCTGTACCTAACAACCTGCAGGAACTGCCCCTTCTGATGACAGCAGATGACCCCCATTATCAGAGCTAGAGCGCCCCGTTACCAGTGTCCTCCAGAGAATACCCCAAATAGCAGAGCCATGTAAATAGTACTACCATACTCTTCATCAGGTGCTACGGCTGCTGCTCTATAGCTGGCATTGAGATATATGTGGACTGAGCCAGGCACTATGATGTATGCTACAGGGGCATTGTGCCTGGTACTGGCAGTTATACTATACTATATGGTCACTATGAAGGTTATACTGTATGTGCACTATGGGTTAAACTATATGGACACTATGGTGGTTATACTATATGGACACTATGGCGGTTATACTATATGTGTACTATGGCGGTTATACTATATGTGTACTATGGCAGTTATACTATATGGGCACTATGGCAGTTATACTATATGGGCACTATGGCAGTTATACTATATGGGCACTATGGCAGTTATACTATATGGACACTATGGCGGTTATACTATATGGGCACTATGTTGGTTATACTGTATGGGCACTATGGCAGTTATACTATATTGGCACTATGGGTTATACTATATGGGCACTATGTTGGTTATACTATATGGGCACTATGTTGGTTGTACTATATGGACACTATGGCAGTTATACTATATTGGCACTATGGGTTATACTATATGGGCACTATGGCAGTTATACTATATGGGCACTATGGTGGTTATACTATATGGGCACTATGGTGGTTATACTATATGGGCACTATGGGTTATACTATATGGGCACTATGGGTTATACTATATGGGCACTATGGCAGTTATACTATATTGGCACTATGGGTTATGCTATATGGGTACTATGTTGGTTGTACTATATGGGCACTATGGCAGTTATACTATATTGGCACTATGGGTTATACTATATTGGCACTATGGGTTATGCTATATGGGTACTATGGCAGTTATACTATATTGGCACTATGGGTTATGCTATATGGGCACTATGGCAGTTATACTACATGGGCACTATGTTGGTTGTACTATATGGGCACTATGGCAGTTATACTATATTGGCACTATGGGTTATGCTATGTGGGTACTATGGCAGTTATACTACATGGGCACTATGTTGGTTGTACTATATGGGCACTATGGCAGTTATACTATATGGGCACTATGGCAGTTATATTTAATGAGCACTATGACTATTAGTAGTGATAGTGATATCTTGTATTACTTTATGATTGGCATGGTTGGCATTATTACATGGGCACTGTGCCTGGTTCTATACTGGCACAATGAATGGTATAATTACTATAGGGGCCCACGACATCACAAGCACCATCCCTGTGCACCAGCGCTGCATCATCTTTGTTCATTTATTCTTACAAGACAATCTCCATAGGCTGCAGGATGCAGGAGTGAAGCCGAAGAGCTTGCAATTACTACAAGAATGCTTCTGCCTATGTGGAGACGAGCGGTGAAGTCTCCTGTGGTGACCCCGCTGCTCTCAAGTACACGGCAGGACTCCGGGTCTGCGACATTTATACATGACAATGGATTCCATCGGAAGTCAATTTTCTTGTTAAATGGTCAATAGGGTTTGTAATTAAAGGGCAAAGGTTCAAACTGTAGGAAAGTGGAGGGCGACAGCGCAATATAATGGATGCACTTCTGTCAGCAAAGCTTCCCGTCATCTCTCACCATCTTCTGTGGTCTGGTCTACGTGGGGACAGATGTCACATGTAGAACCAGTTATTATCATGTTTGTACTTTTAGTGGTCGATGATGGTAATTTCCAGAATGTCATTATACGTTTCATTTCTGGTAAGGCCACACTCGTCAGCCCGGCAAACCCTTCTCAACTGCTTATGTTCCATCTATAGAAGAGAGCTTCCACCTTCCTGAAGTTGTGTGGATCGACCACTCTTCTGTGTTAATTACTGTGTAAAATAATTAACACAGAAGAAGACAGTGTACTGAATATATATACTATAGAGGACAGTGTACTGAATATATACTACAGAGGACAGTATACTGTGTATATACTACAGAGGACAGTGTACTGAATATATATACTATAGAGGACAGTGTACTGAATATATACTATAGAGGACAGTATACTGTGTATATACTACAGAGGACAGTGTACTGAATATATACTACAGAGGACAGTATACTGTGTATATACTACAGAGGACAGTGTACTGAATATATACTACAGAGGACAGTATACTGTATATATACTATAGAGGACAGTGTACTGAATATATACTACAGAGGACAGTATACTGTGTATATACTACAGAGGACAGTATACTGTATATATACTACAGAGAACAGTATACTGTATATATATACTACAGAGAACAGTATACTGTATATATACTACAGAGGACGGTATACTGTATATATACTACAGAGAACAGCATACTGGATATATACTACAGAGGACAGTATACTGTGTATATACTACAGAGGACAGTATACTGTATATATATATATACTACAGAGGACAGTATACTGTATATATATACTACAGAGGACAGTGTACTGAATATATACTACAGAGGACAGTATACTGTATATATACTACAGAGGACAGTATACTGTATATATACTACAGAGGACAGTATACTGTATATATATACTACAGAGAACAGTATACTGTATATATATACTACAGAGGACAGTATACTGTATATATACTACAGAGAACAGCATACTGGATATCTACTACAGAGGACAGTATACTGTATATATACTACAGAGGACAGTATACTGTATATATACTAGAGGACAGTATAATGTATATATACTACAGAGAACAGTATACTATATATACTACAGAGGACAGTATACTGTATATATATATATACTACAGAGGACAGTATACTGTATATATATACTACAGAGGACAGTGTACTGAATATATACTACAGAGGACAGTATACTGTATATATACTACAGAGGACAGTATACTGTATATATACTACAGAGGACAGTATACTGTATATATATACTACAGAGAACAGTATACTGTATATATATACTACAGAGGACAGTATACTGTATATATACTACAGAGAACAGCATACTGGATATCTACTACAGAGGACAGTATACTGTATATATACTACAGAGGACAGTATACTGTATATATACTAGAGGACAGTATAATGTATATATACTACAGAGAACAGTATACTATATATACTACAGAGGACAGTATAATGTATATGTACTACAGAGGACAGTATAATGTATATATACTACAATGAACAGCATACTGGATATATACTACAGAGGACAATATACTGTGTATATACTACAGAGAACAGCATACTGGATATATACTACAGAGGACAGTATACTGTGTATATACTACAGAGGACAGTATACTGTGTATATATACTACAGAGGACAGTATACTGTATATATACTAGAGGACAGTATAATGTATATATACTACAGAGGACAGTATAATGTATATATACTACAGAGGACAGTATAATGTATATATACTACAGAGAACAGCATACTGGATATATACTACAGAGGACAGTATACTGTATATATACTACAGAGGACAGTATAATGTATATATACTACAAAGAACAGCATACTGGATATATACTACAGAGGACAGTATACTGTATATATACTACAGAGGACAGTATACTGTGTATATACTACAGAGGACAGTATACTGTATATATACTACAGAGGACAGTATACTGTATATAAACTACAGAGGACAGTATACTGTATATATACTACAGAGGACAGTATACTGTATATAAAATACAGAGGACAGCACACTGTATATATACTACAGAGGACAGTATACTGTATATATACTACAGAGGACAGTATACTGTATATATACTACAGAGGACAGTATACTCACCAGGCCAATCCACGCAGCTTCAAGATGTGGGACCAAACACATCATCATGCCTCCTATATTGAAGTAGAAAGTGTCTGGCAAGTCGTAAGTCAAGTGAACCGTGTTTCCACGGAGGAACCATGATGATGAGCATCAGAGGTGTAGCTAAGGGTGGGAGGCTGGCCAAGTACTTCAGGTTGAGTGCCAGGGTGGACGCCATGAAGCCACTTTTACCCTTCCAGACCTTTCTTTTCCTTGAGATAAGCAGCACCACTTGAGTCTGGCAGCTGCTTATCTCCAAGTTTTGTGGGAGTTGGAAAAGATCCAGTAACATCTAATAGGAGCGGCAGAGGTTCTTATGGCTTCTCTCTCCTCTTAAATACCAATGAGAATGATTTCTACAGCAGCACAAGTGATTGAGAGCTGTGACTGATAACGGGGCCTGGAATACGACTGCTGTGTGTGCACGGTCACCAAGGACATGCAGTGATATCAGCTGACGAATGCATACTCTAAAAATGTCCCCTTAGGTCTCCTCACTGTAATAATGCCCCCTTTGTGCCCCACACCTTGTAATGCTGCCCCTTTTGTGCCCTGGAACAATAAAAATGCCCTCTTTGTTCCACCCACACAATTAAAAAAGGCCACTTTGTGCCCCTTGACAGTAATGATGCCCCCTTTTGTGCCCCTACACAGAAAGAATGCATCCTTAGTGTCCCCACTCTGTAAGAGCGTCCCCATAGTGACCCATCACAGTAGTAATGCCCCCTTTATTGCCCCCACACAGTAATGAGATCCCCTCACCAGTGGCGTACATAGAGAAGTAAGGGCCCCAAAACAAGGATCACACCAGGCCCCCCACACAGGACAGAAGGGTTTCTGCCTAATTTTCAATGCCCCATCGGTCATTTTTTCACTGCCTCATTTGCTAGAAGTTGTTCCTTTACAGGGAAGAGTCCTGACCAAGTTTTCACCTCCAGTAGAAGAGGAGATGATCCCAACTAAGACTGGGCCCTCATATCAGTCACATGATCTGCCGCTATGGTAGTTACGCCGCTGCCCCTCACAGTAAGGATGCCCCTTAGTGCCCCCACAAACTATAAAGTTGGCCTTTTGGTGTCCCCTTCTCAGTAATGATGCCCTTTAGTGTAGTGATGTCCCTTGATTGCCCCACACAGTAAAGTTGCCTCCTTAGTGCTCCATACAATAAAGATGCCACACTAGTGTCCCATAGACAATAATGATGCCCCTTAATGCCCCAGCTCAGTAAAGATGCAGCTTATTTGCCCCTTCAGAGTAGTGATGCCTCATAGTGTCCCCCACACAGTAAAGATAAGAGTCAGATAAAGGAATATTGCCCCTAGTGATGCCCTCCATAGTGACCCCAACACAGTATGATGCCCCCTTTAGTGCCTCCCACAGAGTATGATGCCCCCTTTAGTGCCCCCAACACAGTATGATACTCCCCATAGTGCCCCAACACTGTATGATGCCCCCTTTAGTGCCCCCAACACAGTATGATACTCCCCATAGTGCCCCCAACACTGTATGATGCCCCCTTTAGTGCCCCCAACACAGTATGATACTCCCCATAGTGCCCCAGACACAATATGATGCCCTCTTTAGTGCCCCCAACACAGTATGATGCCCCTATAGTGCCCCCAATACGGTATGATGCCCCTTTAGTGCTCCCCACACAGTATGATGACCCCCATAGTGCCCCCGATACAGTATGATGCCCCTTTAGTGCTCCCCACACAGTATGATGACCCCCATAGTGCCCCCGATACAGTATGATGCCCGTTTAGTGCACCCACACAGTATGATGCCCCCTTAGCCCCAACGCCTAATAACCAGAGCAGATCACTCAGTGGAGGTCTGCTTGGGTCTGTGTTGTCTGTGGCTCAGAGGGCAGTCATGATGACGTCACCGCATTGCGCCTGCCTGCATCAAGCCACCAATCCGATGGTTCCCTGCTTCACCGTTGAACTTAACTGTAGAGCGGGAAAGTGCTGGAAATTCAGGACTGTCCCACTGGAACTGGGATGGCTGGGATGTATTCTTATGTATGGAGATAGCACCAGGTGCACTATGGGAAGACGACAAAGTGGTGGAGGAGTAATGTACAGACAAGTACTACCTCCTTGGCAGCAGCGCCCCCTAATGGCAGTGCCTTCTCTTAGCAGGATAATGTCCCGGCCACAGCTGCAAAAACTGTCCTGAAATAAGGAATGTGGAAGAGATGAATGTGATGACTTGTCTCTAAATTCCCAGATCTCAATCCGATCATCATCTGTGGGATCCATGGAGGCCGTGCCAAGCTACTTACAGGACCTGCTGGCAGAGACCACAGGACTCTTCAGAGGTCTTGAGGAGTCCAGGCCTGGACCAGTGAGAGCTGCCCTGGCACTAGACCTACACAAGTGGTTTTAATGTTATAGCTGGTCCATGTACTGTCCATGATCTTATGTAAAAGGAACCAGTTCCGATGAGAACATGATATAAGGAAACTTCACAAAGCGACTCGCTGATATCTCATAAAAAACAGGATTTACACTTTAAGATAAAACCGAGGAACATCAGCTCCGCAGAATCGACCTGTGTGAACCTGGTAATGGTGGACCCATAAATGTCAGCAATAACAAGGACTGCTCTCCACAGACGAGAACATCCCACAGCGAGACGCGGCTCCGCACAATGGCGTGTGAAGTTTACCGTAACCTCCGACGGTTAATGACTGCTTTCCTCCAGGCGGAATCAAAAGCCCGAAAACTGCATCCCTGAAATTGTTTAATCTCACTTGACACTCTGACAATAGACGATGTGTAATGGATTGGGATACATAATGGGTGCGCAGCTGCAGCGGAGCGCGTGCATATCCGCCAGACAGAGATTTCTGGAGACGACCGAGCAGAAGAGTCACAATGCTCAGGGATAGATGGAAGCGGGAAATCATCTTCTTCACATTACTGCCATGATCCAATGATTGACATTAATTAAAGGGATTGAGCTGCTCGGGCTGCGAGCAGAAAGCGGGGGCGGCCATTGTGAAGAATAGCGCCACCTTTGGTTATTAGACAACCGGACTGTAGGTAAATCAATCACATCCAGAGCTGTATTCAGAAATCAGCCAAAACTTCCTGCTGGTTCAGTGACTCATGCAGTGACTCTCCATGCGGCCTCTATTGGATATAGCCAGAATATATGTACGGTATATTTTGGGATAGGTGATGTACTGATATTTTTTTATTCAGTGTTCTTGGCTGATTTATTTCTTAATATGTTTTTCTAGTAATCAGAGCTTCAAGTCCCCGACATTGACATAATACATTTCTCTCTGCCTACAGCCACCACTAGAGGGAGCTTACAGTATTACCAGATAGTACACTCTATACATTGTATGCAATAAGCTCCTAAGCTCCACCTAGTGGTGACAGCAGGCAGCCAGAATTATATCTCATGCAGGGAACTTTGTATCCTAAAAAAACGAAGATTTAACCAACATAACAATGTAATAAGAAGGAAAAATGAAAATTGTGAACTTCTTTAAATGGTGTTCAAGGATGAGCAGTCCCTTCCATGCACTGTTCCAGAAATCTCCTAAAAGGCAATTAATAATAACAGATTGATCCTTATAGACATACTCCAGCAGAAGCCTGACATAATTCTCACCCCATTCCTTTCCCAATGCAAAGCATCACTGGCATCTCCACATCTCATGATATCAAATAGTGAGCAGGATACTGGAGAGACACATCGATGTAAGTCTAGGGCCCAGGAGAGGCTGCGGACTGATCCCTGCGCAGCAGCACGCAGCAGGTCACAGGCAGAGTGCAATCTTCAGCCCACTCCAGGAAAGGGCAGAAATTATTGGCCTTACATAGCCATATATAATCCATGGGACACAGGAACCCTAGATGTTCCAAAACGTATCTCAAATATTGCTTTTTTTAAGACCTAGAATCCAAAAACAACCAGAAAGATGCTCTCCAGACAAAAAAAAAGACAGGGCAGACCAGCAATTCAGCATCTGAGACCACAGCTGATCAGTACAATGAATTGTCCCATTTCATGTTTACACAGACACAGCAGCTCGTCAGAGTCCACACCTCGTACTGCCCCTCAGTCCTATTAAGCTCCATTTAAAGAAGAACGCGCGCAAAAAATTGTATTCCATGTCCTGCTAGAAATGTACATGATGTAATCTGTAGTGAATGTCATTTTCCTACCAGTGTCTGTATTTGTGAGTTATATCTCCCTGATGTTTCTCATCTGTGTCATGTGACCAGCAATCAGACTCACCAACTCACACAGCATCTTATGTGTGGACAGGAAGTCTATTTCTCTATGTATTCCTATGGGAGCCTCACTTTCAGTCTCATAGGAATGAATAGAGCAATAACTGGCTTCCTGTGCTGGGTCACTTGGTGGTCAGGGAGTTGGTCACATGACCCAGCTACAATATGAAGAGAGGGGATAACTCACATATAAAGTCTCTGATAAGAAGATTACATTCACTACAGATTACATCATGCACCTTTCTAACAGGTCAGAGAATAAAATTTTTTGTGGGAGTTCTTCTTTAAATGAATGGGACAAACTGCAATGCCAGGCACGGCCCGAAACACGGCAAGAAAACTTGTATAAGAATAAGGAAAATCGTTCTTTGTACTGGCTGGTGTGGTGGCGGAGGTTGAGCCCTCATCGAAATATTGATGTCCTATCCTAAGGGAACCCATGAATCATACATTGGTGATCCGGCCATGAAGGCAGACCATTAGACTACTATGGGGTCCGAGGAGCTTCTCCTGTTCCTGACATAGAATCACAGCATTATCCTGCAGGTGCCTTTAGGGAGGGGGCACAGTGTTTAGAGCTTCTACATCTTCCAACTGTATAGATTCTTATTCAATGAGCTCCCCCTAGTGGTGGCTGCAAGTAGCCAGTATTGTAATATACTACATGAAGGGAGGCAGAGCACTTAGAGCTGTATGATGGAGATTTAACAGGGTATCCATGGCTTAAGGCATGGGTGCTGCTAGGTTAAAACATTTGGGGCCTGGGCCCCTGATGTTTTGTCCCAGGCCCCGAATGTCCTGCCTGCCAGCTAGATACAACTGTATTACCATCCTCAGGACAGCAATACAATTGAATCTAATGCCCTGCAAGAGCTGAAGGACCTGTGATGACATCACAGTCCATGTGATCAGTAGAAAATGCAGTAGCTGAAAAGGACCTGCGATGATCTCACCATCATGTGACCAGTGCAGGAGAGGAGGGTGCTCAGCAGTGAAGAGAAGTCCTGGGAAGAAGCTGTGGTGAGGTCTGCTGCATGAGGAAAGGGAAGTGAAGGGAGAGGCAGAGCAATGCTGGGAGTTGTAGTTATTTAACTGGGACTGTATGTTAGGGCTGAAGGTGAGGGAAGTTATGGGCGGTTGGTTGACTTAGAGAATTGGGCCATATGCATGGGAGGGGGGCTTGGGCCCCGGATCTTTTGAGACCCTAGCAACGCCCGTGGCTGAAGGGTTGAGTTAAATTGGGAAATAAGCTACAACACAGATGAAAATAGAAATTTCAATATCACTATTCCATCTGCCAGCTCTGCTACATCTGCATATTCCTCTTCCATGAGCAGCTTTTGCTCTACCCTGTCATCCGGGCTTTTGGCTCGATGAATATACCAAAAAAAAAAAAAAAATGGGAAAAAAAAACAATTTGCACACACAACAATGCGGGATCTCCTAACGTAAGCCACAGCCGCCTGGTTTCCCTTGATGGCGTGACATTCCTCTGAGCGGCACCTGTCGGCTCCATCACTTCCGGACGATTACACACTAGATCTCTGCTACTTTGTTTCGCACTTAAATGGAATGTAAATGGCGCGACTCATTTCATCCAAACTGTTCATTAAACACGGATCCTGAAATAGACAAAGAGCTGTTGACTTCTCCGCGGACGGATGCAGTGTGCGCGTGTGGATGGGTGAGCGCCGCGAAGGATCCCCAGCGCATGAAACCTTATCATTAAAATCAACCAAACGTCAATCTTCCCCGTCCAAGAGCTCCCCCACCCCCACCCGTATCAATGGGAAGCCATAGAAGACTCGTTTCCACCGCAATCTGATCTATTACTCTTTTGCCGACGCAGTTAAATTGGCCGTATCTTGGTTCGGAGCAGATTTTAAAACCTTGGCTTCGCCCGCAGCGTAAAGAATTATTCAGCACGTTCAATAAATTTACTTCAACAATTAAACTGTTGCGATTCATCCAAGACAATGATTCCGCAGAATGTTTCAAATGCCTAATAGGACATGTTTTATATTTCTTGTGGGGCTGCGGAACGGACATACGGATGCAGACAGCACGCGGCATGCTGTAAGTATCTTTTGCGACCCCATTGAAATGAATGGGTCTGCACCCGTTCCGCTAAAAATGAGGCCTTAAAGGGATTTTCTCACTTCACAAAATAGCATTTATTATGCAGAGAAAGTTAATACAAAGCACTTACTAATGTATTGTGATTGTCCATATTGCCTCCTTTGCAGGCTGGATTCATTTTTCCATTGCTCGTTTCCATGGTTGTGACCACCCTGCTATCCATCAGTGTTGGTCGTGCTTGCACAATATAGGAAAAAGTGCCCGCCTCAGTGTCTGGGACCATGGGAGGGCACATAGGCCAGTGTTTTTTTCCTATAATGTACAAGCACGACCATCGCGGATGGATTGCAGGGTGGTCGTAACCATGGAAATGAGCAGTGTATAACGTGATGAAAAAATGAATCCAGCCAGCAAAGGAAGCAATATGGAGAATCACAATACATTAGTAAGTGCCTCGTATTTACTTTCTCTACATGATAAATGCTATTTGCTGAAGTGACACAATCCCTTTAAAGGGAGTCTGTCACCACTGGGGTGCATTTTAAACAGTTCCCAGGACTCTGTGGTTCTTATACTCCCAATTACATGCTGTTTCCCTGCCCGCCCCACCCCACAAGAAAAAAAAAGTTTTTAATCAATATGCAAATTAGTATAAAAGAGCCTATACTTATCTGTAATGGAGCCCTGCTCCTCCCCTGAGGTCCTTTACTCCACCTCCTCCACTCAGCAGTCCACCAATGGAAATGTCGCGCAGGCGTACATCTCCGCTTAGTCTGCACCTGCACCATCTGTGCCCTTCTGTGGGCATCAGAAACTGAACTGCATATGTGTGAGAAGGATGCTCAGGGTAGTCCACAGAAGGAGCAGAGATTTCCAGTGGTGGCCTGGTGACACTGGGAGCGGAGGGAGGTGGAGTAAAGGACCTCAGGGGAGGAGCGGGTCTCCAATATAATGGGAGCAGCTGGACTCCATTGCTGATAGCTTTAGTACCTTAAAGAGGACCTCTCCCCGCTCCTGACATGCCTGGTTTAATAGCTTCATGCATTCCCATGTCATAACAATTCTGCAGCATCTATTCTTATGTCTCTATGTTGTGCCATTCCTTTATTATTTCTACTAGAAGTTATGCATGAATTGCTAGAAGTCTGCAGTAAGGGTACAGAGGGGAGGTAACCAGTTGGGGACATGTACCTGTGTAGTGTCTATGTGTTGTAATGCAGCTCCGCTCCATGGAAGTGAATAGAGCTGAGCTGCAATACCAGACACAACCTGAGAAGAGGAGAGGCGCTGTTTTTGGCCCAATGCCATGTTTTTCTAATCAATTGTAGTACTTATAACCTATCCATCTCAGTAATGGCGCTGTTTTCCTCGGGAGGCTGCAAATATTGCAGGATAATTCTAAGATTTATAAAAAGCCGTCACAGATAAACACATCAGACGCTGATTGTAATGCAATTGTGACAGAAATAGTCATTTCAGATGAATAAGCGTCGTCATCCACGGCAGGGACCAGCGCCGCTTTCATGGGCACAAAGCCCCCGCCCGCCGGCCTGAATCGAAATGTTATCTTTCCCCAAACAAACTACAATTTCGCTCCTGATGCGCGGAGGCCGCTTTGTGCTCGCCAAAGGGATTAATGCAATTTTATCCCATTAAACTCCCACCCAATTTATCATCCGTTACCGAGGACGACTCATTCCATGGGAGCATTAAGGAGTCAGACGACTCTACTCAATGGACAGCCTGGACTGAGAAATAATGATGCCTCGTGGTACTGCCACGTCGTCCAAGGTGAGGTAACAATAGCCAAAATGCAAAAAAAAAAAAAAAAAAAAAAAAAAAAAATATATATATATATAAATTTTTTACATTTTGTGCTCTCTTTCCCTTCTGGGGGTTGCAACTTTTTATTGTTAGGTTGACACAGTTGTATTAAGTCGTCATTATAGTGGAACGAGATGTTCTCTAGGTACCAGAGGGTTCAGAGGAGGGCAACTAAAGTAATAACTGGAATGGGTGGACTACAGGACCCAGAAAGATTATCAAAATTAGGCTTATTTACGTTACAAAAAAGACGACTGAGGGGAGATGTAATAACTATCTATAAATATATCAGGGGTCAGTACAGAGATCTCTCCCATCATCTATTTATCCCCAGGACTGTGACTGTGACGAGGGGACATCCTCTGCGTCTGGAGGAAAGAAGGTTTGTACACAAACATAGAAGAGGATTCTTTACGGTAAGAGCAGTGAGACTATGGATTCTTTACGGTAAGAGCAGTGAGACTATGGACTCTTTACTGTAAGAGCAGTGAGACTATGGACTCTTTACTGTAAGAGCAGTGAGACTATGGAACTCTTTACTGTAAGAGCAGTGAGACTATGGAACTCTTTACTGTAAGAGCAGTGAGACTATGGACTCTTTACTGTAAGAGCAGTGAGACTATGGAACTCTTTACTGTAAGAGCAGTGAGTCTATGGATTCTTTACGGTAAGAGCAGTGAGACTATGGATTCTTTACTGTAAGAGCAGTGAGACTATGGACTCTTTACTGTAAGAGCAGTGAGACTATGGAACTCTTTACTGTAAGAGCAGTGAGACTATGGAACTCTTTACTGTAAGAGCAGTGAGACTATGGAACTCTTTACTGTAAGAGCAGTGAGACTATGGAACTCTTTACTGTAAGAGCAGTGAGTCTATGGATTCTTTACGGTAAGAGCAGTGAGACTATGGATTCTTTACTGTAAGAGCAGTGAGACTATGGGCTCTTTACGGTAAGAGCAGTGGGACTATGGACTCTTTACTGTAAGAGCAGTGAGACTATGGACTCTTTACTGTAAGAGCAGTGAGACTATGGACTCTTTACGGTAATAGCAGTGAGACTATGGAACTCTCTCCCTGAGGAGGTGGTGATGATAAGTTCACTATAAGAGATCAGGAGGGGCCTGGATGTATTTCTGGAGGTAATAATATTACAGGTTATAGTTACTAGAGAGGGGTCGTTGATCCAGGGAGTTATTCTGATGCCTGATTGGAGTCGGAAAGGAATTTTTTTCCCCTAAAGTGAGGAAAATTGGCTTCTACCTCACAGGGGTTTTTTTTGCCTTCCTCTGGATCAACTTGTAGGAAAACAGGGAGAACTGGATGGACAGAGGGCTTTTTTCGGCCTTATAAACTATGTTACTATGTTACCATTACTAGGCCTCATGCACACGGTCGTTGTTGGCCATGGCCTGTACTGCAGCCCCCAAATACGGTCACTTGAATGGGTCCACAATCCGGTGGTGCGGAATGGAGTGCTTCCATGAGGTTTCTCTACGTGCCTCTTGTTCTATTTTTTTGCAGTGACGACGGATCACGGACCCATTCAAGTTGAATGGGTCTGGATCTGTCGTGGCAGCCGCATGGATGGTGCCCGTGCATTGGGGACTGCAAATTGCTGTCCCCAGCGAACAGAAATGCCAACCAACAGGCGTGTGCATGAGGCCTTAAGCAAACAGGTCAGGCAGACCTTTATGGGACCCA
This sequence comes from Rhinella marina, assembly GCA_900303285.1. NCBI lineage: Eukaryota > Metazoa > Chordata > Amphibia > Anura > Bufonidae > Rhinella > Rhinella marina. Next base: position 55,517 of record ONZH01006703.1, read on the forward strand.
AAGAAAGTCAACTGAGTTACAAGGACTCCTGTGAAGTCATCTTCAAGTCAAAGTATGGGCGCCATAGCATATATCAAAAAATATTTGCCATTTTTGGCTAAAGAGTATGGGGTTACCCCAGGGGCGGATTGGGAACTTAAATTGACCCTGAAAAAAAGTGTAAAAGTGGCCCCATGTTGTAGGTGGATTCAAAATGACAGAAGACGGGACAAAACGAGTAGGTGGGGCCTGCAGTCCTGTGGTGCTGCATAGAATACTGCCCCATCAGAACCAAATATCACAGGACAGCACAAAACACTGCCACCCTCAGCACAGTATTCAACTGTATCACCCTCATGAGGACAGTAATACAGTTGAGTTCAGGAGGACACCTGCGACCATTGAGCATCAGATCATTATGTAACTGGCCTGCAGCCATCAAGAGGGCTTGAGTGGCCCCCGGACATCGGCCCACCAGGATATTTCCATCGGGTCTATGGCCAATCCGCCCCTGGGTTCCCCTCTTCCTGATGACCTATTGTGAGGCACTAAACCAAAATAACCCCCAAACTGGTATCTCCCACCCCTGTTTGCTTTGGTTGTGTTTCCAGTGGAGAATAGCTTTTCATAAGTGGGCTGAGCCCCCAAAAGCATCGACAGGACAAACCCCTTGTTACATGTCTGAGACCTAGCGAAATGATCTTCAAGGTCAAGGTCACACAAAGAGTAATCAAAATTGTGCCCCCTTTTCTTGCAAGGTCCCTATGGCTCACATTTTCTTTCTGTAAGTGAAGAACTTGCCCCCCAACGTCTTCCTTTAAAGGGGTTTTCCAGGATTTGACTGAGGATAGGTCATCAGTATCTGATCGTGGGGGGTCCACACCTGGGACCTCCGCCGATCAGCTGTCTGAGAAGGTACCGCGGCTGCCATAAGCGCCAAGACCTTCTCCCCGCTCACCAAGCACAGTGCCGTACATTGTATAGTGGCTGTGCTTGGTATCGCGCTTAGACCCTTTCTCTTGGATGGGGCTGAGGCGCTTCTAGGCCACATGACCGATGAACGTGACACTACTGGCCTAGGAAAAGTTGACAGAAGGCCGTGGCACTCACGGGAGCGCCGATGCCTTCTCAGACAGCTGATCGGCAGAGGTCCCAGGTGTCGGTCGGACCCCCACCGATCAGATACTGATGACCTGTCCTGAGGCTAGGTCATGAGTAGTAAAATCCTTGAAAACCCCTTTAATCCAAAAGTCAGTGTTGGGTTTGTGTAAGTCATGAGTCTTGTGGAGAAGGTCCCTGTGAAGATGCATCCACGGAATGAGAAGAAGGAGCCAACATGAGAACCAAAGTGGTCGCCTCTCTGCCATGTCTGTACTTGGTGGACAGCAAGAAAAAAAAAACGGATTATCAAAATCATGATTGGATCAAGTCAAAGCAGCTGAGGAACAAAAAGGGTAATTTTTAGAAACTTAATCTGGAAAATTACATTTTTTGATTTCCAAACCAGAGAAAATGTCACACCGAAGCAACTTCAATGGAAGTTTGGAAATTTCTCACGTCTCTTGATACGACCCTAGAAACTCTGTTCTCAAACATCTTTCATCGGATGATAAAAGTCAATGGATGGCCTTTGTTCCTGGTTAATACAATGCTGAAGGTGAACTGACTTGGCCATTGATCGCTCTTTGAGTTTTATCAAGATATTGGCTATTGTGAGGCCTGTTTGAGAACAAGGCTGCAACATTTGACATACACAGCAGAAGTTAAGCCGCCGACCGACGCCGAAACCGGAAAGGTCAAGGAGATGCGTTTAACCTTTTCAGCGAGCAATTAAATACTTTCGGGCAGGATTTCAGCTCGTCTGTTTGTTTGCAGCCGCACTCTCGAGAGTTGTGTTTGCTTTCTTTATGTAGCCGTCTTGGTTTGGTCTTCAGTCTGTCAAGCCGCGTCATGCTCAATTGTGTATAGAATTCATGATGTGACAAATTGACTTTTCAGAGGTCATTGTTCCATTTCAAATGAGGCAGATTTAGAAGAATAAAAGTTCCCAGACACCGAGCAAACTTGGGAAAGAAGGACCTTTTCACTAATGATTCTACTTATCCCAGATCATGCATAAAACATCAAATGGTGTCAAAGGAACTGGTGGAGAAAAAAGACTAAGGTCATTGAATTATTGAACAAAAATAATAACTGAATGGATGCCACTAACCAAAGGAAAAACTGGACATGAATGCCATGATTGACACCTAAGTGCCAACTGAGATGGATGCCATGTCTGATACCCTCAGCCGAAAAACTAAACATGAGTACTACTCCAGTTATCAAGTAAGGTGAGTGCCATGGATGATGCCTAAGTACCAAATGAGATGAGAACCATGACTGATACCAAAATAAGAGCCATGACATTGAAGTAACACTGGAGGTATCAACAATATCATCAACCAAAGAAAAAACTGGAGATGAGTGCCATGGTTGACACCTAAATGACAATTGAGATGGATGCCATGTCTAATGCCATCAACTAAAAAGCTAAACTTGAGTGCCATGGCACCTACTGCAGTAAGGTGAGTACCATGGATGATGCCAATGTACCAATGTGATGAGAGCCACGACTGATACCACTATAAGCGTCATGACACAGAAGTACCAAGTAAGATAGAAGGTATCAATGATATCATCAACCAAAGAAAACACTGGTGATGAGTGCCATGGTTGACACCTAAGTGCCAACTGAGATGGATGCCATGTCTGATACCATCAGCCAAAACACTAAACATGAGTGCTACTCCACTTAGCAAATAAGGTGAGCACCATGGATGATGCCTAAGTACCAAATGAGATGGGAGCCATGACTGATACCAATATAAGTGTCATGACATCGAAGTAACATAGAAGCTATCAAATATATCATCAACTAAAGAAAAAAATGGAGATGAATGCCATGGTTGACACCTAAGTGCCAATGGAGATGGGAGCCTATGTCAGATACCATCAGTTAAAAAGCTAAACGTGAGTGCAATGGCACCAACTGCAGTAAGGTGAGCACCATGGATGATGCCTAAGTACCAAATGAGATGGGAGCCATGACTGATACCATTACAAGTGTCATGAAACAGAAGTACCAAGTAAGATAAAAGGTATCAATGAAACTGGAGATGAGTACAATGGTTGACACCTAAGTGCCAATTGAGATGGGTGCCATGTATGATACCATCAGCTAAAAAGCTAAACGTGAGTGTCATGGCACCTACTCAAGTTAGCAAGTAAGGTGAGCACCATGGATGGTGCCTAAGTACCAAATGAAATGGGAGCCATGACTGACACCACTGTAAGTGTCATGGCACAGAAATACAATGGTTGACACCTAAGTGCCAATTTAGATGGTGCCGTGTCTGATACCATCAACTAAAAAGCTAAACGTGAGTTCCATGGCACTTACTCCATTTAGCAAGTGAGGTGAGCACTATGGATGATACCTAAGTACCAATGAGATGAGAGCCATGACTGATACCAATATAAGTGTCAATGATATCATCAACCATAGAAGAAAATGGAGATGAAGTGCTATGGTTCATACCTATGTACCAGGTGAGATGGGTGCCATGACTTATACCAGCAACCAATGGAAGAACTGAACATGGATGCCATGGTTGAAAACTGAGTACTGACTGAGATGGGTGCCATGATTTATAGCATTAACTGAAAAAAAGAAAAAACTGAACAGAAATGCCATGGTTGAAACCTAAGTACCAGGTAAGATGGGTTCCATAACTGATACCATGAACCAATGGAAACACTGAAGATATGTGATCTGTTTGACACCTATATGCCGTGGTTGACATCAGGGACCACCCTACATAGCATCATGGCCTCAAGGTAAAAAGAGGCTGAACATGTCGGACATTGCTGACACATAATTACATTGTTAGATAAATGATAAGGCCGATAGCATCAGGATGAAGAGAAACCGGACATAAGGTTTATGGTTGACACGTAAGTGCTATGATGATAGAAGGACCATGATAGAAGTACTGGAGATATAGAAGTGCCATGGTAGGTAAGGACCATGATAGATAAGGTTCAATAATAGATAAGTACCATGATAGAAGTACTGTGATATAGAAGTACCATGATGGATAAGGAACATGTTAGAAGTACCATGAAAGATAAGGACCATGATAGATAGGTGCCATGATAGATAGGTGCCATAATAGATAGGTGCCATGACGTATACCATATGTCAACCCAAGAAAACTCATCCTAGATTTCACAGGGGTGTGTATGTGGTTACTGCAGGATCTGATGGCGGGGCCTGAGCTGTATGGAGGCAATCACATAAACAAGAGTCAGTGCAGTGATTACTTCCTATCTGATGAGAGCGGGACACGTCGTCACCTTGATTTGATAAGATTGTCTCATCCCATGAATGGCGCCGAGAAGATGATTGCACAGGACTCGTCTCAATATCATCATAGGAGGCTGTGCCAAGTGTAATGCATCCTTTGTTGTGCCATTTACAGCCGGCACAACCCTGTAGTTTACATAGTAAATATCTTTCTCTATTCAGCGCGGTGATGACTAGCACAGACTGAAGCTAAACACGGACATGAAATTTGATTTAAAGGGGAACTAAAGAAAAACAATCATCTCCAGTGTAATGGTCTGTATCTGTGCTTCCTCCTTTTATGTTACAGAATGGTTTCTACATTGTAGCAACTTATAGCATTATCTAAATCAGTCATGTTTCCCATGAGTCATGCTCCACCCATTAAAGTTAAAAGCGTTGTCGATGAGTAGGGACCATAACCTACATTCTGAGGACCCTGAATATGCTCCACAGCAGAAGGTTCTTATAGACCACACATGGTGGCTCCGCTCATCGTCACATGTCAGCCCTGTTGGTATAGACGAGTACTCAGACAGTTCATGAAGGGTAAGGCTTCCCAGATGGTCCACGATGCTGCCCAATAACTGCCGATTAAAATGGCGCCTGTCTTGTACAAATAAGTTGCTTTTATGCCAGTGGGGGCTTCAGTGCACAGAGGGGCGGAGTCTAGTGACTTAGTGCACTTCAGCTTTCCACTGCTGGCCCCACCCCTTGGTGCACTCAACCTCTCATTTGCATAAGCAATCAAAACCTTCTTTCTCGAGAACGTCACCACCGATTTTCTCAAGACAGGTATCACTTCAATCAGCAGGAGCAGCCCTACCAGAGAGTGTACTTGGTTTAATAACGTTTATCCTGCTGACTGTTGCTCGCTAACGGACACCATTTTTTGCAGGGTTTACCCTGAAAACAATCAATTTGCAAACGGCACCTAATAGCATGACAGAGCGGTCTTCTAGCACCCAGCAGATACTCCAGTTGGCCTATCCATTATACTAAATGGCATGCTGTATGTAACTCTGTGGTTGATGCACATTGGCGGACTGGACTGGACAGGATTGGAGGTGACAATCTATAAGGTGTCCTGTTCTTAAAGGGGACTGTACCATTCAAGAACTCAGTATAACTTAGTGAGAGGAAACCAGTTCAGAACAACGGCTCATGGCCAATGACGACCAACAGCAAAGAATGGCTCTATCGTCTTGCGGTCCTTCTCCTCACGGGCGCCAAAGTTGTTCTACTTCCACCTTTTCCAACCTATTTTGACATGATAAACCCCGGCAGAGCTGTGAGAAGCCGCAAGAAGTAGAGTTGAGCGCCAGCTGCAGAACAAGCTGTTCACACGGATTCAACTGGATCAAAAAGATCTGCAATTTTCTCATTAACCTTTGAAGATGCCGTCAATAAAATGTTTTTCCTTTTTTTTCCCAGCAGCAAATTACAAAGTAGCAGAAAGAACTTGTCAGTGGCGGATACACGACTGAAGTACCGCTCCAATTAATTAGGAATATAGAGGACACGCACGGGAATCCAGAGGCTTTCACTCAAAGCGCATTTCCAGCCAAAAATGGAAACTTGCCTGAGCTCCTGAATCCTTAGCTGCCGTCTCTTTCTCTTCTAAGCTCAGCTCTATGAGCCCTAAACTTCAGTGCCTTCAGTTTCTGGGGCAGGAGGTAGCTGTGTGACACCTGCGGTACTGTGGGCAGCCATATTGGTTCTCATGGAGCTGCCTTTTAGTCATACAGTCTTCTAGAAAGGTCTTTTTCCCATCCACCAGAGCCATACTCAAGTACAGGTTTGGCCTGGCCCACCATAGTACCAGAAGATCCTCTGGTGGGCCCAGGCTCTAATATCATAATGGGCTTCAAAGGTCCAGGACAAAAAAAATCCATTTGGCTCCATTTGGAGCCAATCACTCGCCTCTAGGGTCTATTTCTTTTTTTCAAAACCTATTAGTCATTTTTGATGATATAGGGGTTGCACCTCAAGAATAATTTCCTCTAATGGGCCCAAGGAACCTCAGTCTGACACTGCTCAAGTATCTTGTGTCCACTAGTGGAAGTCAAAGGGGGTCACCTGTCCAATTTTATTTGTAGTCCATGCAATAAAAAATGTTATCCTGATGTACAGTATATTGCTTAATGGAGGACAAAAATACTTTTCTGGTCTTCATCGGTATAATGAGAGCTTATGGGTATGGTTTCCTGGTGCTCATGGTAAAGGAGAAGGGGAAACATTATATAAAAGGAGCCTTATCTTTGCACATGCAAGTTGTATCATAAGTAGGCCATGGGTTCACTGAAGCCTCCTCTGGTCTTTTGGTGGCCAATTCTGATCTTGCTTCTTGGGCCCATTGAAGCATCTGATCATCTTCTGTTGTGCCATTCTAACCTTTTTTTCTTGTCTCCATTGGAGCATCCTCTAATCTTCTGGTGGAACATTTTGACTTTGCTTCTTGGGCCCATTGGAGCATCATCTCGTCTTCTGGAGAGCCACTGTGATCTTCCTTCTTGGGCCCATTGGAGCCTATTCTGGTCTTCTGGTGAGCCATACTAACCTTGATTCTTGGGTCCACTAGAACATCCTCTGGTCTTCTTTTGAGACATACTAACCTTGATTCTTGGGACCATTGGAACATCCTCTGGTCTTCTGGTGAGCCATACGAACGTTGATTCTTGGGCCCATTGGAACATCCTCTGGTCTTCTGGTGAGCCATTCTGACCTTGATTCTAGGGCCTATTGGAACATCCTCTGGTCTTCTGGTGAGCCATTCTAACCTTGATTCTAGGGCACATTGGAACATCCTCTGGTCTTATTTTGATCCATTCTAACCTCAATTCTTGGGACCATTGGCACATTCTCTTGTCTTCTTGTGAGCTATTCTAACCTTGATTCTTGGGCCCATTGGAGCATTTTCTTGTTTTCTAGTGAGCCACTGTGACTTTACTTATTGAATCCACTGGAACATCCTCTGGTCTTCTGGTGAGCCATTTTGATCTCACTACTTGGGGCCCCTGAAGCATCCTCTGCTCTTCTGTTGGGATATTTTGACCTTGATTCTTCATCACATCCCTCTTATTGTGGACATCTATACCAGAGCAACACTGTAACAGCACCACAACAGACCACAGGTTGTGTGTGGTATTGCAGGTCATACTTATCCACTTCAATAGAGCTGAGTAGCAATACCGAACATAGGATAGGTGGGATGCTGTTTCTAAAAAAAATTAAACTTTTTTTTTTTTTTTAAGTTTTACTCCACTAGAAGGGATGGAGAAAGATGTTAATGTCTCATTTTAATTCTCAATGAGTAGAGATCTGTGCTTAGGAATACCATGTCTTAGCCTGAGTGAAGAACAGCTATACAGTGCATTGTTAACCCTGAGTCTTGAGCAATTTTTGATCAAATCTCTTGAAATACATTTATAAACTCAGACAGGACGGCGAATTAAATACATAAAGGGAGGTTGGAGATTTTTTTTTTCCATTCAGTTTTTTGGCGGTCATCCTGTATCAATAATTTACAGAGAAGTAATGATTAATTAATCATTCCTCTATTGTATTTGGAGTTGGGCACAAAGCCACCTCAGCCAAATCCAAATCCTCCAACCTCTGCCGCATTAACCCCTCAAGAGGCGGCCGCATGACATCAAGACTCATCAGTCAGTAGTGTAGAATGGAGACCTGCCCCAATATTGCCCCAGAATTCCACAAAACATCTCGAAATGCCCAGAGCATGGTCAACAAATCTATTCTTGACCCTGCAGAACTTATCTTGCAATGACAAGCACAGGGACAACTTAAAAGAGTTGTCCAAGTTAATATTTTGTTCTTTGTATGTTTCAAACTAATCAAATATAACAGCTTTGCCCTGCACTTTGTGCTTCTACAATTGCAGCTTTCTCAGATTTCACCGAGGGTCACATGACCTGTGATGTCAGCTTCTCTCCCTGCTCTGCTGATGTTTCATGCACAAGCCTCAGAGATCAGATAACAGTCTGTACAGAGACTGGCCACGCCCCCTGCACTGCCGGCTGCTGCTGCTCTCTCCCTGGATTCTTTCAAATAAGATTTTAACCCCTTTAGCAAGCACAGACTCAGGGCTGAAGGCTTTACTGAGTAGGTGCCGGCAGTGAGGAGACAAAGACTGGGAACAGGAGCTGACAGACTAGAGAAGATCTGTAGAAGAACAGGTAGGGGGAAGTTCCTATGTGCAGCAGCTGTGTCATTGTACAGCTGGGACTTGTAGTCCTACACATACAACATGCTGTTGAGTATCCTAGCAGACAGATATGTCACTCAGGGCAGCACTTGTATTCACTCCCTTTGCAGAGCAGGGGGAGGGGCAGAGATTGTTGTTACTGCAGGTAAACAAAGGGCAAGAAGAGATCCAGGGAAATGAGGAAATATAGATTTTTTTTTGCCTAAAACTTGTTTAACTTATATATATTGCTGCCCATCAGATTTACAGTGCTATATATTTTTTTTTTCATAACTCCGACAACCCCTTTGAGTACTGAGAACTGCAAAACAAACAGTTTCTCAAATCTCAGCTTCCTGGAACCATGTGTATATGACCTACTGTATTTACAGTCATGATACATGATATGTGCTTCTGTCCAGGACAGGTATGGCATTGCTCTCCAGAACAGGAATGGTGCTGATCTTTAGGACAGGAGTGGTGCGGCTGTTGGTCCCACCTGTAGAGCCACCATTGTCAATGCAGTTCTTTTTACTGAGATGCAAACAAACAGCTCCTCACATCTCAGCTTTCTGGGTCCTTATGAGTGTGACATGGTGGGGAGTAGAATAGCAGGTTATCAATTTTTATGCTTTAAGTGAAGATGAGCATCAAAGGGTTAGGGATCTGAAGCCAAATACCCCCTGGGGTACTAAGCGCAGCGCCACTCTCATTCATCTGGTTGTTTCTGGTACTACAGCTCAGTTCCTTTTGCCTGTTAGCCCCATTCAAGAGAGTGAGATGTGGGGTAAGCAGAGTGGGTGACATGCTAGTCAACCATTGAGGTCCTGGGGAGAAATTTAAAGGGCATCTTTCAGCAGGATCAACTAGATATACTGCCTGGTAGGACTGATGCTGCTGATTAAAAGTATACCTGTCGGTTGTTGTGTTCCCCATAAAAAAAAACCTTTCATTCTTTATGCAAATGAAGGTTTCAGTGCAACGAGGCGCATGGCCAGCATTGGAAAACTGAGGTGCACCAAGGGGCTCGCCCCCAAATCCTCTGTGCACTAAAGTCCTCATTTGCATAAAGAATAAAAATCAATTTTCTCAGGAACGCTGAAACCAATTTTCACAAGACAGGAATCATTTTAATCTGCTGGATCAACCCTACCAGGCAGAATACCTGGTATAATAGAGCTGAGATATTCCCTTTAAGTGCAACTCTTGTCCAAGCCACTAGACACTGACCAAAGCGCTGATAATAGGCGCCGGAGTCCAATGGATGTTTTCTTTTGGGACATTAGGGGGTGCATTCTGGAAATCCTGCCCTTGACACCAAAAGGAGCTTGTCCCTCCCCTGGAATGCAGTACCAGGCGTAGCCACATTGCCATGGATGGTGCTGTGTGCCACTTTCCAGCAAGTGCCACTGACTGACGAAGGAGTCCCGTGCAGCTTGGGGGATATTCTTTGCTCCAAAGTCAGAAGTGGATCCAGCGGGAAGAAGCGCAAACCCCTCCTACAGCGCAAGAGAACAGCAGGAGCCACAATGCCGCCACACCGTGCATCAATCAACCCATAACGGCATAGACGTTATTACAGGACTGCACATAAGGAGCTTCCGAGCGTCCCCGCCATCTACTTACGAGATGTTTACGGTCGGCTGCGCGGCGCATTATGTGCGGTTAATGCCTCTGTTAAGATGACATTAATTTAAACAAGCGCGAGTAAAAATGGCGAAACTATCCACCGCAACGTGCGCCCCTCGTTATGTTTTATGGTACGGTGTGGGGGGGCGGTTGTCACTCTTCGCCTCTCGAGAAGAAACGGAAGCGGGGAGGACAATCTTGCTGGAGTTTTATTGTGCATTTCACGGGATCAATGGCGTGTAAAGTTATTGATGGAAACGCTCTGCAGCCGGTGAGCGCCGGGGTCGCCAGAAATGTCACAGTGAACTTGTTTCCTCCGCTCCTCACCCTTCCTGCCGCTTCATTAACAGTTCTTACCATTAGTCACTCACGTAGTATTAATTATCTGCCCCCCGGCCCCTCATGAGGGTCATTTAAATTGACCTCGGCCCTTTACATCTTCATCAGAACTCATCCCCCCTGGGAGCTGCTTTGGGCTGATGCATCACAACATGGAAGAAAACAGCGGCGACTTCATTAGGAGACGCAATAATCTATGCAAAAAATACCCCGTGCATGAAGGACCTCCACATAACCCCTGAAAGACCAACAGAATAACAAAAATAACACAAAAAAATAAAAAATAAATTAAAACTTGAGGTTGAACAACTGATGATACCGCTACTTCTTATGGATTTGCTCATCCAGAGCCTCTGGGTTCCTAAATTGAATGTAAGAACTTCAGTGAAGAGCTATAAGAGATTCACACACCATTAAAGGGTTATTCCCATCTCAGACAATTGTCTGATAGGTGCAGGTCCCACCTCTGGGACCCACATCTATATCGAGAACGGAAAGCACACTGCGCATGCGCAGCCGCCCTCCATTCATCTCTATGGGGCTGGTTCGGCTATTTCCGTCGGCTACATAGAAATGAATGGGAGCGGTGGCCGCACATGCGCGGTGAGCTCCCATTAATTTCTATGGGAACTGCGCCTGGTGGTGGCTGGACCACAGGAAAGCCGGGATCCTCCAGGTACAGCGCTCCCCGCTCCGTTCTCGATACAGGTGCGGGTCCCAGTGGTGGGACCTACACCTATCAGACAATAGGGGCATATCCTAGCAATATAACCCCTTAAGGGTCTGTAGAAAGGTGGGCGACCACCCTGTGAGCACAGTCATTCCACAAACAGCGCCATTATTCTCCACTAGAGATGAGCGAACGTGCTCGAAACGAGCACTGTACCGCTCGGCTCCCCTGCGCTCGCATGGGCACCCTCCTGAGGACGGAAGCGGCTGCCTGCGCCCATGCAAGCGCAGGGGAGCCAGAGCGGTATAGTGCTCGTTTCGAGCACGTTCGCTCATCTCTATTCTCCACGTATGGTATCTGGTATTGCGTCTCTGCCTCCTTCACTTACTCACTGGCATATTGCTAGGATAGGTGCAGGACCCACCTCTGGTAGCCAGAACAAGACCTCCAAAGTGAGCAGAGAGCAGCCGCGCATGCGCAGTGCTCTTTCCATTCATTTCTATGGTACTGTTAAAAATAGCCAAGCGCACTCGCTCAGCTGTTTTTGGAACTTCCATAGAAATTAAAAGAGACCACGTCAAAGACCTCACTTTGGAGGTCTTGTTCTGGAGATAAGCGTGGCCACCAGAGATGGTCATATACTAGCGATAAGCCACCAGTGTCTCAGATGAGACAACCCCTTTAAATGAAAATGAGCTGAAAAAACAGACAAAGTCTATGGGCAAGAGAGGCGCAATGCCAGGAGGGGGAAAAAAGTACTTGTTTTAGACAATCCCTTTAAAGGGTTTCTGTCACCAGATCTGGGCATATTAAACAGGATGACATTTGCAATGTGCAAATGTCACCTGATGCCCAATCTGGTATTAATTTTTTTATTGGTGCCCCCGTTTTTGATAAAAATGATGTTTTATTTTATGCTAATTAGGCTTACTAGGTGCAAGGGGCGGTTACCCTGCACCTAGTAAGCTCAGTTTGCCCACCTGCGGTCACGCCTACCTTGTCTTGATTGACAGGGCCAGGCAGCTTGTTCGATCCTCTGCCGGCCCTGTGCGCGATTCAAATCCCGCGCCTGCGCCGTGTGGAATAAAATCGGCGCAGGCGCAGTGAGCGGCGCTGGCCGCCGGGCTCCCGGCTACCTCACTGCGCCTGCGCCGATGACGTCAGCATGTACACGTGAACTGGAAGAGGAAAGAATTCAATAAAAATTAAATGAAAATTAAATTTAAAAAAAAAATGGCCTCACTTGTAATAATGAAGATACTGTAGATACTTGGGATATAACTGACAGGGCAGCATGTGTAGTCACTGCTTTAGGCTCCATTCCTATTATGGGAGTGTAGTGGGCATGCTCTGTGCCATGTGCAGAGATTACTGTGCAGGGGAGAGGGAGGAGGGAGGAGGAGGAGGTGATCTCTCCCCAGTATACAGTTTTGTATTGTATATCTGCGCACAGATCTTATTACATTGCTTCTCAGATTCTCATGGATGACACTTTATAAAATTTGGCAAATATTTTACAAACCAAAAATATTCTGAATGTAAATACATTATTCAGAACACCGAATATACCGTATGTTGTTATGAGCCCCTATGGTAGTCTTCCTGCCCGGATGCTGGATTCTGGTAGTAATATGCCATATAATAAGCGTACAGCATATATTTACTCTCTTTTTTGTTACTTACTGTAGTTTCCTGTTGCTTTCTTTATTCTTATCCAGAGCTGCATTCAAAATTCTGCTGGTTGCCCTTGGAAACTGACACCATTGTAGCTCCACCCTGCTGACAGGCATGTAACCTAAAAATTGAATTCTAACTGGCTGTCATTTCAGCTCCGACAAGGTAAAAGGTAACCGGCAGAATTCTAAGTGCAGCTCTGGAGGTGACTGGAGCAGAATACAGAATGCAATGTTGCAGAAGAGCAGAATATTAACTGAGTGATGTCACATTTACCGTCCAATTGAAAATGTGAATGATTCTATAAAAGAGGAGATTTCCTTTAATTTATGAGGATTAGCTCGGTCATAGACGTCCAAGTCTCAGGGGCCACTCATCGCCTCTCCTGCGGTGGAATTAGGCTGGAAGCTCTTAAGGGCACCGATATTTAGGTCTCCATTGGTTTATTATGCAGCAGGATGGATCCGCGCGGCGCTTATTACCCACAGAAGACGTTAAACATTGCACAAAAGTAATTTTGGAGGCCGATAAAACAATTAAATTAGAGGCGAATGTAGACAGATGAGGGAAACTTTCTGCAATAACGTGACTCACGCCCGATCCTAGGTAACAACAAACGTCCACATCCAAATATATGAAACATAAAGACAAAGAAAAGGCGTAAAGAAGGAAATCGTCTCACAGCGGCGTTTTATTACAGCACTCGCCGATCCAAAATGATAAACTCACCCAGCCGGAGGCGAAACAATCTGCAGAGTTTACCCAAACATTGTATCAAATTCCGACCTTTACAACAGCTTATTGTAAAATTTTTGCAATAATATAACAATTTTGACCAACTAGGGATTAGCAAATCAATTCTATAACATCCAAATTTGACAAGAATGTTTCCAAATATTCTAAAATTTAGGCAAATACAGAGTAAGAGAGTTTCTCCTTATAGAGAGTGCATTGTTTTGAGAAGTCAATGCCTAACCTTTTAAACAGACCTTGAAGCATAATTTGTATAAGAGCTAAGACAGCATCTCATCTGCAGACAGTGGTTTTGGGGGGGATTGCCCTTCACCAGGGTAGAACAGAAAGAACTAGTTTCACTAGATGAGAGGCCTTGGTCAGGATCTAGGGGGCACTATTTCTTCTTACGTGAGGCGTCTTACAGGCCAGGCAACACTCCTTTATGTTTTTGAGAAAATATATGCAAATTAGCTTTCCTTTCTAAATGAAAAGAAAGCGAAGGGTTGATTCACACCTCATCAATAGTTACGATCAGCAAAGAACTGACTGTATCATATATTAATATGATGCAAGCAGTTTGACTCAGGGGAGCCGTGGACGATCCAGGAGATGCAACCGACACACCGCCCATGATGTCCCTACCAAGCACATTTCTGTGTTTCATATTTTTATATTTTTCCCAGAACTCGTTGCCTGGCCTGTGAGACTCCTCATGCCCCCTAAGCGCTCTCTATGAGAAGAAATTGTATCCCCTGAATCCTGACCAAGGCCTCTCACCAAGCAAAGTCAGTTCTCTCCGCTCTGCACTAAGGGAGGTCACACCAAAAAAGCCATCTGCAGCTGGGGTGCTGGCTTAGCTGTTATCCAAGTTATGCTTCATGGCCTGTTTAACAGGTTTAGCATTAACTCCTCACACCAACTATAAATTCTCCATTAGAAGCAGATGTATCTCTCTTGTCTCCCAGTCATTAAAAGTACATTTCATTCAGGTAGAATTGATTTGTATCTGAATTGAATTTCTTTGTCAGAAGAAAATGAAGTTTACAAAATTTGCTCATCCTTATGACCAACCACAAACATCTCTCATCAGAAACTACTTGTAATATCAGTCATACATCTTATTGTATATAGTGATATAGAGCATGCTGGTATAACCTGGGTATCTCCTGTATATAATTATATATGTACAGCTGGTATAAGTTATACATCTTCTTGTATATAGTGATATGGAGCATGCTGGTATAACCTGGGTATCTCCTGTATATAATTATATATGTACAGCTGGTATAAGTTATACATCTTCTTGTATATAGTGATATGGAGCATGCTGGTATAACCTGGGTATCTCCTGTATATAATTATATATGTACAGCTGGTATAAGTTATACATCTTCTTGTATATAGTGATATGGAGCATGCTGGTATAACCTGGGTATCTCCTGTATATTATTATATATGTACAGCTGGTATAAGTTATACATCTTCTTGTATATAGTGATATGGAGCATGCTGGTATAACCTGGGTATCTCCTGTATATAATTATATATGTACAGCTGGTATAAGTTATACATCTTCTGTATATAGTGATATGGAACGTGCTGGTATAACCTGGGTATCTCCTGTATATAATTATATATGTACAGCTGGTATAAGTTATACATCTTCTGTATATAGTGATATGGAGCATGCTGGTATAACCTGGGTATCTCCTGTATATAATTATATATGTACAGCTGGTATAAGTTATACATCTTCTTGTATATAGTGATATGGAGCATGCTGGTATAACCTGGGTATCTTCCTGTATATAATTATATATGTACAGCTGGTATAAGTTATACATCTTCTGTATATAGTGATATGGAGCATGCTGGTATAACCTGGGTATCTCCTGTATATAATTATATATGTACAGCTGGTATAAGTTATACATCTTCTTGTATATAGTGATATGGAGCATGCTGGTATAACCTGGGTATCTCCTGTATATAATTATATATGTACAGCTGGTATAAGTTATACATCTTCTTGTATACAGTGATATGGAGCATGCTGGTATAACCTGGGTATCTCCTGTATATAATTATATATGTACAGCTGGTATAAGTTATACATCTTCTTGTATATAGTGATATGGAGCATGCTGGTATAACCTGGGTATCTCCTGTATATAATTATATATGTACAGCTGGTATAAGTTATACATCTTCTTGTATATAGTGATATGGGAGCATGCTGGTATAACCTGGGTATCTCCTGTATATAATTATATATGTACCAGCTGGTATAAGTTATACATCTTCTTGTATATAGTGATATGGAGCATGCTGGTATAACCTGGGTATCTCCTGTATATAATTATATATGTACAGCTGTATAAGTTATACATCTTCTTGTATATAGTGATATGGAGCATGCTGGTATAACCTGGGTATCTCCTGTATATAATTATATATGTACAGCTGGTATAAGTTATACATCTTCTTGTATATAGTGATATGGAGCATGCTGGTATAACCTGGGTATCTCCTGTGTATAATTATATATGTACAGCTGGTATAAGTTATACCATCTTCTTGTATATAGTGATATGGAGCATGCTGGTATAACCTGGGTATCTCCTGTATATAATTATATATGTACAGCTGGTATAAGTTATACATCTTCTGTATATAGTGATATGGAGCATGCTGGTATAACCTGGGTATCTGCCTGTATATAATTATATATGTACAGCTGGTATAAGTTATACATCTTCTGTATATAGTGATATGGAGCATGCTGGTATAACCTGGGTATCTCCTGTATATAATTATATATGTACAGCTGGTATAAGTTATACATCTTCTTGTATATAGTGATATGGAGCATGCTGGTATAACCTGGGTATCTCCTGTATATAATTATATATGTACAGCTGGTATAAGTTATACATCTTCTTGTATATAGTGATATGGAGCATGCTGGTATAACCTGGGTATCTCCTGTATATAATTATATATGTACAGCTGGTATAAGTTATACATCTTCTTGTATATAGTGATATGGAGCCATGCTGGTATAACCTGGGCATCTCCTGTATATAATTATATATGTACAGCTGGTATAAGTTATACATCTTCTTGTATATAGTGATATGGAGCATGCTGGTATAACCTGGGTATCCCCTGTATATAATTATATATGTACAGCTGGTATAAGTTATACATCTTCTGTATATAGTGATATGGAGCCATGCTGGTATAACCTGGGTATCTCCTGTATATAATTATATATGTACAGCTGGTATAAGTTATACATCTTCTTGTATATAGTGATATGGTCCATGCTGGGTATAACCTGGGTATCTCCTGTATATAATTATATATGTACAGCTGGTATAAGTTATACATCTTCTTGTATATAGTGATATAGAGCATGCTGGTATAACCTGGGTATCTCCTGTATATAATTATATATGTACAGCGGGTATAAGTTATACATCTTCCTGTATATAGTGATATGGAGCATGCTGGTATAACCTGGGTATCTCCTGTATATAATTATATATGTACAGCGGGTATAAGTTATACATCTTCTGTATATAGTGATATGGAGCATGCTGGTATAACCTGGGTATCTCCTGTATATAATTATATATGTGCAGCTGGTATAAGTTATACATCTTCTTGTATATAGTGATATAGAGCATGCTGGTATAACCTGGGTATCTCCTGTATATAATTATATATGTACAGCTGGTATAAGTTATACATCTTCTTGTATATAGTGATATGGAGCATGCTGGTATAACCTGGATATCTCCTGTATATAATTATATATGTACAGCTGGTATAAGTTATACATCTTCTTGTATATAGTGATATGGAGCATGCTGGTATAACCTGGGTATCTCCTGTATATAATTATATATGTACAGCTGGTATCAGTTATACATCTTCTTGTATATAGTGATATGGAGCATGCTGGTATAACCTGGGTATCTCCTGTATATAATTATATATGTACAACTGGTATAAGTTATACATCTTCTTGTATATAGTGATATGGAGCATGCTGGTATAACCTGGGTATCTCCTGTATATAATTATATATGTTACAGCTGGTATAAGTTATACATCTTCTTGTATATAGTGATATGCACCATGCTGGTATAACCTGGGTATGCTCCTGTATATAATTATATATGTAACAGCTGGTATATAAGTTATACATCTTCTGTATATAGGTGATATGGAGCATGCTGGTAATAACCTGGGAATCTCCTGTATATAATTATATATGTACAGCTGGGTATTAAGTTATACATCTTCTGTATATAGTGATATGAGCATGCTGGTATAACCTGGGTATCTCCTGTATTAATTATATATTGTACAGCTGGTATAAGTTATACATATTCTTGTATATAGTGATATGGAGCATGCTGGGTATAACCTGGGTATCTCCTGTATATAATTATATATGTACAGCTGGTATCAGTTATACATCTTCTTGTATATAGTGATATGGACCATGCTGGTATAACCTGGGTATCTCCTGTATATAATTATATATGTACAGCTGGTATAAGTTATACATCTTCTTGTATATAGTGATATGGAGCATGCTGGTATAACCTGGGTATCTCTAGTATATAATTATATATGTACAGCTGATATAAGTTATACATCTTCTTGTATATAGTGATATGGACCATGCTGGTATAACCTGGGTATCTCTAGTATATAATTATATATCTATACCTGGCATGAACTTGTACTTTAAAGTATACACTGGTCAATAAATCTATGATTCGTGTTTATACCGAAGTAATAATACGCTGATTATTAATGCTAAATAACAGAAGATGTAATGGTCTGAACTTCACATTCTGATCTCCTTTTATTCTTCTACTTCAGATAACGTTCAGGCGACAGAAGAGGTTCTGTGACAGGCCGGACACAGACAGGATGACCACATACATTTTTTTATATTTAACTTGATGTTAATGATAAAATTGTGCTTTCCATAAAGCTCTTGTTATGTCTCAGCTCTGAATCCATGTGAACTGACCCCAAATAATCTCTTAGACTGCATCACTGGGCAGACATCTTATTAATGATGGACAAAGCAAACGACTGTATGTCCTCTGCAACGACGACAGCCAAGAAGGCAAATCATTGTCTTGACTGAACACAGTATTATAATAGATTTATTTTTGTACATAGGAGGCAGTATTATAGTAGTTATATTCTTGTACATAGGAGCAGTATTATAGTAGTTATATTCTTGTACATAGGAGCAGTATTATAGTAGTTATATTCTTGTACATAGGAGCAGTATTATAGTAGTTATATTCTTGTACATAGGAGCAGTATTATAGTAGTTATATTCTTGTACATAGGAGCAGTATTATAGAAGTTATATTCTTGTACATAGGAGCAGTATTATAGTAGTTATATTCTTGTACATAGGAGCAGTATTATAGTAGTTATATTCTTGTACATAGGAGCAGTATTATAGTAGTTATATTCTTGTACATAGGAGCAGTATTATAGTAATTATATTCTTGTACATAGAGTAGTATTATAGTAGTTATATTCTTGTACATAGGAGCAGTATTATAGTAGATATATTCTTGTACATAGGAGCAGTATTATAGTAGTTATATTATTGTACATAGGAGCAGTATTATAGTAGTTATATCTTGTACAGGCAGTATTATAGTAGTTAATATTCTTGTACATAGGAGGCAGTATTATAGTAGTTATATTCTTGTACATAGGAGCAGTATTATATAGTTATATTCTTGTACATAGGATCAGTATATAGTAGTTATATTCTTGTACATAGGAGCAGTATTATAGTAGTTATATCTGTACATAGGAGGCAGTATTATAGTAATTATATTCCTGTACATAGGAGCAGTATTATAGTAGTTATATTCTTTACATTCTTGTACATAGGAGCAGTATTATTAGTTTATATTCTTGTACATAGTAGCAGTATTTAGCCTGTACATAGTATTATAGTAGTTATATTCTTGTACATAGGAATTCTTGTACATAGTATTTAGTAGTTTATATTCTTGTACATAGGAGCAGTATTATAGTAGTTATATTCTTGTACATAGGAACAGTATTATAGTAGTTATATTCTTGTACATAGGAGCAGTATTATATAGTAGTTATATTCTTGTACATAGGAGCAGTATTATAGTAGTTATTCTTGTACATAGGAGGCAGTATTATAGTAGTTATAATCTTCTACATAGGAGGTAGTATTATAGTAGTTTATTCTTTGTACATAGGAGCAGTATTATAGTACTTATTTCTTGTACATAGGAGAGTATTATAGTAGTTATTTCTTGTTACATAGGAACAGTATTATAGTAGTTATATTCTTGTACATAGGAGCGGTATTATAGTAGTTATATTCTTGTACATAGGAGCAGTATTATAGTAGTTATATTCTTGTACATAGGAGGCAGTATTATAGTAGTTATATTCTTGTACATAGGAGCAGTATTATAGTAGTTATATTCTTGTACATAGGAGCAGTATTATAGTAGATATATTCTTGTACATAGGAGCAGTATTATAGTAGTTATATTCTTGTACATAGGAAGCAGTATTATAGTAGTTATATTCTTGTGCATAGGAGGCAGTATTATAGTCTGATGAAATTACACTTTGCTGAAACCACTGCTGCTTTCTGGATTTCAGTTATCTCACCCAGCTGAGGTAAAGGGGTGACTCAGGGACTTTTCTTTTTCCTGTGCAAAATGTTTATCCTCAAGGAAATTTCCCATCACTCTCATCACCGTCTCACTTGGTGAATTTGTCTCCTTTGGTTGTATAATTTACCTCCATGATGAAGGCATCTTTATGTTTGTGGGCTCCACATGACGCTACAAATGCCCATATATCTAATTGTGAGCCTGTGGGGAGCTCATCAGTTCGTAATTTAGTCACAGATTCATTGCTCCGGGAGTCCTCAATTTATTGCATTTTTCAACAAAAACAAGAATGAACAAAGTTATTTGCTAAGGAACACTTATAGCATCTCATCTAGGCATTGCTTCATACACAGAAGGTTAGAACTTGCTTCAACATGAAATGATGGAACTATAAAATCAAAATCTATTTTAGAATATATGTTACAGGATAAATAATAAATCAGATAGTGAAGGGGGACTGAAATATAACAAGGAATTAATATACAGAATAACATGTACAACGGAGCTAGTGCAAGCTGTCCAACATATATAAAATATAAAGTGATAATGCTATATAAGTATACAAAGTAGTACTAAACATTGTCACTATCTACACATGCTGATGCTCAGTGCTTGATACAATGCAGCCAATGCTGCAGAAAGTACCTGACACAATTTATGCACAGAGTGCATAGAATGAACAATATTTGAATCAAACTCTATTTTATAAGTGAAGGCGACAGGTGGTAGGAAATGACGAATATATCTTTAAATTAGCATTGATAAACTCCATAAAGAATTACCTGATTATTGCCCAAATACTGTAAGTATGCCATTTAGTCCCTAACTACTAATAGTCCCTAACTACCCAATAACTTTACCACACACGACCTCCACAGTGCTTGGCAGTTCAAATAACAATATTGTATAACACTGCCATAACTGCCCAAATAATAGTGCTAAACAGTTCCCAAATAATGTCATACACTGCCCAATAATAATGTCACACCATAGTAGTGCTGAACAGTTTCAAAATAATAATGTCATGCATTGCCCTGTAACAGTGCCATAATTGCCCAAATAATAGTGGCAAACAATTCAAAAATAATAATAGCATACACTGCCATACAATAGTGCCATAACTGCTACTTCTATATAATAGCTCCCAACCTGTGTTGAGCTTAGCAAAGCATTTGAAGCGGAATTTGGTCCGAAGTTTAGGAAAACTTTGACTCGCAACAAATACAAATTTTCTCGCACTTCTTGGTAACGAATCAGGTTTTCCTAAAATGGTGGCTGCATGTATTAGAAAGCAAAACTAAGTGTAAAAAAGACAAGCCCGCGAATGTAAGATCCATCATAATGCTGTGCATCCAGCCGATTCACAGACAGCCATCCCATATGATGTCACAGCCCTATAAAACCCTCATCCCACGCAGTCTCCGCCTTTTTCCTGTAAACTGAGCATAGGGAGAGACGTGGCAAGTGCTCATACACTAGGGACAGTGTTGCTGAAAACGATTAATAGAAGAATATTGGAGAGGGAGAGTGCAGGTACAGTGCAGGGAGACTGCAGGGAGAGTGTAGGGAGAGTGCAGGGGGGAAACTTACTCTGCTTCACTTTTATTTACGTATTCCTACATCAGCCTAAAATAAGATATGTATTTCAATACCAAAGGATGGAAGCTTTTATTATTCCAGTGCCAGCGTGCCAACCAGTACCATCCAGTCTGCATCCCTCAGGGGGGACAGACTTTAATGATGACTATTCTAATCTTTTGCTGGTTTTACTTCTTCCAAATCATCCTTCAAAGTCTCCATGTCCTAGAAAAATCAGCAAGATGCAGAGAGAAGAGGAGCTGGATATTTCTGATGGCATATCATTGGTATTAGATGATGTAGAAAAGGAAGAAAAGCAGATGGCAGAAGAAGGGCTCCCACCTGGAGGGCAGGAGAGAGCTTTGGTTGGAGAAATGGATATGCCAGAGCTGATTAATAGTCTGTATTTACTGTCAAATAACCATCAGGAAATTGCAGACCAGAACAGCCATAATGTGCATATTGTGCCTCCAACTATCCAGCCAAACCTCATACCAGGAACAGACCCTGTTTAAAGGTACATTAAAGGTGCAGCATGGACATTAACAATGAAGAAGGACTGTACAGTGCGGTCTTCATTATTATATGAAAGGCAGCTGCGGGCTAATTGAGCGTGCGGTTTTTCACCGCAGCATGACCGCAACCCACCCGCAGCATGGCCGCTCCATGTGGCCGTACCCTAAGGCACAATGGCCTGTGTATACCTGATTTATAGTGATTTGTGACAAATTAATTTGTAACTAATCACATTTCTTGTGGAACTTTGCTGAAGCTGCCAAATCAAATTTTTCAAACCTTTGCTCATCTCTACTCCCAACAGTGTCATGCAGCCTCTAGATCATATTGCTATATAATGTCCAGGTAACACAGCCCTGGATTAGAAGAAATAGTACCCCAACCGAGGCCTCTCAGGCATCCAAGTAAAGTTCCATTGCTTAGCTCTGTTACCCAGAAAAAAACTGGATTCCTGGTATGAGACAGTTTTCCTTCCCTGTTGGGATAGAGACTACAGTAGCTTACATGTCTCTTTTCCTGAGAAGCCTTATGTGCAGATGCAAGATCAGAAATAGATAAAAATCTTATGAAAAAGCACTGATTGAGCAGTCTGAGGCTACCACCATAAACTTACTGGGAATAAAGGGGGAACATTGATCTATGAAGCACAAGGAGATCAGTACAATATACATACTAGAGATGGGCAAATCTATTCAATCAATATGAAATTCACCCTGAATTTTCCAATTTTTTTGGATTCCAACAAACCCAAATACTCTGCAGTTCAAGAGAGACCCGCATTTAGAAAACACGTGCAATGCAGCCTTTTTTCCAAAACGGATTAATAAAAGCTGTTTCACGACTACAGCATAGCCTTCCAGTCATTGCTATACTATTTGTAACCTGTCTCTCTCTTTCTGTGGGGCAGACTTACTATTGAAAATGTGCCCGTTTTTTGGGTCCAAATTGCATTTACTGTTTTACACTCTTTTCTAAGCATCTTTTGTTTCGACCAATCAGGGGCATGCTTTCACGAGAAAAGGGGGTTATTTCATGAAAAGGGGGCATGGCCTAAATGCACCTCCATGCATCAAAAATGACCCAAAATGGTAGGCCATTTTTGGAGTGAAACTACACCAACTTATAAGTACAGTAGCCTAAATTTAGATTAGAGAGGTTTTTTTGAGAAGGGAAAACTTTTTTGGGGTGCACGGATAAAATTCTAGAGTATGGCCACATTTTTGGAGCATGAACTTCTAGCGTATATGAACTTCTAGAGTTCTAGCGTATATCTGGCAAAGGATTTAAGATATTCCTAATTTACAAAGGTCCATGTGGCAAAATAGTAAATCTATTAAGAAATATTTGCCACTTTTTGGCATATTTTAGGCGCAGATTTTTTTGCAGCAAAATCTAGGTGGTGGATAAAGGTGGTGTGGTGTGGGCCGGGAAGTGGAAGGCCTGTCTCATTTACCATTTTCTACATAACTTTATGGGGTGAAAAATGGTCTTAAACTATGTGAGCAAGAGAGGCAGAAATAGGGGCAGAAAATGTGGTGTGAACCCACTCTTAGGCGCATCCACCACCAGCGCAAAGGTACTAAGACCGGTGCATGAATCGCCGGTCTTAATAAATGACCCCTTAGTCTAATATTTACACTAGGATTCATATTCTTAGAAAGTGTATTGTACAACACTAATAGTAAATCTGCCTTTCTCTCTGTACAACTTTAGTTCAGGCAGAATAGATTCAGGTCCGAACCAAATTTTTCAAAATCGAATCTCAAAAGGTCCACTTATCTCTAGTTGGAATCTTTAACCAAATTTGAGCTAAGGTAATGGAGAACCATGTGCCACCTACAATACTGGGACCTTCTCAGGATCTGAAGTACGACTTGTGCACCTCTCCGACCATGGCACTTCAAGGACATCCCAAAGACTTCTTCACAAGTTGGGCTCGGCATGGAGATGCCTCCTTCACATGCCCTTGAGACCCCTCTTTGTATCAGGTCCCGTCCATGATTAATGTGGAGTCTACAAGACATTATGGAGGTCATTCAATTCCTTCCAAGAATTTGGCGTCCATTAACACCTTCACAAGATATGCAAAAACTCGTCTCTCCTGGCCGCTCACCACGGTGTTCCCCAAGGTCAGATTTGATGAAGCAGCGCTCACTCTCTCTCCCCGCTGCTTATCATTGCCAATCTCTCATTGATTTCTTTCTTTAATACACCCAGTTCTCAATTACCTTTAATTACCGGGCCATCCACAGATTTAATTAAATATAGGTGAATGCTCCCATTAACAGTTATTACCTTCACAAGCCACTTTACCCGCAGCCCGAGACTATAGGGAAGTGCACGCTAAGCTCATATTTCATCCCGCTCGCTTCCACTTTGCAAAAGATTAATGGCCAAAGAGCTGACAATCTAATGGCCTCCGCTGATAAGTCTTTCCGAATTCTTCATCTCCTCTTTTAAAAATTGGAAGAGTAAGGAAACTTTTTATTTTTTTATTGATAGGCTGCCTGTCCTTAATCATTGGGGGAGATCACAGATACATCTAGGGTTACCGTTATTTAACACCTTCGAGGAAGATCAACAGTTTTGTTAACCCCTTGAGAACTAAGTCAGCTTAGATGACCTCTCTTTTGTTTTTTCATCTCCACCTTACTAGAGCCTTAACTTTTTTATTTTTCCATCATTTACATAGTTGTATGAAGGTTTGCTTTTTGCCTGTGAGTTGTAGTCTTTATTGGTACCATTTTGGGGTACGTACAACTTTTTAGCCCCTTTTAATGGGACGGGGCTTGGTGTGGTGAGGGTGAGAAGTGGAGGAGGTTTCTGGTAGGGCAGGATGCCACCAAGCCAAGGATTGATCAGATCTGAAATCTATGGGTAGGAAGGGTAGATTATTGGCAGAGAACACTTGGCCTCAACCACCTAACTGTTTTGCCCGAGTCCAGCTCGGGCAGTGTGAACAGTAGCAAGCTGGAGGGGGGAGGGCTGCTTTAGATGCTGCTATCTCCTGAATGGTAGCAGCTAGAAACATGCAACTGGTCTTGTTTGAAAGCTGATATTCCAGGCCTTCAAACAAGACCAAAATGACAGCTAATGTCTAAGCAACAGTCGGGAATAATCACTGGTAAAACCTGTTTTTACTTTCACTTTCAGCTGCATTCACAGCATCCTGATTTCTATCAGTGATATTTTCCCCTGTCCTGAACATATTGCTGTCTTTATGGTATTGTCTGAAAACTTGGAATGTCAGCTTTCAAACAAGATCATTCCGGAAGTAGCTGCATCTATAGCAGCCCACCCCCTCCAGTTTGCTACTTTTCACACTGCCCAAGCTGGACTCGGGCAAAACAGTTAGGGGGTTAAAGGGGTTGTTCAGGATTAGACAGCCATGACTGTTTTCTACCAGAAATGGTGCCACACCTGGGTTGTGCCTGGTATTCCAGGGTTCATTGAGCTACAATACTTCTATAAAAGCCGAGCAAGAAATTAATTTGCCAGGGATGTTGAACTTAAAAATGATGTGAAAATGTGAATGTTCACTTTAAGGGAAAAGAATGAAATTGAACACAATATGGATTATGTATGATAACGACCCCCTGTGTCACTTATGCTCCGTGCAGAGGGCGAGTCACGTGGGCGATACCCGTGCATCATGGAGCCCGCAGGCCTCATTACAGATGGCTCCATAAGACCTATTCCCACCTTTTACTGCAGAATCCAGGATTACTGTGACAGGAAAGAGCTTAATGGCTAAAAAACTGAAAAAAAAAGTACAAGGACTTAATTGGTAAGAAAAGGATCCATGTCTGCATGAGTCAGAAGACGACCCGCGCTGACAGGTTTCCAGCGCTAAACGGAGCCGCTTGCCTTCACTTAACATTTTCACGTTTACAAAGGGAAAAAAAATCCTCTTTTACCAACAGCAAAACCGAACCCTGGAGATCAGGGGATGCAACGACAGAATAAAGGGGCAGACATGCCACCTGTGCAGCCGGTTCAGCTGCAGGGGGGTCCGGGGGGGCCTTCTCAGCTGTCCAGTATTGGTGGAGGTGCCCAGGCTATACTGCTAAGATAAGGGTATGGATTAGCGGGTTGATGAGGGTAGAGTTTAGGGGGCTGATTATGAGGTCTCGGCCCCCGCCTGTACGTATCTGGCTACAATGCTTAAAGCATCAAAACTGTTGTAAAAAAATTCAGCAGTACAGAGGATTTGGAGCATTTCCTCTGTACATTTGATAAGGCTATGGTGTCTTTATGCGTCCACTTATAACATTTAAAATTCTTCCTGTTGCCGCCACTAGGGGGTGTGATTTGTATGCAAAGTCTAACCACCTAAAAAGGAACAGGTTGCCCCCCTTATGTCTGACACAGGCAGTGCATGTTTTGGGGAACCAGATTGAGAGATGCTCTATATTCCAGCCTCACCAAATATTTCCGAATCATCTTCCAGGTGACTGGAGGGCGCTCTTATGCCTTCTAGGGCCTTAAAGGATCATATCACAATCTTCTTTTTAGTTCTAACTCCTTAAAGGGTTTATTTTTAGAAAACGTCCTCATTCCTGTGAGCCCAGTGATCAGCTGTTATCTTTGGCAGCAGTAAGTGTTCAATCCCCCTGCAGCGCCACCACCAGGGGAAATTAACCATTACACAGTTCCCATTGCAATGAATGTTATGCATGGATATCCCGGTTCCTCCAGAGCAAGTGACATTCTTTGCAGCCTCTCCAGAACTGGAGAGCTCATTAGGATGTTCACAATGAGTAGTCACTATTAGCTCCCCTTAAAACTCTAGGTTAATCAGTTGAAGCATACAGCCGCCATAATTGCTTCACATGCTGTACCCTGAGCACGCTCCACTTCTAATTCTAAGATAGAGTTGATAACTGTCAGATATTATACACAGATCTCAGGACTCTTCTGGTCTGCAGTCTTTGCATCTACCTATGCCATGCTGCTGACATAACATAGGTCCCAGGACATAACAGACATGGAGCCCGAGCAGCCCGATTTATCATAGGAATAGATGAGTAATAAATGTCAGGGGCACTATCACTCCTATTTTGTGGGGGCAGCGAGGGGCAATTGCTCTATCACTCTTTATGGACACTGCAAGGTCAATATTACTTTGTAGAGGGCACTAAGGGGGCACTATTGCTTTGTAGAGGGCACTAAGGGGGCACTATTACTTTGTGGAGGGCACTAAGGGGGCACTATTACTTTGTGGAGGGCACTAAGGGGGCACTATTGCTTTGTAGAGGGCACTAAGGGGGCACTATTACTTTGTGGAAGGCACTAAGGGAGACTAGTACTTTGTAGAGGGCACTAAGGGGGCACTATTGCTTTGTAGAAAGCACTAGGGGGCACTATTACTTTGTGGAGGGCGCTGGGGGCACTAGTACTTTGTGGAGGGCACTAAGGGGGCACTATTATTATTTAGAAGGCACTAGGGGGGCACTAGTACTCTGTAGAGGGCACTAAGGGGGCACTTTTACTTTGTGGAGGGCACTAAGGGAGACTAGTACTTTGTAGAGGGCACTAAGGGGGCACTATTGCTTTGTAGAAAGCACTAGGGGGCACTATTACTTTGTGGAGGGCACTAAGGGGGCACTATTACATTGTAGAGGGCACTAAGGGGGCACTATTACTTTCTGGAGGGCACTAAGGGGGCACTATTACTTTGTAAAGGGCACTAAGGGGGTACTAGTACTTTGTAGAGGGCACTAGGTCGACACTATTACTTTGTAGAGGGCACTAAGGGGGCACTATTAGTTTGTAGAGGGCGCTGGGGGCACTAGTACTTTGTGGAGGGCACTAAGGGGGCACTATTATTATTTAGAAGGCACTAGGGGGGCACTAGTACTCTGTAGAGGGCACTAAGGGGGCACTATTAGTTTGTAGAGGGCACTAAGGGGGCACTAGTACTTTGTGGGGGCAGTTAGGGCAATTGTACTGTATTGAAGCTTACAGCAGTTAGGGGCTCAAGTACTGTTGGGAAACTCTAAGAGGTACTAACGGGGCACTATTACATTGTAGGAGAAGCTAAGGGGACACTATTACTTTTTAGGCGGTACTAAGGGGACACTAATACTTTTTAGGCGGTACTAAGGGGACACTAATACTTTTTAGGAGGTAATAATGGGGCACTAATACTTTGTAGGAGGCACTATGGGGGCACTATTGCTTTGTGGGAGCAGTAAGAAGCCATTATTACTGTTAATGGGGTATCAAGGGGCTCTAGTACTGTATAGCATTACTATGGTTATTCTAGGTTTACTGTATAGGGAACATTATTACTATGAGCAGGCACTATAGTGACACTATTACTATGTTGGGGGCACTTTTTACTAAGTGAGAGTCACTAACAGGACACAGTCACTCTGTATAGGCAGTAAGAGGAAATGATTACTGTGAAGGGACACTAAGAGGCAATATTACTCTATGGCAATACAAAGAGGGTCATTAATACTCTACAATAGCATGACACCATTATTTCTTATGTACATTATATAGGGGGAATGCACTACAATCCAGGTACAGTGATGTGGGCACCTAGGGGAGCATCAGGCACAGTATTTCGGGCAGCAGCAGGATAGTATTGTTCAAGGAGGGTGAAGAATAGATAGGAAGGGTGCTTGAAATGCAAGGAGTCAAAGATGTCTGGGTATCAAACTCTGCAGAGACAAATCATGATCAGGAGATGTTGTCATGGCGGTCTGGATCCGAGAGAATTACGAAAGTGAGTGGCTCCAATCAGTGAAGTCACTGATGAGGCACCGGATATAACTGTCCTGTGTAGAACCAGTATCTACTGCTACATGGTCACATGGTGGTAATATTACTTGAGTCTTGTGCGGTGGTATTACATGGTAATTATATGACGGTATTATTGACAGGTATGCTAACATATATAGATAAGCTTTTAGCACATAAATTATTACTTACAAATTATTACTTCTTTGGATACAGGTTCAGTCTTACTGCTGGGCCGCTGTATCTTGACTTATACACTTGGGGCTTGTGCCCCTGACCTGAAAGACCCTAGCCGTGCCTCTTCCTATACACCGTGTGAATTGCGGTGGAACTTTATAGATTTGTCCATAACTCATTTTCCACCCTCTGCAGGTTTTCCCCACAATCTCTTTTTAATTATCCAGAAAGTTTGCAGCTATCTGTGCGGCAGGAGGAAAGCTGACAGTTCACTTCCCCACCCCGCGCTCCGCGCTTCAAATTCCGGTCATATCCAAAGAGCAATTACTCCGGCGATCTCAATCTAATCTGGGCAGAACAATATGGCACAGCTGTCAATCTGCGGGCGGCTCTGGGGAGCGCGCAGGTTCATATCTACAATTGGTATTTTTTTCTTTACTGCTTATTCTTCACTGTTACCTCGATGTAGCCAAACGTTCACAAATACCAAATATTCATTGTTATTCCACGTACGCCACGGGTTATTGACATCAAAAGACGAGGCACTTTTTCTTGTAGTCATCTAAGTAGATGCTGCTTTAGGCTTCTTTATTGGTTTGTTGTATATGGTTTGGACGATGGTGGACTCCCGTGCCAAAACTGTAGGCCAAGCAATGGTCAACATGCCACAATAAATCTACCAACAAAGTTTGTAGACCTACCGTATTTTTCGCTTTATAAGACGCACCCTATATTTTAGAATAGGAAAATAAGAAAAAAATATTTTTCATCAGACCTTATATCAGATCCTCATATCAGCCCTCCATGTCAGACCCCCATCAGACCTCATATCAGCCCACTCTGTACCCATCAGACCTGAAATCAGCCCACTCATCCCCCATATCAGCCTACTCAGCCCCCATCAGACCTCAGATGAGTCCACTCAGCCCCCATCAGAGCTCAGATCAGCCCCCATATCAGCCCATTCTGTCCCCATCAGACCTCAGATCAGCCCCCATATCAGTCCACTGTGCCCCCATATCAGCCCCCATCAGACCTCAGATCAGCCCATCAGCCCCCATCAGACCTCAGATTAGCCCACTCTGCCCCCATCAGACCTCAGATCAGCCCATCAGCCCCCATCAGAGCTCAGATCAGCCCATCAGCCCCCATCAGACCTCAGATCAGCCCACTCTGCCCCCATCAGACCTCAGATCAGCCCACTGTGCCCCCATCAGACCTC
The DNA here is from genome assembly GCA_900303285.1 of Rhinella marina. Classification (NCBI taxonomy): domain Eukaryota; kingdom Metazoa; phylum Chordata; class Amphibia; order Anura; family Bufonidae; genus Rhinella; species Rhinella marina. The sequence goes on from ONZH01006703.1 coordinate 86,099, forward strand.
AGATCAGCCCATCAGCCCCCATATCAGCCCACTCTGTCCCCATCAGACATCAGATCAGCCCCCATATCAGCCCACTGTTCCCCCATATCAGTCCCCATCAGACCTCAGATCAGCCCACTGTGCCGCCATCAGACCTCAGATCAGCCCCATAATAATAAAATAAAAAACCTCTCTCACCTCTCCTGTGCCGCGGCTCCGCTCTGGGTCCGGCACTCCTCTGTCTTCTCCTGCCGGCATTGCAGCATCAGGACATAGTGCGCGCTCAACGTTCTGGCGCTGTACGCGGTCAGGACAGTGAAGCGCTGGCCGGAGAAGACAGAGGAGCGCCAGACCCGGAGCAGAGCCTCGGCACAGTAGGTTGAGTATGTTTCCCGCCACCCGGCACCTAATACATACGTATTTGCTTTATAAGACGCACGGCCATTTTCCCCCTACTTTTGGAGGGAAAAAAGTGTGTCTTATAAAGCGAAAATATGGTATATACCAAGGAACTGGTGGTTTTGGGGGTCTTCCATCTACTGTATACAAATGGTGGATCCCAACCAGAGGGGTGATGGAGAGACGAATCAAAGTGGGTGGAAGATTTTGGATTAAAATGGTGGTTTATCAACAGTAAACATTGGGAACAGAGATTGATTTGTCTTTGGAACTGACTATAAATGTGTGATTGATGGGGAAACGAAACCAAGGATCGTCAACGATCAGTAGACTCTTCATGTCTAACCAGGTCTGGTGTGGTACCACAGTGTGGACCATTTCTCTGCTCATTGGTTGTAACCCACCAGACACAACTGATGGCGTATCCCGAAGACGGGACATCAATGTGGTTAAGCTGGACATGACCATGAAAACACTAGATCATCAGGGAAAATAATGTCCAACAAACCCGATCCTTTGTTTAGCCAGAAGACATGCACATCTGGCAGCCAATTTTTCTTACTCTCCCTATGGCAATAAAATTGCACACAATCGCATCTGAACTTCATGCAAGAAGTTTTGACTATAAATCTGAAATATTGGATGGAATCCGTCAGAAGTTTTGAACATGTCAAACTACTGACAGCCCTAGCTAGGGGATGAGGAGACCAGTACAAATATACCTTGTGTGGTGCTTGTGTCATCAGGAGTAGTGTGAATATGAAGTTTGATTCTCTCAGGTTCTGTAACTGCAAGTGGTTCACAACCCCTCCCCTCTGCTCTGAGTGGCACCTGTAGCATCCAACCAGGAGACCACTACAGCTGTCACTCAGAAGAATCTCAAGGCAGAAAGCAAGAAAGCTCCACCTCCTGGGCACTTGAGGGGCAGAATAAAAGTTTATATTCTCACTACCTCTGCTAATACAAATTCAAAAAGGTATGTTTCTACTGCTGTTTTCAACCCAGTGCTGTCAGCAGTTTAGCAAAGTCAAAACTGCTGACAGTCTCCTTTGAATATGACATTTAAAACAAATCATATTAAAAGTCTTGTATTTTTGGTGGTTCACTTAAACATCTCTTGACTTGCGGCTGGAAGACGCCTTAAATGTTGGATGCATCGGGGGAAAATACTCTTTCCGTACTTCATTTCAATGTCAGATGCTGCAATCTTGGCATCTGAGGGGTTCAATGATGGACAGGGGTGGCATGATTGCTGTTCCCCAACATTGCGCCCGGTACATACAATGGAATGCAATTTGTGACAAAGTAATTTGTAACAAATCAAATTTCTTTGTCCCAGTATAGAGTGTGTAAGGTTCAGTCTTTAATGCTGCTTTTAAAGATGTTCCGACCCTTATCGTTCTACAAATTCATTAATTAGGGGTTCAGTTTTTAATTACACCAACTCAATACAATATCATTACATGCAAGCAAAGCAAACAGACTGCAAAGCATATCCCAACCACTGGGTGGTCACTTATAGGCACATATAGCATAAACAACTTCAAACAAGGTATCGTGGAATTGTGCCAAGGCAAGAGGTGAGGAAGAACATGGCTTCACTGCCCTGTGCTCTTCATGGGTGGAGCTCCCTGTCCTGTGCTCTTCATGGGTGGAGCTCCCTGCCCTGTGCTCTTCATGAGTGGAGCTCCCTGCTCTGTGCTCTTCATGGGTGGAGCTCCCTGCCCCGTGCTCTTTATGGGTGGAGCCCCCTGCCCTGTGATCTTCATGGGTAGAGCTCCCTGTCCTGTGCTCTCCATAGGTGGAGCTCCCTGCCCTGTGCTCTTCATAGGTGGGGCTCCCTGTCCTGTGCTCTTCATGGGTGGAGCTCCCTGCCCTGTGCTCTTCATGGGTGGAGCTCCCTGCCCTGTGCTCTTCATGGGTGGAGCTCCCTGCCCTGTGTTCTTGTACTGTTTTCTTAATAGTTGGTGCATTCCCGACCCTTTCTCTTCTTTGGTGAAGCCTTGCTGCCCTGTTATTGGGGATATGCACCTCAACGCTATACGGAACCGTCTGCCCTGTGCTCTTACAGGGTAGAGCTTCCCTGCTCTGTTTTCTTCATTAAGACTTCATACATTCTATGCTATTATTCACTTGATGTCACTGAGAAACTATGTAACATGGATATGAAGGTTGCTACAGTGTGGAAACCATACTGTAACAGGGAATAATAGGACCATAAAGCCTTTACAATGTGCAGAGCTTGAGGACATCAGTACATGAAGGATGATTCTGGTCTACTCTATGTTGTTGGGATGTTTGAAGACAATGCTCCTCCAGCCTCCTGATTGGTCGTTAGATCCTGTCTCATTCCCTTACCTTTTATTCTGGTTACTATTTCTGACTTAGTATCATGTATTTAGGCATCCGCCATCTTTGAAGCATTCTCTATATTTCCCTGACTGCTTTCCAAGACTCTGCTGGCGTACACCCCCCCCCCCCCCCCTTCCTTTGGCTCTGGGAAAGTGAACGTACATTAGTATCTTCTCCTGACAACACTGAATCTCAAAGCTCATTTTTAACTTCACCTGTCGGCTGGGTGGTTGAGCTTTCCCACTTAAGTCTATTCTTTCTCATGTGAAGACTCAAATGCCTGCCTTCCTATTAATAAAGTATTCATGGCGACTCTTACAAGTCGGCACTGCATAATTGGTCCACCTACCTCAAACACCTCCGTAGGGGTCGACCTTCTCAGCTCTTGATTCACTCTCGCATTATATTTTTGTCTACCTTCCAAGATGTGAATCATTTATCAGAAATCCTTGACACAGTCCCCGTGCAGCTAATACAGTAAAACATCTTTATCTAGACCTGATTTTTGTGATGGATTTGCAATTCCTTCATTTGCTATGTGAGAAGACCACCACACTAGAAGAGCATTTTTTTTTAATGCAATTTTTGGTGGCCACCTGCAAAGCCACAACTGTGGACAAACATTTATAGAGAAATGTGGTTTTTCAAAAGTTTAATGACTGTGATAGACATCCATAGATGAGCATCAGACCTTAGAGTTTAGTGCCTGGTCTCACAATCATCCTGTAACGGGGAGCCGGCGGCACACTCCCTCCCTGCGGCCGGCGTCCTCGTCTCCATATCAACCAGGGGGCAGTGAGGACCCAGCCGCGCATGCTTCCTCAGCGTGGCCGGTGTCCTCCATCCCCTAGACAACGAGCAGGGGAGGAACTGAGCGCCGACGTTAATGAGTCAGCACTCAGGTGTACTGAGCTCCATTTGGTCATGCACTCCTGACCAGCCCATTTGCCCCACAGGTTGTTTTTAATCAGTGCAACTATAAAGCCGAGTGATTCGGCATGCATGCTAGTGTCTGCACTCCTGAACTAGGGGAGGCCTTTGAAGCACCAGAAATGGCAAAAGGCAAGTGGACATTACATGCATGTGGAACAAAACACCCCCTGATTATATGGAAGCCAAGTCTGGCACGTAACAGGTAGGATATAGTGTTAGGTTCCCATTCTGCAGAGAACACCTTGACGATCCGGTGAATGGGCTCAGATAATTTTGTACAAAATATATTTGCCAAGAGTCTCTATTTATCAAACAAGCATAGCATGAGCTTTGGAATACTCTATATCATTATGGCATTTTGGGGCGGTAACCAGTTGGGGGGATGTCCCTGCACAGTCTGAACGTGGCAGCACTGATTGGATAGAGTGAGTCTGTGCAGGGACACACCCCCAACTGGTTACCTCCCCTCTGTTCCTTTACTGAAGGCAAATAGCAATTCACATATAACTTCTAGTGCAAATAATAAAGAAATGGTACAACATAGAGACATAAGAATAGATGTTCCAGAATTGTTAGTACATGGGGAATGCATGAAGCTATTAAAACAGGCATGTCAAGAGTGGTGAAAGGTCCTCTTTAACAGGCAACCTGCTGGCCACAGGTTACCTGTGATTGGTCTTTATACCTCTCTAAGCGTTTCACCTCATTGCGATCTCTGTTTATTTGACCTCGTCTTGTATTTGACTTCGTCCCTTTGTTCTGACATGACCTCCTGGCTCTTGACCTTGGCTTTATAATATTTATGTATCTGTGTTTTCTGTCTTAGTCTGTTTTTTTCTCCTGTTGTTTCCCCTCCCTGTAAGGCCCTGCACGTACTTAAGCTAGGGACCGCCGTCCAGTTGCGCCCCGTCGGTTTGGACGGACCATGCAAGTAGGTAGGGAAAGTGGTGTGGGTGGAGCTCAGGGCTGCACTATTCCCTACCTGCTACATGACACTTCCAAATGGTATGAAGAAAAAAGAAGAAGCAGATCCCTAATCAAGACCATCATCTTTCTATTCCTTGTAGCCACCAAAATTGAGAGAGTAACAGAAAAATTCAATTGAACGTTTTGTATAATGTCATGCGTATCGACGGTGAATTGGTGGAGTGTCCAATATGGAATCAGCTTCTATTGCAAACACTTCTTAAAAGTCCTCACAGACAGGAGAGAATCCCAATAGGTCAACCCGTTGGAAGATAAAAAGCCTTTTCAAGTCTGAAAACCTTGATTAAAGGATTCTCAGAAGTGTTATGGAGCGAACAGATGGAAAGTGCATGTAGCGTGGCTTCTGGATGGATCCTCACCTTTCATGCGAGATACAGTCAGTCATTTAGTTCTATTCTCCATGGCATTAAGGATTATTGATCAAACCAGTATTAGTCCGACATCTGGAGAAATCATGGAGAAGCCTATGAATATGTCAGGTAACCCGCTGGCATTCTGAGTATGACCTGCATATCTACAGCAGTAATCCCAACCCTGCTACATCAATATTCAGAGATGTCATATGGAAGGAACTTGGAAACAGAATAAACTATTCCATAGCTCTCATGGTGATCCTTTAGATGTTTATTGAGAACCTGACATGACTGCAGATTCTGGAATCAAATCAAAATCAGAAAGTTCCCTTAAATGGGGGGGTCTGCCAGGGACAATATTTTTCTTATGATGATTGTGGGGTGTCCTGTGGCTGGAACCCTCATCAATCCATAGGGGCACGTGGCACTATGTGTTCAATTTCCCTGCAGCGCCATCACAAGCCAAGTGAAGAGTTACAGTGTCCATTGAAATCATTAGACTATCTGTGTGATGCATCAGCCTGCCGCACCTCTAGAGTCAGAGCTCCCTTTAAAAAAATCTTGTACATTATGACAGTTTATTTCTCTTTATGGCTACTATCCTCTAGTTCATGCTCTTATCCTCCTGAATTAGTCCGTGACTGGGGAAAGAGACATCATAATTGCAACTTTCCTGCCATATTCTCCTCATGGGTGGAGCCTCTCTGCCCTGTGTTCTTCATGGGTGGAGCTTTCCTGCCCTACTCTCTTCATGGGTGGAAAATTCCTGCCTGTTCTCCTCATTGGTAAAGCATTGTTGCCTTGTTCTCTTCACGGGATGCACCTCCCTGCATTTATGGATGGAGCATTACCGCCCTGTGCTCTTCATGGGTGGATCTCCCTGCCCTGTGCTCTTTATGGGGGCTTCCTGCTCTGTTCTCTTAATAGATGGAGCATTCCTACCTTGTTCTCTTCATTGTTGAAGCCTTGCTGCCCTGTTCTCTTCGTGGGATGCACCTCCTTGATCTGTTATCTGTACTTTTACTGGATAAGGCTTTCATTTCCTGTTCTCTTCATGGGTAGAACTTTCTAGCCCTGAGCTTTTTATGGGTGGGTATTTCTTGTCCTGTCCTCTAAATGTATAGTGCATTCCCACCCTGTTCTCTTCATAGGTGGAGCCTTCCCACCCTGTTCTCTTCATAGGTGGAGCCTTCCCACCCTGTTCTCTTCATAGGTGGAGCCTTCCCACCCTGTTCTCTTCATAGGTGGAGCCTTACTGCCCTGTTCTCTTCATAAGTGGAGCCTTACTGCCCTGTTCTCTTTATAGGTGGAGCCTTCCCACCCTGTTCTCTTCATAGGTGGAGCCTCCCACCCTGTTCTCTTCATAGGTGGAGCCTTACTGCCCTGTTCTCTTTATAGGTGGAGCCTTCCCACCCTGTTCTCTTCATAGGTGGAGCCTTCCCACCCTGTTCTCTTCATAGGTGGAGCATCCCCACCCTGTTCTTTTCAAAGATGGAGCCTTCCTGCCCAATTTTCTTCAAATATTGAGCCTTCCTGTCCTGTTCTATTCGTAGGCAGAGCCCCCCTGCCCGGTTCTCTTGATGGGGGCCTTACTGCTCTTTATAGGTGGAGCTTTCCTGCCCTATTCTCTTCATGGGTGGAGTTTTCCATTCTTTTTCCCTCCCAAATTTAACCATTACCATCAACCACAATAGTTAGTTTTGTAAGGTGACTAGATTCTATGGTCATTGAGACACGAAGTGATGTTGTGTGACAGACGCAGACAGGAGGACATTATCTGAAGCAGAAGGTTTATTTTGGAGTTTCACAGTTCATGGTAGAAGAACATAATGAGGTCAATTAGCCGGAAGTAAAAAACTAAAGAACAGGAAGGATCTACAAACGCGAAGGAAAGAGTAGAAACTGGACTGAGAAGACGAAAATGATTGATTTTTGGTTGTTTCTGTAATGAAAAAACTTTAACATAAAAAAGTAAATTATACCCCATGGTCACCCAAGGATCCGGATGAATATTCATAGGAAAGGAAATGTGAAGGACAGTATCAACAGTCGTATATTATTCACGTCTGAAGTATTTCATTTAGGACTACTGTTTGGTATTTTGTCATAGATTATTTATTACGTTTAGCATTTGCATTTTTTTGCATGTTTTAAGCATAATTTCCAAATATCAGAGAACCAGTTTGGCAATTATAGCTGAATACAGAAATTTAGTGAAGACGGATCTAGCTTCAGGAGCTGACTTTTATAAATATCATAAAATGAAGAAAACAACAGGGTCCTTGACTACGTCAAGATGAACCTTCAACTTGAGGCACCAATGAGCAGGAAGGCAGCTTCCAGAGGACATATCAGGAGATGACTTAGCTCACCAATTACGGATGGTAGAGTTGGTGGAATAAGAGCACAACTATCAACAATATGGATAGAGGTAAGGACCATGAGGACCTCTTTGAGGAACCTCAAGACCCAACAGAAGGTGGGGCATTTTAGAGACTCTAAAGCTGGCTATACATATTATATGTATGTCAGCAAAACCCACCAATTTTGGCAGGACCGGCAGTCCATCTAATGGCTATGTGGGCCTCCTGACTTTTCCCTGATGGCAAATGTCAGGGAAGATAAGGATTGGGCAGTTCAACTGCTCAATCCTTTTGATCTGGTGATGGCTTCCTCCTCCTCTTCCTACTGAGAACATGTTGATTTGGCCAAGCTAAGCAAGCATGCATATGAGGAGAGTGGAAGTGATAGCTGCCGGCTGAGCAAATGTTGGGCCAACAGCTATCTTATGTGTATGTGCAGTCTCCATTCTCCTCAGGGGCGTAGCTAAAAGCTCATGGGCCCTGGTGCAAGAGTTCAGCTTGGGTCCCCCTTCCCTCAATGCTTTGTGGTCAGGAGCAGGGAGGCACATAGCCTTCCTGCTGCCTGGGGCAAAAATCGAACTGCCAACCCCATTCTTCCCATGCCAAGTTCTTCACCTAACTACCCTTCTCTCCAGCCAGAGGTGTAACTTGACCAGCATGCACTTTCTATAATAGCAGCATCTTCTTCTGCAGCCCCATAAAAAAAAAAGACAAAACATGTCCTATATTTGTCTGTTTTTGTGGACAAGTATAGGCATTTCTATGATAGGGCTTGCTATTCTGTTCCTCAAAATTCGGAACGCACATGGACGGTTTACGTGTTTTGTGGATGCGCAATTTGCAGACTGCAGAATGGGCCATAAATATAAAAATTCTGGAAGATCCCTTTAAGAATGAAAATCAATCGATACGTTGAAGCAAGTTCCTTGTCCCTCATGGCTCATATACAGTAGCACCAACATAAGTCAATGATCTGTAAGCAGACGGCAGTCATCCACAATCTCATCTCCTTGTGCCTCTCAATAAAGCTGAGTTCACACTGCCCGATTTTCAGGGTGATTATCGGGAATGACAGTTATTACAAACGCTCAATCGGCCCTGGTAAAGGTGCTGCCGATCACCCAATAAATTAGCAACACCCTCATTCATCAGGTGAAATGATCTTTTCTGCAGCACATTGAATCATTGTTTCCGGGCAGCAGATTTGTGCTGTGTGAACAAGTGTCTGCTGCCCAGAAACAACAAATCAGTATGAGGATGAGCGATAGCAGCAGCCATCACTCATCCCTATACAGTGGAGGAGATTGCTGTAAATGCAGCTCTTCACCTCCACTGATGAGCAGACAGTTATCAGGAACGCTTAATTACCTGCAGTGTGAATGCCGCATAAGAGTTTGGATATTCAGGGAAAATTCATACAAGCACTGGGTGACCCTACCAATTCCATACTGATATTGACCACAGTTGAACTTGAGCTCATGACCTACAGGTTAAAGGGCAACCATGCTGACCAATGATCCACCATGGAATATAAAACGAATGGAGAAGCATCCTAAAAGTATAACTATAAAATAGCACAAACATATTTGTTTTATGTTTGTTTAATATTTTAGATACATTTATAGTAATAAATTAACATTGCCAAGAGAGAATATATAAAGAACACAGTCTGAGGGTCTGGAAAATGTCATAACTGAAAATGACAAGACTGAAGAATTATGTGACCCGGGATGGATAATAAGAAGACCTAACTCATCGGAAACACCAGTAATGGCAAGAAGAGGTGGAAGAAGATGACATCAACAAGGTGGATGGAGATGATCATATATATCATGAAGACCACACTGATGCCTGAAGACCCAGAAAGATGATTTTGTAGACTCTAAGAGCTATAATCAGATTGATAGGTTGAAGCTATTTCCTCATTTTCAATGGCTCAGTGACAGAAGCATGCAGTACAGTATACAGTCACAGACAGAGGAGGTCCTATCAGTAAATCATACTACACACATTAGATAACTTCATTTGGCCACACACCTATACACATGCATTCTCGGCAGAGCATGCATAGAATATGAAAGAGACATGGGAGAAAGACAATGCAAGTCACTTCTTCGCCCTGAGAACAAAAGGATTGTCTTATTGAAATCCAATTTGCCCAACCCTTCTCTCCCCAAACGTCTGCCGTTGAGGAAGAGCCAGGAGTCCCCCACGCACCATAGTTGGTCTGCACATCCTGCCAAAATTGGCAGCTTCTGACAACATACATCTAATGTATAGGGTCAGCTCAGGTTTTAGAGTATCTCATACAAGCATTGGTAGACCCTACCGACGCCATGAAACTATTGGCCACCATTGGACACAAAACTATGACTTCTTGTTTGCAGAGCAACATTACTAACCCCTGAGCCAGCATGTTATCTAACCCCAGAGACACCATGATATCTATCCAATAAGTCACCATGGTATTTAACCACAGAGCCACCATGTTATCTAACCCCCTGAGCCACCATGGCATATATCGAGTCACCATGGCATCTAACTACTGAGTCACCATGTTATCTAACCACTGAACCATCATGTTATCTAAACATGAGTCACCATGGCATCTAACCACTGAGCCACCATGTTATCTAACCACTGAACCACCATGTTATCTAAACACCGAGTCACCATGGCATCCAACCATTGAAGCACCATGTTATTTAACCCCTGAGCCACCATTTAATCTGTCGAGTCACCATGTTATCTAACCATTTAGTTATTATGGCATCTAACCACTGAGCCACCATATTATCTAACCATTGAGCCATCATAGTATCTAACCACAGAGCCAGCATATTATCTAACCAGTGAGCCACTATGTTATCTAACCATTGAGCCACCACAGTGTCATATCCCTGAGCCACCATGGTATCTAACCACTGAGCCACCACTATATCTTATCCCTGAGCCACTATGGCATCTATCGAGTCACCATGGCATCTAACCACTGGGCTACCATGGCATATAAGCACTAATCACCATGGCATCTAACCACTGAGACACCATGTTATCTAACCCCTGAACCACCATGGCATCTATCGAGTCACAATGTTATCTAACCACTGACCCACTATATTATCTAACCACTGAGCCAACATGTGATAAATGTGATATACAGCACCAGAACCAATGTTTTATATTTTAGTTACAGACCGGCGCCGTCCCGCTCAGGGTTCAAGAAATTCATATTCATCTTTGCCAAGAGAGCGGAGAGCACGTTCTCCAAAAGAAAAAAAACAAAGTTTGAAGTCGGCTGGTGCTGCGGGGCCCGGACTATTTCATCGCTGATGTCAAAAAATCAGGTTTATAACTGTTCTCCGGTTGAAAGCGATGGAACAGCGAGTAAAAGGCTCTAAATACAATGAAAGGCTGCGACTCGCTGCTGCAAGGCAGAAGAAAGCCGCCTGTGATGCGGGGAGAGCGGGTTTGAAGCTCGGCGCACGCAGAACATAATTATTTTACATATCAGCCTGATGCTGAATACACTTCAGATCTGATTGTCAACTGAACAAGGTGACATGGTTAGTCATACCGGGCCGCTGACAAGACATCTATAGAATCCAGTGCCGGGGTACGGAGGCAGCCATCGCCAGCAGTACGGACAATGACGACATATAAAGGCTAATCAATGGGAGATGAATGAACACGCAACTTTACTCGAGGTCTGCAGGTATTGCTGTAATACTTCATGCGGAGGTCTCCATCTGGATACTACATTATTATAAGATATACAGAAAAAAACATCTGCTAGGATCAAAACTATGAGGAAAAATCCAAAAAATTCTTCTTTACCAAGGAGATCAACAGAGATAATAAACTCTGCCCCTTGGAATATCTCCAGGGTCCAGGATCAGAAAAGCTGGGGCTATCCATGGCTATGGAACATGGCTGATCAGGTGACCAAATGATCACTTAAAGGGGCTCTCCCATGAATAATATAAAAAATGAAAATCAGACATCATACAATACATGACAATCTCTTTCTAATAAAGCTAGAACCAGCCCTGTACCTCACATGGGTCCAGAGATCTCCACATTTATTACTCTGCTAGATTTATATCAAGCTGCCAGCTCAAGGGGAGTGTCTCTTCTGCTGCAGCTCAGGGGGCGTGTCTCAGCTCTCCCTATCACAGCTCAGGGGGCGTGTCTCAGCTCTCCCTATCACAGCTCAGGAGGCGTGTCTCAGCTCTCCCTATCACAGCTCAGGAGGCGTGCCTCAGCTCTCCCTATCACAGCTCAGGGGGCATGTCTCAGCTCTCCCTATCACAGCTCAGGATGCCTGTCTCAGCTCTCCCTATCACAGCTCAGGAGGCGTGTCTTAGCTCTCCCTATCACAGCTCAGGGGGGCGTGTCTCAGCTCTCCCTATCACAGCTCAGGAGGCAGTTGAAAAATGAAACTGAGCATGTGAAGCCATCTCAGTGATCAGGCCAAAGAAATAAGAAATTAAGTGGCGCTATACAGATACATTGTACTGAATAATTCGCTGGCTATAAAACATTTTTTAATTCCATGCAATTACAAAAGTATTCAGATCCAGGTGCTGGTTTGAAAACTGTACAATATTTTTCGTGGGACAAACCCTTTAAGAATGAAGGGTCCTCCCAGAATTGCACAGGATAGGTCATAAGTGACTGATTATTGGGGGTCCCACAAGGAGAGGGGTCTCGTGTCCTCCTCTTGGAGCAGCGGTCGAGCCTGCCTGCAATAAATCCGTCATATATTAGTCATCCCCCAACCCGGCCCCCTCCGCCTTCACTTCTCTTCTATCTCTCATTAGAGCCTCAATGTCATTATCCAGTTTTCAGATGAGATCTGTCAGTTTTACAGCTCTAGGAAATGACTTGGACCGAACTGGATGGTAATATGTCTGCAAAGGTCAGCATATCCAGAATATGAGAGGTGAGGCGGGTATAGGCAAAGTGCGCCTCATTAAGTATGCCATGTCAGTTTATTACCAAGGCTGTATAGTGCCCCCATTCTGGGCCAAGGACAAGGAAGAGATGGCTGGGACTACAGGATTCATATACAGCACTTATTATATCACTTTTTGTTATCTAAATAGATCCAAAATAGTTGTAGAACTCCAGCTTTCCTCCACAGTTATAAGACCAATGTATGCCCACATGCAGCCATCACTAGGGGATGCTAAAGAGTTAACTGAAGACAGAATGACTACTTAGAACAGAGATTCTTGTATGATCTGTATGTAGTGAGCTCCCTCTAGTGGTTGCTGTATAATCTGTATGTAGTGAGCTCCCTCTAGTGGTGGCTGTATAATCAGTATGTGTGAGCTCCCTCTAGTGGTGACTGTATACTCTGTATGTAGTGAGCTCCCTCTAGTGGTGGCTGTATAATCTGTATGTAGTGAGCTCCCTCTAGTGGCGACTTTATAATCTGTATGTAGTGAGCTCCCTCTAGTGGTGGCTGTATAATCTGTATGTAGTGAGCTCCCTCTAGTGGTGACTGTATAATCTATATGTAATGAGCTCCCTCTAGTGGTGGCTGTATAATCTGTATGTAGTGAGCTCCCTCTGGTGGTGGCTGTATAATCTGTATGTAGTGAGCTCCCTCTAGCGGTGGCTTTATAATATGTATGTAGTGAGTTCCCTCTAGTGGTGGCTGTATATCTGTATGTAGTGAGCTCCCTCTAGTGGTGGCTGTATAATCTGTATGTAGTGAGCTCCCTCCAGTGGTGGCTGTATAATCTGTATGTAGTGAGCTCCCTCTAGTGGTGGCTGTATAATCTGTATGTAGTGAGCTCCCTCTAGTGGTGGCTTTATAATATGTATGTAGTGAGCTCCCTCTAGCGGTGGCTTTATAATATGTATGTAGTGAGTTCCCTCTAGTGGTGGCTGTATATCTGTATGTAGTGAGTTCCCTCTAGTGGTGGCTATATATCTGTATGTAGTGAGCTCCCTCTAGTGGTGGCTGTATAATCTGTATGTAGTGAGCTCCCTCTAGTGGTGGCTGTATAATCTGTATGTAGTGAGCTCCCTCTAGCGGTGGCTTTATAATATGTATGTAGTGAGTTCCCTCTAGTGGTGGCTGTATATCTGTATGTAGTGAGCTCCCTCTAGTGGTGGCTGTATAATCTGTATGTAGTGAGCTCCCTCTAGTGGTTGCTGTATAATCTGTATGTAGTGAGCTCCCTCTAGTGGTGGCTGTATAATCAGTATGTGTGAGCTCCCTCTAGTGGTGACTGTATACTCTGTATGTAGTGAGCTCCCTCTAGTGGTGGCTGTATAATCTGTATGTAGTGAGCTCCCTCTAGTGGCGACTTTATAATCTGTATGTAGTGAGCTCCCTCTAGTGGTGGCTGTATAATCTGTATGTAGTGAGCTCCCTCTAGTGGTGACTGTATAATCTATATGTAATGAGCTCCCTCTAGTGGTGGCTGTATAATCTGTATGTAGTGAGCTCCCTCTGGTGGTGGCTGTATAATCTGTATGTAGTGAGCTCCCTCTAGCGGTGGCTTTATAATATGTATGTAGTGAGTTCCCTCTAGTGGTGGCTGTATATCTGTATGTAGTGAGCTCCCTCTAGTGGTGGCTGTATAATCTGTATGTAGTGAGCTCCCTCCAGTGGTGGCTGTATAATCTGTATGTAGTGAGCTCCCTCTAGTGGTGGCTGTATAATCTGTATGTAGTGAGCTCCCTCTAGTGGTGGCTTTATAATATGTATGTAGTGAGCTCCCTCTAGCGGTGGCTTTATAATATGTATGTAGTGAGTTCCCTCCAGTGGTGGCTGTATATCTGTATGTAGTGAGTTCCCTCTAGTGGTGGCTATATATCTGTATGTAGTGAGCTCCCTCTAGTGGTGGCTGTATAATCTGTATGTAGTGAGCTCCCTCTAGTGGTGGCTGTATAATCTGTATGTAGTGAGCTCCCTCTAGCGGTGGCTTTATAATATGTATGTAGTGAGTTCCCTCTAGTGGTGGCTGTATATCTGTATGTAGTGAGCTCCCTCTAGTGGTGGCTGTATAATCTGTATGTAGTGAGCTCCCTCCAGTGGTGGCTGTATAATCTATATGTAGTGAGATCCCTCTAGTGGTGGCTGTATAATCTATATGCACTGAGCTCCCCCTAGTGGTGGCTGTATAATCTGTATGTAGTGAGCTCCCTCTAGTGATGACTGTATAATCTGTATGTAGTGAGCTCCCTCTAGTGGTGGCTGTATAATCTGTATGTAGTGAGCTCCCTCTAGTGGTGGCTGTATAATCTATATGCACTGAGCTCCCCCTAGTGGTGGCTGTATAATCTGTATGTAGTGAGCTCCCTCTAGTGGTGTCTGTATAATCTGTATGTAGTGAGCTCCCTCTAGTGGTGGCTGTATAATCTGTATGTAGTGAGCTCCCTCTAGTGGTGACTGTATAATCTGTATGTAGTGAGCTCCCTCTAGTGGTGGCTGTATAATCTGTATGTAGTGAGCTCCCTCTAGTGGTGGCTGTATAATCTGTATGTAGTGAGCTCCCTCTAGTAGTGGCTGTATAATCTGTATGTAGTGAGCTCCCTCTAGTGGTGGCTGTATAATCTGTATGTAGTGAGCTCCCTCTAGTGGTGGCTGTATAATCTGTATGTACTGAGCTCCCTCTAGTGGTGGCTGTATAATCTGTATGTAGTGAGCTCCCTCTAGTGGTGGCTATATAATCTGTATGTAGTGAGCTCCCTCTAGTGGTGGCTGTATAATCTGTATATAGTGAGCTCCCTCTAGTGGTTGCTGTATAATCTGTATGTAGTGAGCTCCCTCTAGTGGTGGCTGTATAATCTGTATGTAGTGAGCTTCCTCTAGTGGTGACTGTATAATCTGTATGTAGTGAGCTCCCTCTAGTGGTGACTGTATAATCTGTATGTAGTGAGCTTCCTCTAGTGGTGACTGTATAATCTGTATGTAGTGAGCTCCCTCTAGTGGTGGCTGTATAATCTGTATGTAGTGAGCTCCCTCTAGTGGTGGCTGTATAATCTGTAAGTAGTGAGCTCCTTCCAGTGGTGGCTGTATAATCTGTATGTAGTGAGCTCCCTCTAGTGGTGACTGTATAATCTGTATGTAGTGAGCTTCCTCTAGTGGTGACTGTATAATCTGTATGTAGTGAGCTCCCTCTAGTGGTGACTGTATAATCTGTATGTAGTGAGCTCCCATGATTGGTGGGGGTCCCAGCTGTCACATCATCAGTGATCAGACACTTACCTATCCTATGGATAGAGTATACGTTTTGTTTTTGGGAAAATCCCTTTGAGGACTGTTCAAGGTGCCCCTGTCACAGGATATGTGAACCTTACAGACCGGAGTAGGTTTTCTAATTAACCCTTTCAGTGTCCTATTACCATCATGTTGTGTTATTATCTTAAATTAAAATAACTATGTAACTATCTGTTGTACATTGTATTTTTTTTTTCCATTTACAATATAATCTCTGCTTAGGACGGAACAGACGTCCTTTTAGAAAATCTGTGGAGCTGTAATATAGATTCCTGCACAGGGGGGTGAACCCCTTCAGTGTGAGGAACATGAGGTCCCAGCTGTCAGACCTGACATGTCAGTTTTAGTAACGACTTGCTGTCCCCATGTAATAACAATTCTGGAGCATTTATTCTTATGACTCTGTGTTGTGCCATTCCTCTATTATTCCTGCTGGAAGTTATGAATGAATTACCTGGACGTTACAATTTGGGGATGGGTCCCTTCACAGTCTGATACCGGCAGCACTGATTGGATAGTGTCAGACTGCACAGCCCCCCCTCCCTAATCTGGTAACACCCAGATGGACCCTTATTGGCAATTCATTTATTACTTCTAGTAGGAATAATATAGGAAGGCACAATGTAGAGTTAAAAGCAGGAATTCCCAGAATTGTTATTACATGGAGAATGCAGGAAGTAAGTTCTGATATTTCAGGACCATGGAGAGCGGTGGAGCAGCAGAGGCTTCTACAATCAGTACTGCCGGCCTGTGGCAGTGTGTGCCAAGTGCACAGGGTTGTACTATACCAGACAAGGCATTTTAGCAGCACAGAGTATTTCAGGAGTCGTTTTGGCTTGGAAGATGACAACGTCTTAAAATGTCTTCCTATGGAGGATGTCATCTGCAGTCACGACTTATTTGGGATTTTGTAAGCAATGTTGAATTACGGTTCGGCGTGTCTTCAGGGCGGTAAATTCTCCCCCTCGGCTGGAGAAATCCAAACCAGAGCAGGATTTATAACCGGCATCCTAGTTTTATATTCACGTCCATCCTCCCAGAGATTAATCTCCGGGACATTCCTCCCAGCTCTGGTTTTGCTTGACTGATGGTACACTGGGGTCTGCGTGGCTCTGTTACTCCCAGAAAAAAAAAGGGCCACGGCAGATGTTATAAAATCCTTTAATGAACCGACATATCATAGGGAGAATGTTCCAAGTCTCTGATCTTTTCATTAGATGTCCAGTAAGACAGCAGCAAAAGCAACAAGCGAACCGGCTCCTTGTGCCAAAAACTGCCTCCCCCCACTCCCACACTCAGCCTGTGCCGTACGAAGAGTCATAGGGTGAAGCTTCTGGGCTGAAAATGCAAAATGTGCCCTTTATGATACTGTGTGATACTGTGGCAGAGGGGGTTCTGGTCTCCTTTAAGCACCAGGTGAAACTTTTAATTTTGCACCCCTATAGTATTTGCATTTGAATGCACTTCCATGATCTCCCAGCAGGTGGCAGTGCTCCAGTAATAATGCACTGCCTGCACTTTCCTGCAGGTGTCAGCAGTGAGGTTGGTGCCTGCTATAGCTCCAGGAGTGCTTTCCAATAGTAGATTACAATATGGGCAGTTTGAAGGGTGGCAGGGACCTGAGGCTCCCAAACCGCCCACTATGGGGTATATAGAGAGGGGCACCTGATCTCCAGGATGGAAATGATTTGTCACGCCTTCTCCATCCTGATCATGGATTTGTTGGGGTGCAGATTTTGTGAACAGCCCAGGAGGGCCTCTGGAGCTCTGAATCCGGCATTGCTGCTTTACTATCCCCAGTTGTAGATTGTTATGCTCCGCCCACCTGTCCTGTAAACTGGTTCCGGGAGGGGCATAAATAATCAGTGAATGAATTTGTTGCATAATGAAACATGTTGCTATTTTCTAATACTTTGCATCAGTTCCTTATTCTGCCCAAGATCTCTGCTTGCAGTTGTTTGGGACTGGAAACATCAATGGCCCCTTTTTAATAAAAGTCGCAGGACTCCTTTTTGTTTCAGAAATGAAAGGGAAAATTAAATATCTAAATACTCTAGCAAGTAATAGGTCGAGGGCCTATCTTTTAGGCCATGTCTGGAACATGGCTGCCATCTTTAAAGCCATCATAAGAAATTTCCCAGAAATAGATTGCAATATCTCTTGTGGTTCAAAAGCTATCAACACAGAAAGTTACAACAACAACTGGGAACGTTCCCTGTGATGCACACCTATTTGACTTGTTCAATGTGATGTCCCCGGTGCTGAACACAGATCTTTAAAGTTTTGAACTGTCTGTGTTGATAACTTTTAAACCACAAGAGATACTGCAAATCTGATTGCGGCAACCGATTTCTGAGAAAATTCTGCTCTTTGATATGCTACACGATCCCCTTCCCACTGGAAAAATTTGCCTTCGATCCAATATGATGGCTTTCAAGATGGTGGCCATAGCCTAAAAGATAGGCCCCTCACCCATCATTTGCTGGGGTATTCAGATATTTAATTAATTGTCCTGAGACTTTTGACACCCCCTGTACAGAGGTCGGTTATCTCCAGTAGTCCCATAGACTTTGAATATAGCAGTGGTGAGCAAGTTCGACCTTGCTCCGTTCAAATGAGGGACATGGGACCCCTGTTCTCATAATAGGTAGGGGTCTCAGCTGTCGGACCCTCACCGATCTAATCCTCTATTTGTGGCCTTATCAGCGCTGTACTAGCTACGGCAGCTCTTCAGTGAGTGGCGCTATTACATACATAAGTGAATAGGGCTGAGCTGGGAATGGCGGCACAGTGGCACCAGGGCTACAACTTGATGACTTATGGTACCCACTGAAGATCAGCGTCTCTTGACCTGAGTGGACAGCAGTTATAAAGAGCGTCTCTCGGGCCTGCATTACACAGATATCACCTTGATGTGAATGGGTGATGTAATACTTCATTTTCCCTGTGGAGGTGCTGCAGGGAAAAAGAGAACTTGCTGGCAGCTGATCATTAAGTAGAAACTTTATGATCTGCTCAGTGTCACGTGACCCTTTTAATAAGCAACAATGTATTTCATGCAGAACATTCGCTACATTTAGAAATAAAAGTCAACAAGAAAGAACTGACACAAGTAATGTCTGGAATTATCTACAGCCCCTTCACATCTCGGGCTCTCATCTCGGGATGCCTCCTCCATAAATTCTTCAGATTCGCTCATTATCATCCATTATCCGGATAATCAGGATATTATGTAAAATAAATACAACAAGTGAAGTGAAGGAATCTCAGAGAAATCCATCAAAAGAATTTATTGAGGTTATAAAATCTAATTCCCACCAGACTTCTCATAGATTGTCCGCTCGCAAATCAATACGACTCCAGTTAGCCAAAGATTAGCATAAAGAACATTTCCGTCACCGCCGCCATCTCAGTGCTGAGCGTAAAGCATTTAAAGGGACAGATGTAGACATATAAACTTATATGATACAATTCTCTCTACCTGCAGCCACCACTAGGGGGAGCTCCCTGCATGCTGTTCATACATTCATCTAATATATAAAGCTGAGTGTATGTGTGTATGTATGCTTGTATGTCTGCTAAAAGAATTCGCACCGTCGCAGGTAAAATCACAAAATTTGGCGTACAGGTACATCAGGTGTCCGGGAAGGTTTTAGAATGGGTCTCAGCTATCCAGGATGTACCGTTCCTTTATTCCCAAAAAATGCATTAGCCAAGAGAAGCCTGGTCACATGACCCTGATCAGACCCTTAGAAGCTCACAGGCAGTCTCCACACACAGGTTTCCATAACAACCTAGCCAGTTCACTGCTGTAGGTCTGCTCCAAAGTGGCAGGGCACTGTGGATGACACTGTTAAAGGGGTATTCCGGTTACCATAAATATAACTTATGTTTTAGACTAATTCATCATCAATCATTACCTCATATAATATAAATTTTACATATTTACTGTTCAGTAGTAATAAAAGATGTTTTCTTCCACTGCTACCCACTGTGTTTCCTCATAAATTACCATGTAATTCAGGCCACCCTCAAAAGAAAGACTTAAAACCCCACCCTCAGGTCCCACTAAGCCACTCCCGACTTGGTCAGGCCACGCCCCCTTCTAGGCCACATCCGGTTTTAGCCTAGACAGTATGCTTTTCTGGCTCCCTGTCCGCCTTCCGGCGCAGTGCCTGGATGGACGCAGGGATTACCACCCTTTCAGTAGCTCACGCTCAGACAGCTTCTCCTCTGTGTCTTCACTGAGCCAGGGGGAGTGGTCTCATGTTTTGGGGTGTGGCTTCATGGATACCAGGAGCGTGGCTTCACGTTTGGGGGCATGGCCGGTGAGGTCTGGCTTTCTGGGGTGAAGACAGTAGCCATCCTAGCTGCTGTGGAGGTCACAGTTAAAGGGGAGGGCACTGTGGATGTTACTGTTAAGGGGCAGGCTGCTGTGGAGGTCACTGTTAAAGGGGCGGGCACTGTAGAGGTCACTTTCAATATCTTTTAACGACACACACACAAACATTAAATGAAATAGATGAAATATACCCGGGCGAAGCCGGGTCCTTCTGCTAGTCTCCAGAATAAAACAGCATGCAGTAAACTTCCAGCGGTGCTATGATCAGTGATTCCAACTCTAAAAGTCACCACCTTCTGTCCCATTAGAGTCTCAGGCTGCTGCATTGCCATGCTTTACACTGCAGCTCTGCTTAGTCTTTTGTGTACAAGAAGAGGTGATTTCATTTACAGCAATGACATGGTAGTCAGAAGGTGGGAGCCTCAAAAGTTTCACAATGTTTTCACAGTGTCTATGTGAGTAGTCACTGCTCCTTTCGAGGCCGGTGATCCTATCCTGCCGCGGAGAAATGGCGAGGTGACCATACATGTGGCCATCTCTGGCTCCATAGCTCCCATAGACATCTCTGGAGACCATGCACGAGCACCTCTCCTATAAGGGGTATGGTGGACCTAGTGGTCTTGGAGCGTGCTGTAAACACCAGAGCTGGCGCTCATCCAGCCCCAAGGACGACCCCTGCACCCCCCTGGATCAAGCTCATTTAGGAGAGGACGTCTGACTGGAGGAGATTGCGAGCCAAACAAGATGCAAGAGTGCGATGTCATCCATCATGTCTGCATCACATTATCAGCGCCGGAGCGGTGACGATCAATAACACTGCGCAGATGTGTGACCGCAGCACCTGGACACCTCATCAGCAGGCAGTAAAATGGAAATCTGATGGCACCCGGGGGAGGGGGCGGCAGGTGCCCGACACCCTCCTGCTAGATGAAATGATGATTTACATTACATTGTCACCATAACCAGAGCGGCCCGGGCGATGGTGACAGGGACGTCAGCAGCGCTGGTGCCGGAGCTGTAAAAGCCACTGATGTCACACATTCCTAAAATACTCTGTGCTTCTGAGGACGCTGTGACCCCACATCCACTAGATCAGCACACTCCTCTTCTGAAATCCTCTGTGCTTCTGAGGATCCTACACATTCCACTACATTACTAGATCAGCACACCCATCTCCTGAAATACTCCGTGCTGCTGTGGACAATTAAATCTGATATCTCCTGCAAGATCAGCATGCACCTCTCCTTAAATACTTTGTGCTGCTGGATGCCCTGATCACTTCACTATAGCATTCTCAGTCTGACGTCCCACAGATCAGTACAGCATACTCATTTCCTGAAATGCTCTGTGCTTCTGGAAGTCTGTGATCTCCCATAAGATCAGCGTGCCTCACTTCTAAAATACTCTGTGCTGCTGGGTGCCCTGAACACTTCACTATGTAACTCTAAGTCTCTGAACTCCCACAAAATCTGCATTATATATTTCCTAAATACTCTGTGCTTCTGGGGAAGCTGCTCCTTCCACTTTGTATGAAACGCTCAGTCAAGATGAGCACATTCCTCTCCTGAAATACTCTGTGCTTCTGTGTACCCTGACGTCTGTGATCTCCCACAAGATCAGTCTGTGGTGTCCTACCAGATCAGCATACTAATTTCCTGAAATACTCTGCACATCTGGGCACCATGAAGTCTGTGATTGCCCATATGATAAGTACAATCCTCTGCTGAAATACTCTGTGCTTCTGGAAACCCCACCTCCACCCTCCCCTCACCCATTTCAGTCTGTGACATCCAACAAGATCAGCACTCTCATCTCCTGACATGCTCTGTGCTGCTGGAGGATCCTGCTTCTTCCATTATGTGACTCTCAAATGGTGACCTCCACAAGATCAGCACACTCCTCCCCTGAAATACTCTGTGCTGCTGCTTCTTCTGCTATGTAACTCTTAATTGGTGACCTCCTACAAGATCAGAGCACTTCTTTCCTGAAATGCTCTGTGCTGCTGGGGCTTTATTTATTCCCAAAATAGCTCTTAGTTTATGACCTCCTCCAAGATCAGCACACACCTTTTTCCTGAAATGCTCTGTGCTGCTGCGTCTTGAACACATTGCAGCACCTGTGTGTCTTCCACGCGCCCGGAGCTCTCTAGTTCTTTGTTCGCCAGAATCGCAGGATTTATTTTTCGCTTTGTCCGCTTCACTTTCTTCTTTTGCCAGAGAATAAACATTGAGCATCTGTTCTCACATTTTGCATGTTACAGGCTAAATACCCGCTGCTGTGCGCTATTATCTGAATGATTGTCCCTCTACGATATGCAAATGTATGCTAATTAAGGACCAAACATGTAATGACCGTTCGGAAACCAAAGTCTAGACGGCGAAACATAACAAAAGCGAATAAATCAATGCAAAAAAAAAACAATTTTCACAATATCTTCTTAGAGATATATGCCTCTTTCTTCACTTAACAGCAACTCCTTCTCCACTTGCCTGCTGTACTGTTTATTCACTCTCAATTCACTGCCAAAAACCATCAGCTCACTGAGGAATCAGGTTATAGCTGCCCATAGAGACACTTTTCTATCTCAGCCCAGTTCAGAATTCACAGCTACATTGCTTAGTCCTGCTGTGTAACGTCCTCCTTGCTGCGTCAGAGAGGGTGCAGGATCTCTTCTTTTCTGTGAGCAGGGTATGGGAGACATTATAGCAGCTAGTCTTAGGGATGGGGCCTGCAGAGGGAAAAACTGCTGACAAATGCAGGATACAAGTCATATAATAGATGTAGTTGAACCCTCAAACAGCGGGTCCACAATACAAGGGCACCAGCCGTGTGCACCCTGCATCATGGATGCAGACCCATTCACTTGAATGAGTCCACAATCTGGGAGATGCTGTGTGGTGCAGAACGGTGCTTCCGTGGATTTTCTGCCCGCGCCTCAGCACCACAAAAAGGTCGGTGGCAGATTGCGGACCCCCTTCAAGTGAAAGGATCCATGATTCACATATGGCGGCCCCACGGTCAGTGCTCATGCATTGCAGACCGCAATTTGCGGTCCACAGCACGGACCTGGCCGGCACACGCACGTGTGCATGAGGCCTTAAAGCGGTTGTCCGAGTTATGAAAAAAAAAATATAGCACTGTAAATCTGATGGACAGCAAATATATAACTAAGTTAAGTAAGTTTTTGGCAAAAAAATAAAATCTATATTTCATTTGTTTACCTGCAATAACAACAATCTCTGCCCCTCCCCCTGCTCTGCAAAGGGAGTGAATACAAGTGCTGCCCTGAGTGACATGTCTGTCTGCTGGGATACTCTGCAGCATGTTGTATGTGTAGGAATACAAGTCCCAGCTGTACAATGACACTGTTGATACACAGGTACTTCCCCCTACCTGTGAAATACTCTACAGATCTTCTCTAGTCTGTCAGCTCCTATCCCCAACATTTGTCTCCTCACTGCCTGCAGCTACTCAGTAAAGCATTTACCCCTGAGTTGGGGCTCGCTGAAGGGGTTAAAATCTTATCTGAAAGAATCCAGGGAGAGAGCAGAGAACAGCAGCTGGCAGTGCAGGGGGCGTGGCCAGCACAGTGACATCTCATGTTCAGACTCTTAATTGATCTCTGAGGTTTGTGCACAAAACATCAGCAGAGCAGGGAGAGAAGCTGACATCACAGGTCATGTGACCCTCAGTGAAATCTGAGAAAGGGGCAACTGAATTAAAGTGCATTGAAAAATCATTAGAAACATACAAAGGACAAAAAAATAACTTGGACAACATCTTTAAGAGGGCTGAGCTGTAATACCACACAAGGCCACTGGACAAGAGCGGCACCGTTTCTGCTAAAACCTTTTTTTTCCACTAACTTTTTGGACCTGTCCACGGCAAAATCTGCACATATTATTCCACATTTTGCTACACTTTTACCTTTTTTTTTGCCCTGTGGCAGATCTGCGACCCTTCCGCCAGATAATAAGCAGCCTGCAGCGGACTGGAGCGTATGCTAAAAACAGTAATTTTTACACTACTTTTGACTTGAATCAAATGGATTGCAGATTTTCAGTCCAGGATCCGTTTTAAAAATGTTCAAAAAATTTTGCCCTGTCTGCATGAAACCTTAAAGAAGCAACTGGAGCAAAAATGATACAATGGGGTGAGATTGACTACGCTGAATGATCTGCGTGACATTGATCTCCAAGTCTGGAGACTTTTTTTCCGAAATTAAAAAAAAAATGCACTTGATAAATCGGGGGTGGAAATCATTAACAGATCTAAGAACACCCACCTTTAAACTTGCATAAAATAACAAAAAGGTGCAAATTTTTGTTCAAAACTTTGATGACAGAGGATAAGTTACCCCTTTATGCATCTTACTATTGGACATGATTAGTAGTGTTGATTGAGCGCCAAAGTGCTCGGGTGCTCGGGTGCACTAAACCAGGGACCTGCTCTGAAGAGGGGAGGGTGTTTGGTTCATAGGGAAAGGTCAGAAAATGGTCGAAACACCACTGAGATGGTTTGGGAACAGCATGGGGAGGATGTCTGGATACATCTTGGACTTCCAAGATCCGGTATTTAGGATGTTCAAGCGTTATACAGCAGACGTAGCGCAGGGAAAATCACCGTCACTAATGGCAGAAAAAATTACACTGAATGTCACAAGTATTTAGGATGTTCAAACGTTATACAGCAGACGTAGCGCAGGGAATATCACCGTCACTAACGGCAGAAAAAATTACACTGGATTCACAAACGTTATACAGCAGACGCTGCGCAGGTAATGTCGCCTTGATTAGCGACAGAAAAAAAATACACTGGATGTCAGGTATTTAGGATGCACAAACGTTATACAGCAGACGCTGAGCAGGTGGTGTTAAGGTCAGGCAATATATATATATATATATATATATATATATATATATATATATATAATATTGCAGCCAGATAAGATATAACAATAGTCCTTAAAAGGACTTTTGGATCTTTTGGGTCTTTGAACAGAACAACTAGCCCTGCCTAGCTAAATCCTATCCCTACACTATCTGTCCCTCCTTGCGCAAACGTTATACAGCAGACGTAGCGCAGGTAATGTCGCCTTGATTAGCGGCAGAAAAAAATTACACTAAATGTCACAGGTATTTAGGATACACAAACATTATACAGCACACGCTGCGCAGGTGGTGTTTAGGTCAGGCAATTTTGCGCAATTTTTGCCCCCAAAAAATATATATTTCAGCCAGATGAAGCAATAGTCCTTAAAAGGAAATTTCTCTCCCTACACTATCTGTCCCTCCTTGCAGCAGCTCTCCCTGACTCGGTCTGAGCCGGGTCACATGTCACCAGGTGCTATATAGCACCCAATGACGCGTTCCCGGCCAGCCAATCACTGTAATGCCAGTAGCCAACATGGCTACTGGCACTACAGTGAATGCCAGTACCTCCCGCACGCTGATTGGCTGCATAGCGAGAGAATACAGTGTTCGGCTGAGCATGCTCACCCAACACTAATGATTAGTAAAAATTCTCCAATGTCCTACTAGACCTGAGGAGGAGCAGCGTGACACAGGGATGGAAATAATTCTGGTAACAAAAGTAACAAAAGTATCAATATTAGGAAATAGTAACAATAATAATAATTGTAAACATACTGATCTGTCATGTATCACCGCCGCTGACGGAGGCCCTTGAACAGATGCCAGGACACTTCATTTATGCACAGGCAGCTAGAAATTTCTGCAGGAGATTTTTTTTTTTTTTACTGTATTTATTTTTTGATCAGGGGAAGTAAAAGAGCTGAAATCATCATTTTTTCTGCCATTTCCATAATGACTGCAGCGGTGGAGGCCGGGCCTGAGGAATGGGAGTTTGATATGGCGACTGTCAGTGTTTGGTAGATTAATATAGAGTTCTGCCTCGGAAAAAATGTCTCGGGGAATTATTATTTTTTTTAAATAATATTTAAGAATTGAGAAGAAATTGCGATGTTTTCTGGTGTCTGATACATTAAAATGAGAATAAAATAAGATAATATTACATGTTCTAGAACTTTACAAGTTGACTACTTTTACTCCAGGCTACAGCGTGTTTAACTAAGGGTGAACCCTGAGCTGCTTAATACTCCAGTCACATCTAAAGTGCTTCTAAAAATCTCCAGAAATCTTCAAAATCCCTTGGAACTAGACAATTGTCAAATGAGCTCCCACAATGCGCTGCAACATTGTAACAATTATACTGCAGAGGAGGATTCTGGGTGTGAATCTGGAGTAGGGTATCATGTGACCAAATTATCTATCTATCTATCTATCTATCTATCTATTTATCTCATATCTATATCTATCTATCTATCTATCTATCTATCTATCTATCTATCTATCTATCTATCTATCTATCTATCTATCTATCTATCTATCTATCTATCTATCTATCTATCTATCTATCTATCTATCTATCTATCTATCTATCTATCTATCTATCTATCTATCTATCTATCTATCTATCTATCTATCTATCTATCTATCTATCTATCTATCTATCTATCTATCTATCTATCTATCTATCTATCTATCTATCTATCTATCTATCTATCTATCTATCATCTATCTATCTATCTATCTATCTATCTATCTATCTATCTATCTATCTATCTATCTATCTATCTAATATCTATCATATATCTATATCTATCTATCTATCTATCTATCTATCTATCTATCTTATCTATCTATCTATCTATCTATCTATCTATCTATCTATCTATCTATCTATCTATCTATCTATCTATCTATCTATCTATATCTATCTATCTATCTATCTATCTATCTATCTATCTATCTATCTATCTATCTATCTATCTATCTATCTATCTATCTATCTATCTATCTATCTATCTATCTATCTATCTATCTATCTATCTATCTATCTATCTATCTCTATCTCTATCTATCTCTATCTATCTATCTATATCTATCTATCTATCTATCTATCTATCTATCTATCTATCTATCTATATCTATCTATCTATCTATCTATCTATCTCTATCTATCTATCTATCTATCTATCTATCTATCTATCTATCTATCTATCTATCTATCTATCTATCTATCTATCTATCTATCTATCTATCTATCTATCTATCTATCTATCTATCTATCTATCTATCTATCTATCTATCTATCTATCTATCTATCTATCTATCTATCTATCTATCTATCTATCTATCTATCTATCTATCTATCTATCTATCTATCTATCTATCTATCTATCTATCTATCTATCTATCTATCTATCTATCTATCTATCTATCTATCTATCTATCTATCTATCTATCTATCTATCTATCTATCTATCTATCTATCTATCTATCTATCCATATCTCATATCTATCTATCTATCTATCTATCTATCTATCTATCTATCTATCTATCTATCTATCTATCTATCTATCTATCTATATCTATCTATCTATCTATCTATCTATCTATCTATCTATCTATCTATCTATCTATCTATCTATCTATCTATCTATCTATCTATCTATCTATCTATCTATCTATCTATCTATCTATCTATCTATCTATCTATCTATCTATCTATCTATATCTATCATATCTATCTATCTATCTATCTATCTATCTATCTATCTATATCTATCTCTATCTATCTATCTATCTATCTATCTATCTATCTATCTATCTATCTATCTATCTATCTATCTATCTATCTATCTATCTATCTATCTATCTATATCTATCTATCTATCTATCTATATATCTATCTAATCTATCTATCTATCTATCTATATCTATCATATATCTATCTCTATCTATCTATCTATCTATCTATCTATCTATCTATCTATCTATCTATCGTATCTAATCATCTATCTATCTATCTATCATTGCATCATTATCTATCTATCTATATCTATCATCTATCTATCTATCTATCTATCTATCTATATCATATCTATCTATCTATCTATTCTATCTATCATTCTATCTATCTATCTATCTAATAGTAAATAATTCCGCAGCACTACCGAAGGTGTGTTAAATCAAATGGTGATTTATTTCCCCAAAAGCGACGTTTCAGTCCTCACACTGGGACTTTTCTCAAGCATCCATGTCAAGTCCCAGTGTGAGGACTGAAACGTCGCTTTTGGGGAAATAAATCACCATTTGATTTAACACACCTTCGGTAGTGCTGCGGAATTATTTACTATTATTGGAGTGAGGATTTGATCGTATCCACGGCCGCTGGCACACCATCATTATCAAGTTCAAGAGCAGTGCCGCCTTCATTTTGTTTGTTTATCTATCTATCTATCTATCTATCATCTATCTATCTATCTATCTATCTATCTATCTATCTATCTATCTATTATCTATCTATCTATCTAATCTATCTATCTATCTATCTATCTATCTATCTCATATATCTATCTATCTATCTATCTATCTATCTATCTATCTATCTATCTATCTATCTATCTCATATCTATCTTTAATATTGTCTGGTTGACAGATGTTGTAACATTTTGTAACATTGTCTTTGATATTTCCGGACTTGACTGCCTTGTGGACAAGGTTCTGCTCAGTACAACTTCTCATTTTCCTATTATCTGCATATTCCCAGCACAACTTCCACACACAACGTTCAGTAATCCTTCTAGATGCCGTACGGTGAATGTAAAGGGAATCTCCAGTCCATCCATCAGTATGAATATTCCGGTAATGGACCTTCCATCTTTTTGACACCAAACATTTGCAGGAGGTGAATGAGTTATCCTGCTCCGGAGACCCGGGGATTTCTTGTATCACGTAGCAGGGCGAGCGATCTCAGCTTCATATATTCTGTATCGGTTCTTGTGCCTACGAGGTCTGTAATAAACCAGTGTACGGGAGGCGATACTGCGCGGCGGCGATATATCCCCATAAACGCGCAGATATACGAGCGGAAACACTCGCTACCCAAGCAAATGCCTTATAAACCAGGCGCCTGTATTTATGTCACTCCCTATTTTATCAGACTCTTTCTCGGGAAGGAATCATTACTCAATGAGGGCGAAACGGGAGCAGTGCATTCTGGGAAGGAGATCAAAGAACCGGCGCGCAAGAAATAAATGACGGGTTCGATATAAGATACCAAAGAAGCATTTTGCTTCATGTCTCCTGACTGCACTGACCTTGAGCGGGAAACAATGGGGGGAAACGAATTACTACGCAAATGAGTCCTAGGGGGCAGTAAACGTACGGGGAGAGGTAAAATGCAGCAATTTGACTTGAATCGGTCCGCGATCCGCAAGATACGGCAAAAGGACATGTCCAATCCTTTGCAGAGCGGAGGCACGGATTGGAAACACTCAGAAGCCCCTCCCTTTTGGAAAAGATATCTTTTGCCCTATGTTGCTGATAGCTGACCCATTGAAGTCAATGGAGTTCACAAGGCCAGTGCCCATGTATTGCGGACCCGTTGTTTACGGGCACCACGCAGACGGCAGGTATATCATGATATTGCACACAATTGCTGCAGTTTGACAAAAATGGTGGCCAGAAAAATAAAAACGTGGCAGATATGAGAATTTTTTATACTAATATGGAATCCAAAATGGCGGCACATATGTAAAGCCCCACCCCCAATACACACCTAGGAGTGAAATCTGTCAGCCATGATGAGAACATTCTAAAAATGTTGCATTTATCCACTCCAAAAATACTATACTATAGTTTTGTTATGTGTTCCATAGGGTTGTCCCCCTTAGGACAACCCCTACTTAAAGGACACTTCTCTCACTCCAAATAATTGGGGAAGGGGGGGTCTGTAGCCCCTCTCCTCCCCCATACATTTCCCTGTCATGTACTACATGGTTGCATCAGGTCCTCTACAGCAGGAGCTGTCTTTTTCAGTCTGTATTATCAGATCTTTCAACAAACCGGTTCCTCGTGGGAGGTCCCTGCACCACAAGGAGGCGGGGCTTGTGCAGATTTGCCTAAAAAAAGGTTGTTTTTAGACGGTTATAGGGCCATTTTGGGACTATGCACATCATAGAGCAGAGCTGCATTTGCAGTTCTTCAGAGCTACAATCTCCCAGCATTCCCTGCTTGTTCAGTGTCTGCAAAGGACCAGGTAAACTCAGATAATATGAAAAGAAAGACATAAAAGAATTCACATTTCTCCTCCTATTATGAGGCACAAGATGCCTCAGGGACAGCTTTATGCATGTTCTGATGGTATGAAAATCTCTCCATGCATCATCCGATCTCTTCACTCTTTTACATGAGTGTCAGTCTTTACTGTAGTTCCGGAATTAGGTTCATGACTCAGGATGAATAGGGCATTAGGTCCCTGTCAGATAGAGGGGTGAATCAGTGCATGGTATTGCAGGAGGACTGAATATAACTGATAATATAAGCAGTGCGGAGTCTGTGGGGCCTCCATTGTCCTCTCACCGCAGAGGATCTCTTCCTCTCTACAGTTCTCCTTTGTGAGGACACGTCTTCGAGATGAGCAGGTTTAACAATGAGCAGCAGTGTGAATCCTCTCAGCCGCGATACTGTACTGCACACAGACAAAAACCTCTTTGGAGAAGTGCGTTTCACGTCTCAGCATTGGAAGAAGAGGCTGTAAAGGGGGTGCAGTCCCAGCGGGGCCGGGGATGCATGCAGGATGGATTCTTTCATACCTGGCTTCAGAAGGAATGAAGAAGAAAAAGTCTGAATGGTATTCCTATGTTATGAAAGTCGAGGTTTTTATACCGCCACGACCCCGCTGAGTGTATGTGACCATCAGACGTCACTAGGGATGAGATCTGCTCCGAAAATCTGTACAAGGATTAGAGGGGTTCTCCAGAATCTTGCTATTGACGGCCTATCCTCAGGATAGGTCATTAATATCTGTTTGGGGGGGGGGGGCTGACTCCCGGCACCCCTGCCGATCAGCTGTATGAAGAGGCTGCGGCGTTCCGGGAAGTGTCACGCCCTTCTTATAGTTTACAAAACACGTACATTGGATAGCGGGTGTGCTTGGCGTTACAGTCCAGGCCCATTCACTTAAAGGGGTTATCCAACCCCAAAAATGCCCCCCCCCCAAATCTCCGGACCCCTCACACAGATGGTACTTACCTCGCCTCGTCGCTTCCGATGCTCGCGCAGTCGCTGCTGCATCTTCCCACCACGCGAATTAAAACATCCAGCAACAGGCGGGTCAGCCAATAGCAGGCCACAACTGGAACGAGCCTCCCTATGATGGCAGGTGACGCTAGGGAGGCTTGTTCCCATCGCGGCCTGCTATTGGGTAAACATCACCCACCCCCCACCTTCGTTGTCGAATACTTTGATCCACACGACGGGGAGAAGCTGCAGTGGATGTGAGGGCATCAGAAGCAACACGGGTGCCGGGTTGTGAGGTAAGTACAATGTGTGTGAGGGGCCAGGCATTTGGAGGGGCATTTTAGGGGTTGGATAACCCCTTTAAATAGGAGCTGTGTCTAGGCCATGTGGAAGATGAACGTGACGTTGCGGGCCTAGGAAGAGGTCGCAGCACTCACTGGAGCACCGCAGCCTCTTCAAGGAGTGCCCTCAGACCGCCACCAATCAGATGGACCCTGAGAATAATCCATCAATATCAAAATCCTGGGCACCTCCTTTAATAAAGGAGTGGATGGCAGTAGTGAGAATGACCTTAGGGCACACTTTGTGAGAATGTGGAAGCATTGTCCTCTAGAAGCCTTCCTTATATTGCACCTTCAGGGTTTGACTGAGCATGCACCAGAAAAACCTCGATTGGAGGCATACAAAAGTAAAGTAGAGGACTAGTGAATCCCAATGGTGGCTCCATACTAAACATGACTGCAATACATCCACGTGCAAGAGACAGGGGCGCACCACCAATGAGGCCAGGTGAGGCGATCGTCTCAGGCAGCAGCATGTAGGGGAAAGAGGGGGGCAGCAGAAGGGCCATGAAAGGCTGAAGGGAAGGTGTTAGATTAAGAAATTGGCATTGGGCAGGGGGGGAGGGGTGTTTCAGTTTTCACCTCAGGCAGCAGAAAGGCTAGGTGCACCCCTGGCAAGAGCCCCAACCGTACGCGTCTATTACAAGTCGGGTTATGCTTTGTATTGACGTGCCATTGATATCATTCGCAGAGCCTTCAGTCAGGAGCTTGTTCTTTCGCCTCCGGCCTATCGAGCTCATGGAAATCATTCACATGTTTTTTTTTCTCAGCTCTAAAAGTCAGAGGGAATGCCACGAAAACAGGAAACTGTGATCAATGGAATAATCAGATGCAAATAAAATAAAAATCATTCAAAGGAGTAAATGCACACTTAACAGCACTAGAGCCGTGCCTCCGCTCAAGCCGCTCGCTAGTGCATAATTCCCATTATCTGGATATTAATACAGCCGGCGGGATGAATATTTTATGAGCCTTGATTCAAGTCGGGAGGTCCGGTCACCTCACGTTATAATAACAGAGCGCCTGCACCATGCTGCTGCCACTTATCCGCCATCTCAACCCGAATGAAAAGCGAGAAAAACAGTAATAAACTGACACCCGTGCCCTGTGATTTCTACCAGCAAGTACTCCGAATATTCACACCCTTCTGTAAACATTACTTCTGCTCCCTGCTCATTGCCGCGTCGTGATTTCCACAACATGTACGTTTAGTCAATGTGATTCCAGGCAGCCGTCAACACCTCGAGTCTTGGGAGAGGTGAAAAATGGAAAAGAACATAAAAACCTATACAAACACAATATAAACTGTTGAGTACATGGCAGGCAGCCCTAATAAATACAAGCTGAGGTAAAATAACCGTAAACGGGTTCTCCAGTTTCATAATGATTATTTTTTATCTGCCCTGAGTGCCCCAAACTCTGCATATTTATACCCTATATACCTGTTTTTCATATCAGCACTTTCCTTCCCTTGTTCTTGGCATCAGTGCATCCTAAACAGGAGGTTTACATCCAGAACTTCCTGTTTACCTCAGCTTCCTGATAGGTTTTCTAACTTATCACAGCATGCTTTATCATATTTCTCAGGGCTTATTCCTCCTTACACATTGTTCTCTCTGCAGTAGTCACACTCCTTACACCTCCCCTCTCCATGTTAGTTAATGGAGTAAGCCCTGAGAAACATTACAGAGCATAGCATGTTGAAATTGGTTAGAAAATCAATCAGTAAGCTGATGATAACTGGAAGTTCTGTATGTAAACATTCTGCCAGGAGGCAATGATGCTGAGAACAGGGGAAGGAAAGTACTGAAAAGAAAAACTGGTATATGAGACAGAAGTACAGAAAAGAACATAAAACCTACACAAACACAATATAAACTGTAGAGTACATGGCAGGCAGCACTTATAAATACTTGCTGAGGCGAAATAAATGTAATGGGGTTCTCCCGTTTCATAATGATTAATTCTTTATCTGCCAGAGTGCCCAAAACTCTGTATATTTTTACCCTATATACCTGTTTTTCATGTCAGCACTTTCTTTCCCTTGTTCTTGGCATCAGTGCATCCTAACAGGAGGTTTACATCCAGAACTTCCTGTTTACCTCAGCTTCCTGACAGTTTTCCATAATGCTATTTCTCAGAGCTTGCTCCTCCTTACACACTGTTTTCTCTACAGTAGTCATACTTCTTACACCTCGCCTCTCCATGTTAGATAGTTAGGCGGAGTAAGCCCTGAGAAACATTACAGAGCAAAGCACATTAAAATTGGTTGGAAAATCAATCAGGAAACTGATGGTAACAGGAAGTTCTGCATGTAAACATTCTGCCAGGAGGCAATGATGCTGAGAACAGGGGAAGGAAAGTGCTGACATAAAAAACAGGTATATGAGGCAGAAGTACAGAAAAGAGTATAAACACCTATACAAACACAATATAAACTGTAGAGTACATGGCAGGCAGCACTCATAAATACTTGCTGAGATTAAATAAATGTAATGGGGTTCTCCATAATGATTATTTTTTTATCTGCGAGAGTGCCCCAAACTCTGTATATTTTACCCTATATACCTGTTTTTCACGTCAGCACTTTCTTTCCCTTGTTCTTGGCATCAGCGCATCCTATCAGGAGGTTTACATCCAGAACTTCCTGTTTACCTCAGGTTCCTGATAGGTTTTCCAACTAATCGCATCATGCTATTTCTCAGGCCTTGCTCCTTCTTACACACTGTTCTCTCTGCAGTAGTCACACCCCTTACACCTCCCATCTCCATGTTAGATAGTTAGGTGGAGTAAGCCCTGAGAAACATTACTGAGCAAAGCATGTTGAAATTGGTTGGAAAATCAATCAGGAAAGAGATGATAACAGGAAGTTCTGCATGTAAACATTCTGCCAGGAGGCCATGATGCTGAGAACAGGGGAAGGAAAGTACTGAAAAGAAAAACTGGTATATGAGGCAGAAGTGCAGAAAAGAACATAAAAACCTACACAAACACAATATTAACTGTAGAGTACATGGCAGGAAGACCTCATAAATACTTGCTGAGGTGAAATAAATATAAAGGGGTTCTCTAGTTTCATAATCATTATTTCTTTATCTGCCCAGAGTGCCCCAAACTCTGCATATTTTAACCTGTTATCAATGCATCCTGACAAGAGGTTTACATCCAGAACTTCCTGTTTACCTCAGCCTCCTGATAGGTTTTCCAACTTAGGCATGCTTTATCATATTTCTCAGGGCTTGCTCTTCCTTACACACTGTTCTCTCTGCAGTAGTCACACCCCTTTCACCTCCCCTCTCCATGTTAGATAGTTAGGTGGAGTAAGACCTGAGAAACATTACAGAGCAAAGCCCATTGGAATTGGTTGCAAAATGCAAAAGTAAGCTGATAAAGACAGGAAGTTCTGCATGTAAACATCCTGTCAGGTTGCAATGATGCTGACAACAGGGTAAGGAAAGTACTGACATGAAAAACTGGCATATGAGGCAGAAATATGCAGGGTTTGGAGTACTCTGGGCAGATTTTTTTTTTAAATGCCATTATAATACCAGTGAACCCTTGTAAAGCAGGACAATGGAAACTTTAAGAGAATCCAGATGGCCCCGGACATGAGGAGCCATGCATTCCATGTGGATCAGTAATATCACTGAGCTGGTACACCACCATTGATTGTGTTATGCCATGATGCCAAAAAGAACAGTCATAGACTCAATAATGGGTGTCCATTGTATTACTGGTGTCATCTGGTACTTCTAAAGAGCCAAGCTGGATGTAATACTAGACATAATAGGTTATACCCCCCAGAAAAACAACCTAGTTAAAGATAATCAATGCCCTGGTCGGTATTGGTGAGTGTGAGGTGTCATCAGCTCTTCACCTCCTGTTTGTTTGTTTAATTCCACGCTGTGGTCATTTAGCGTTGTTTTTTGTTTTTTTGCCCTTGTCCTCCGGGCTTGTATTTACTGCATTAATAGGTGCGCTTTTGCACTTTGTCGACTGCATTGCTTGTTGTCCCCTGATGAGCTTTAATGTTTGTAAACTGAAACATGCATGTCGGGAATAGGCATGCAGCATACTGTATTTGCAGGGCATTGATTATCTTTAACTAGGTTGTTTTTCTGGGGGGTATAGGCCTATGTAATAGAGGGGGGTCTGCGTTTCTTGTGCACAAACCGCAGCCTCTCATTTAGACTAAATATTGTGGTCTGTTTAACCCCAGCATTCTGTGTATGATGCTACTACCGACCATAGTAGTTTTGGTGTGTTTTAATCCACTGTTATTTGTCTCAACATTTGATGTCCAGTGTTGGGACAATTTGATACTGTGTGGTTACATAATTGTTTGGATGTGGCCGAGCATCCTGATTGTCTATTTATGCATATGAACATTGGGGTTTATTTTCCTCTTTTAATAATTATATAAATAAAAGGCAAATTTTATAGATTGGTACACACTACTTGGTTATGTTTTGTTGTTCACTTTAGTGTTTACAGCCCATGCAAATTTTTTTTGGGCTTGTGTAGTCTTAAATTGATAGGGATAGCATGGACACGCCTCCTAAGCTGTGATAAGGAGAGCTGAGACACGCCTCCTGAGCTGTGATAGGGAGAGCTGAGACATGCCCCTGAGCTGTGATAGGGAGAGCTGAGACACGCCTACTGAGCTGTGATAGGGAGAGATGAGACAAACCTCCTGAGCTGTGATAGGGAGAGCATGGACACGCCTCCTAAGCTGTGATAAGGAGAGCTGAGACACGCCTCCTGAGCTGTGATAGGGAGAGCTGAGACACACCTCCTGAGCTGTGATAGGTAGAGCTGAGACACGCCTACTGAGCTGTGATAGGGAGAGATGAGACAAACCTCCTGAGCTGTGATAGGGAGAGCTGAGACACGCCTCCTGAGCTGTGATAGGGAGAGCTGAGACACGCCTCCCGAGCTGTGATAGGGAGAACATGGACATGCCTCCTGAGCTGCAGCAGAAAGGACGCTTTCCTTGAGTTATCAGCTTGATATAAATCTAGCAGAGCAATGAATGTGGAGATCTCTGGATCCATGTGAGGTACAGGGCTGGTTCTAGATTTTTTAGAAAGAGATTGTCATGTACTATATGATATATGATTCATTTTTTACATTATTCATGGTATAACCCCTTTAGCTGATCTTATCTGGGTCCAAGTCAGCAAACCAGCCTAGAGAACATAACAGCACAGCAACAAACAAATCCCAAACACAGCAAGAGACTAGAGCAAGATACAGTCATGGAACTACAGATATTAGAATACAGAACAAAGTACAAAATATGTGGAAAGGGGTTCAAATAGCAACACTATACCCAACAACGAGAATGGAGTAAGGCCTGGATATATAAAGCCTCAACAATCAGCAACTCCACCCTAATCAGTCAGGCAAAACTCAACGATATCCCATCCCACATTTAAATGCAAGGTAGCTTCATTAGAAACTACCCAAATTAAGAAAAGAGACCTCTGTTAACAGCCACCGATCATACTTCACGAAAATGGCATTTCATTAACCCATGTGATGAATGCAAATAAGAAAAGAGGTATCCGCTGAGTTTTTCTAAAACTGTGAACTGTCCTCACTCTTTGGATGTTAACCTTTCCTAACCTATTATCTTTCCAGTTGATTGATGTGCACTGGGAAATCGACACCTTGCTCGGTAGTGGGCAGAGGCTTTACTGGTGTAATGTGCAGGGGTCCCTGCAGTCAGCGCAGGCTCAAAAACAGGATGTTCGGAGCTTCCCTGATGATGTCTTGTATCCGAACCTACACTGACTGATCTCATCACAGGCGCATAACAACAAAAAAAGTTCCATCTTGAAAATTTCATGGACAGTAGTGACTGTTTACGTCATTACCCTGTAAACCGATTAGGGCCACCTCCATGCAGGTTAAAGTAATCCCAGAGGCCAATTAGCAGATGCCGGTGCCATCACATGCTGGCATATGACATTATTTTGGCAGCAGTGGCCAAACCTTTTAAATTAAAAAAATTCTGAAAAAATAAAAAAAATAAAAAATAATAATAATAATAATGAAAAAGTAAGAAATAATAAATCATAATAAACAATATACAAAACAACAAAAATAATGCTGCAAGTTATGGAAAAAAAAACTCATTTTTGATACAAGCATAGCCAGAAAACCACAAATCAGTGCAATCCTTTGGGCTAAGCTAGCGTGGTTACGAATGGGTTAACCCAGCGGGCCACACAGAATAAGCGCATACTGCGGGGAGAGAGAGCGCTGCTCCGGCCAAATCACAGCTCAGTTTTCATAACCAATAACCGCTGGCTGTAAACAGCCTTATCTTTGTGTACAGCAATCTGCAAGACACAGAACGACCTCAGTGTTTTCTAACAACGGGCAGAAATGTTAAGGGTTTCACGCTACGAGGGGAACAATAGACAGGGCTCCTGTGGGCCGACGCTCCACTCCAGAGGGGGGGCGGGGGGTGATTTAAGCAATTTAAGCACCGGGCGAATAAAGCCCTTAGCAGTTACAAAGAGGTTGAACAGAAGTACAGGGGTCACAGCGTACAACAAGTGCGGCAGGGCCCCTCAGTCATGATGAATGGCGCTTTAGGCCTCATTCACACCGCAAGTTTTTGTTTTTTTTTCATTTTGCATTCTATATTCATAAAGTAACAGACCGGAAAAAAAATAAAAAATAAAAATTTATATATAAAATAAATATTATATTGTATATTAAAAGAAACACATTAATAAATCAAATACAAATATAAACAGCAGAGAAAAATACATAAAAATACAATAAAAATATGTTTTTCCACCCCCTTTACATGCAGCAAAACAAATGCGCCCAGAATAATAAACGCAATGCAGATTTCAAAGTCCCTCTCATGGTCATTATTAGAGATGAGCGAAGTTTTAGAAAATTCTATTTGACCTCTTCGCCGAATTTTACAAAAATGTTTCTTTGTGAGGAAATAGCGGGTGCAATGACAGGGATTTGCAATAGCGCCGTTCCCCATCATTGTACCCCTCAGATGGCGGGTTCATACATGATCGCAGCATTTGAGAGTAAGGGCTCATGCACATGAACATGTGTCGGCCGTGCCCGTGCTGCGGAGCGCAAATTGCGGTCAGCAATGCACGGGCACTGACCGTGGGTCCCCCTGTCTAGCCTGCAAAAAAGTAGAGCATGCACTACTTTTTTGCGGTGCGGAGGCACGGACAGAAACACCACGGAAGCACACCGTAGTGCTGTAGCCTCCTTTCCGCATCTCCGGGATTGTGGACCCATTCAAGTGAATGGGTCCGCGATCCGTGATGTGGGCTGCACGCAGCCGGTGCCCGTGTATTGCGGTCCCGCTGTATGCGGGCCGCAATATGGCCACGGACGGGCAACAGCCATGTGCATGAGCCCTAAATGGTATGAATGAATGGTTCCGCATCAAATTTGCGGAACGGTTGCAGACCCATTCATTTTCAATGGGGCCGCACTTCCGGTCCTCGGCCCTGTAGCCACGGACAAGATAAGACATTTTCTATAGTGCCGTAGCATGGCTGGTGTCCGTGTTTTGCGGATCCGCAAATTGCACATGCGGACGTGTGGCTGGACCCTGATATTACAGCGTAAAATTAATAGAAAAAAAAAATTAAATAAAAATTTCTGCCTCCATTTGTTTGTGACGGGCCGGCCACCGCCATCTTGCTTGAAGATCTGGCGTGAAATTTTGCGCATCCTGAGATGACGTCATCATGCCGGCCAGAGTGGCGACAACATACGTCACTGCGCACGGGATTTCGGCTGAGATCTTCAATCAAGATGGCGGCGCCCGGCCAGTCGTGAGTAATTTTTATTTCTTTTTTACGCTTTTTCAGGCTAAATCGATTTGTTAACGCGAAGCGTGAGGAAATTCAGCTTCGCGGCGAATCAAATTTATCCTGAAATTCGGATCGAATTCCACTTCGGTCGCTCCTCTCTAGATATTATGGTGGTAATTCTGCATGAAAAAACTGCAGGTTAAACTCATCGAAAGAGAGCGGGGCCAATCCAAGTGGATCTGATGGCACATCCGCCACACAAATCCGACTACCAGCCTTGGATTTCTGCTTCTTTGGAACCTCATTAGTGTCATCATTATCTTCATTAAAGGGGTTGTCCGGTTCAGAATGCCCCCTATTAGTTAAACGAGGAGAACCTCTCTTCAAGGTCCACGTTCCCTGGCCAGAGTGGTCAGAAGGTGTAAAGAGAGTCTCTCACTCTGGAGGACCCATCCTGTCCTACATTACACAGGCAGCCATTGATATAACTAGGTCCTGTGTAATACTAAATACTCCCTGTGGGGGCACTGCAGGGAAACTGAGCACCTTGTAACTACTCCCAGCAGATTACAGCTGATTGATGGTTGACCCAGTGGGCAGACGAGGAGGAGGAGGGAGGGGCTTTTTGTTATCTGTCTAAACCTTCAAATTATCCAAACCACAAACCTCTTAAATTATTAATCGTCAAATATTTACAAAGTATTTCCATAACTGATTTTTTTTTTTTTTACTTATTTTATATAGAAATTCCATTATCACCGATCCTCTCACGTCAGATATTTGTATTGTTCTTGACTGCGTCTCAGAAGTCCTGAGTCCCCATCACGTGAGGTCAGATAATGCTGACAATCTGAGGTTGGATTGAGGACACAGTCACCGTTTTTTCCCAGAAAGTTATAAAGTAAAACCGATCAGATCCTGTAATGGATTGTGAGATTTCATCCATGTAGAATTCAATTGATTTCATTTCTAGACATTTATATAATGAAAACATTAACTCCTTAGGAGGTTTTTTTATTGTACTTTTTTACAGGAAGAAAAGAACAGCGTGCAGCTTTATTCTTGATTTTAAAACCTACTGTACTTCATTATAAGTCAATGCGGTTCCTTAGTTGCAATTCAGAAATGTTTGAAAAAGGATCCAACATAACAACACATATATAATCATTTTCCAAATACATTACTTTACTTATCCTGTACTGATCCTGAGTTACATCCTGTATTATACTCCAGAGCTGCACTCACTATCCTGCTGGTGTAGTCACTGTGTACATACATTACTTATTCTGTACTGATCCTGAGTTACATCCTGTATTATACTCCAGAGCTGCACTCACTATTCTGCTGGTGCAGTCACTGTGTACATACATTACTTATCCTGTACTGATCCTGAGTTACATCCTGTATTATACTCCAGAGCTGCACTCACTATTCTGCTGGTATAGTCACTGTATACATACATTACTTATCCTGTACTGATCCTGAGTTACATCCTGTATTATACTCCAGAGCTGCACTCACTATTCTGCTGGTGCAGTCACTGTGTACATACATTACTTATCCTGTACTGATCCTGAGTTACATCCTGTATTATACTCCAGAGCTGCACTCACTATTCTGATGGTGCAGTCACTGTGTACATACATTACTTATTCTGTACTGATCCTGAGTTACATCCTGTATTATACTCCAGAGCTGCACTCACTATTCTGCAGGTGCAGTCACTGTGTACATACATTACATTACTTATCCTGTACTTATCCTGAGTTACATCCTGTATTATACTCCAGAGCTGCACTCACTATTCTGCTGGTGCAGTCACTGTGTACATACATTACTTATCCTGTACTGATCCTGAGTTACATCCTGTATTATACTCCAGAGCTGCACTCACTATTCTGCTGGTATAGTCACTGTGTACATACATAACATTACTTATCCTGTACTGATCCTGAGTTACATCCTGTATTATACTCCAGAGCTGCACTCACTATTCTGCTGTTGCAGTCACTGTTTACATACATTACTTATCCTGTACTGATCCTGAGTTACATCCTGTATTATACTCCAGAGCTGCACTCACTATTCTGATGGTGGAGTCACTGTGTACATACATTACTTATTCTGTACTGATCCTGAGTTACATCCTGTATTATACTCCAGAGCTGCACTCACTATTCTGCTGGTGCAGTCACTGTGTACATACATTACTTATCCTGTACTGATCCTTAGTTACATCCTGTATTATACTCCAGAGCTGCACTCACTATTCTGCTGGTGCAGTCACTGTGTACATACATTACTTATCCTGTACTGATCCTGAGTTACATCCTGTATTATACTCCAGAGCTGCACTCACTATTCTGCTGGTGCAGTCACTGTGTACATACATTACTTATCCTGTACTGATCCTGAGTTACATCCTGTATTATACTTCAAAGCTGCACTCACTATTCTGCTGGTGCAGTCACTGTGTACATACATTACTTATCCTGTACTAATCCTGAGTTACATCCTGTACTGGTGGGGGTCACAGTTATCAGTGGGGTATCACAAGGGTCAGTATTGGAGGGGGTCATAGTTACCAGTGCTGATGCCAGGCAGCTGCGGCCAAGGCACATACAATAATGGGATGTAGCAGAAGAGGCAAAGCTGCTCCTGCCAGGACATACCGCAGTCTACCTCTGTAGCGGTCTGCTCTCTGCATACTTTGCGGCCCCATGGAATTGAATGGGTTTGTTTGTGTGAATGGGCCCTAACAGACAAGAATAGGCATTGTTACAACGGCTCCGCAAAAAAAAAAACAGATGAAACCCAGACATCATCCGTATTTTTTGGGGTCCACAAAATGGGGATTCCCAGAAAATACGGATGCTTTTAAAATTATTTTTCAGCTGTGCAGTGTCAGTGAAATACGGATGGCACACAGACAGGAAAAAACGGACATAGGGATTGTCCTGGCGCCCGAACAGACGCCGTTTATCCGGGATGTACGGCGCTCGATTTCCATTCTGTGACAAAACAGTCTCCTTGGCAGTTA
Organism: Rhinella marina; assembly: GCA_900303285.1. Lineage (NCBI taxonomy): Eukaryota > Metazoa > Chordata > Amphibia > Anura > Bufonidae > Rhinella > Rhinella marina. Next base: position 128,350 of record ONZH01006703.1, read on the forward strand.
GATAGTAACAGGCGCTAATTATCTCACCGCGCTCCGCCAAATGGAATCTGTCTTATCAAAAAATGATTTAATTTGATTTGGAAAAAAATGAGTTAAATATTTAATTTGCTTACAAAACACAGAAACAACACGTTCTCAGAGAAATCGCCCTCCGCGAAAACACGCCAAGCGAATCGCGGGGAGACGATTCAAAACGTGGCAGGAAGACGGAGGCGAAGGATCAAAACAATCTCTGAGGAAGAGGAGGAAACGTTCAGCTGCGAGGTGAGGCATCTGACAAATATAGTCATGATGACATCACGATGACATCACAGGGTGCCATGACCTCATCTACAGATCTCCTCCCCCCTCAGAACAAGAGGGAAGGGGGATTATGTCGTACAATCTCCACCATTCTCCATGTGTCAGCATTATCTGGCGCTGCTGTGTAATCAGGGGACACGGCATAGAACTGTTAATCAGGCCGTATATGGCGGTATTATTTTGGCATTATATAGTATTGTCTTATAGGCAGTGTTTTTTGGACACTATATACAGTAGCATTGTTCTGTAGATAGTAGATGGTGGTATTATTGGGCACTGCATAGCACTATTCTATATGCAGTGTATGGCAGTATTACTGTTACAGTATCAATAGTATTCTTCCAAAGCAAATGTGTGGTAGTATTATTTGGACACTATACAGCATTGTTCTATATATAGTGTTTCATAGACACTATATAGCATTATTCTATATGCAGTGTGTGGCAATATTGTACACTATCTATAGCATTGCTCTATAGCAGTATATGGTTTAGTGTTATTATTTAAGCACTATATAGTATTGTTCTATAGACTGTGTGGTGGACACAATATAGCATTGTTCTATAGACTGTGTGGTGGACACTATATAACATTGTTCTATAGACTGTGTGGTGGACACTATATAGCATTGTTCTATAGACTGTGTGGTGGACACAATATAGTATTGTTCTATAGACTGTGTGGTGGACACTATATAGTATTGTTCTATAGACTGTGTGGTGGACACTGTATAGCATTGTTCTATAGACTGTGTGGTGGACACTATATAGCATTGTTCTATAGACTGTGTGGTGGACACTATATAGCATTGTTCTATAGACTGTGTGGTGGACACTATATAACATTGTTCTATAGACTGTGTGGTGGACACTAATATAGCATTGTTCTATAGACTGTGTGGTGGAAAACTATATAACATTGTTTTATAGACTGTGTGGTGGACACAATATAGCATTGTTCTATAGACTGTGTGGTGGACACTATATAGTATTGCTTCTATAGACTGTGTGGTGGACACTGTATAGCATTGTTCTATAAGACTGTGTGGTGGACACTATATAGACATTGTTCTATAGGACTGTGTGGTGGACACTATATAGCATTGTTCTATAGACTGTGTGGTGGACACTATATAACATTGTTCTATAGACTGTGTGGTGGACACTATATAGCATTGTTCTATAGACTGTGTGGTGGACACTGTATAGCATTGTTCTATAGACTGTGTGGTGGACACTATATAGCATTGTTCTATAGACTGTGTGGTGGACACTATATAGCATTGTTCTATAGACTGTGTGGTGGACACTATATAACATTGTTCTATAGACTGTGTGGTGGACACTATATAGCATTGTTCTATAGACTGTGTGGTGGAAACTATATAACATTGTTTTATAGACTGTGTGGTGGACACAATATAGCATTGTTCTATAGACTGTGTGGTGGACACTATATAACATTGTTTTATAGACTGTGTGGTGGACACAATATAGTATTGTTCTATAGACTGTGTGGTGGACACTATATAGCATTGTTCTATAGACTGTGTGGTGGACACTATATAGTATTGTTCTATAGACTGTGTGGTGGACACTATATAGCATTGTTCTATAGACTGTGTGGTGGACACTATATAGTATTGTTCTATAGACTGTGTGTGTGGACACTATATAAGTATTGTTCTATAGACTGTGTGGTGACACAATATAGCATTGTTCTATAGACTGTGTGGTGGACACAATATAGTATTGTTCTATAGACTGTGTGGTGGACACTATATAGCATTGTTCTATAGACTGGTGTGGTGGACACTATATAGCATTGTTCTATAGACTGTGTGGTGGACACAATATAGTATTGTTCTATAGACTGTGTGGTGGACACTATATAGCATTGTTCTATAGACTGTGTGGTGGACACAATATAGTATTGTTCTATAGACTGTGTGGTGGACACTATATAGCATTGTTCTATAGACTGTGTGGTGGACACTATATAGCATTGTTCTATAGACTGTGTGGTGGACCAAACATTTAACTGGGGACCATATAGCATTGTTCTATAGACTGTGTGGTGGACACAATATAGCATTGTTCTATAGACTGTGTGGTGGACACTATATAGCATTGTTCTATAGACTGTGTGGTGGACACTATATACATTGTTCTATAGACTGTGTGGTGGACACTATATAGTATTGTTCTATAGACTGTGTGGTGGACACTATATAGCATTGTTCTATAGACTGTGTGGTGGACACAATATAGCATTGTTCTATAGACTGTGTGGTGGACACTATATAGCATTGTTCTATAGACTGTGTGGTGGACACTATATAGCATTGTTCTATAGACTGTGTGGTGGACACAATATAGTATTGTTCTATAGACTTGTGTGGTGGACACATATAGCATTGTTCTATAGACTGTGTGGTGGACACAATATAGTATTGTTCTATAGACTGTGTGGTGGACACATATAGTATTGTTCTATAGACTGTGTGGTGGACACTATATAGCATTGTTCTATAGACTGTGTGGTGGACACTATATAGTATTGTTCTATAGACTGTGTGGTGGACACTATATAGTATTGTTCTATAGACTGTGTGGTGGACACAATATAGCATTGTTCTATAGACTGTGTGGTGGACACTATATAGCATTGTTCTATAGACTGTGTGGTGGACACTATATAGTATTGTTCTATGACTTGTGTGGTGGACACTATATAGTATTGTTCTATAGACTGTGTGGTGACACTATATAGTATTGTTCTATAGACTGTGTGGTGGACACAATATAGCATTGTTCTATAGACTGTGTGTGGACACTATATAGTATTGTTCTATAGACTGTGTGGTGACACTATATAGTATTGTTCTATAGACTGTGTGGTGGACACAATATAGCATTGTTCTATAGACTGTGTGGTGGACACTATATAGTATTGTTCTATAGACTGTGTGGTGGACACTATATAGTATTGTTCTATAGACTGTGTGTGTGGACACTATATAGCATTGTTCTATAGACTGTGTGGTGGACACTATATAGCATTGTTCTATAGGACTGTGTGGTGGACACAATATAGCATTGTTCTATAGACTGTGTGGTGGACACAATATAGTATTGTTCTATAGACTGTGTGGTGGACACTATATAGCATTGTTCTATAGACTGTGTGGTGGATACTATATAGCATTGTTCTATAGACTGTGTGGTGGACACTATAGCATTGTTCTCTAGGTGTGGTGGACACTATATAGTATTGTTCTATAGACTGTGTGGTGGACACTATATAGCATTGTTCTATAGACTGTGTGGTGGACACTATATAGCATTGTTCTATAGACTGTGTGGTGGACACTATATAGCATTGTTCTATAGACTGTGTGGTGGACACTATATAGCATTGTTCTATAGACTGTGTGGTGGACACTATATAGCATTTTCCTATAGACTGTGTGGTGGACACTATATAGAATTGTTCTATAGACTGTGTGGTGGACACAATATAGCATTGTTCTATAGACTGTGTGGTGGACACTATATAGCATTGTTCTATAGACTGTGTGTGGACACAATATAGCATTGTTCTATAGACTGTGTGGTGGACACTATATAGCATTGTTCTATAGACTGTGTGGTGGACACTATATAGCATTGTTCTATAGACTGTGTGGTGGACACTATATAGCATTGTTTCTATTAGACTGTGTGGTGGACACTATATAACATTGTTCTATAGGACTGTGTGGTGGACACTATATAGCATTGTTCTATAGACTGTGTGGTGGACACTATATAGCATTGTTCTATAGGACTGTTGTGGTGGACACAATATAGTATTGTTCTATAGGACTGTGTGGTGGACACTATATAGCATTGTTCTATAGACTGTGTGGTGGACACAATATAGCATCGTTCTATAGACTGTGTGGTGGACACTATATAGCATTGTTCTATAGACTGTGTGGTGGACACAATATAGTATTGTTCTATAGACTGTGTGGTGGACACTATATAGCATTGTTCTATAGACTGTGTGGTGGACACTATATAGCATTGTTCTATAGACTGTGTGGTGGACACTATATAGCATTGTTCTATAGACTGTGTGGTGGACACTATATAGCATTGTTCTGTATGCAGTGTGTGGCAATATTACTTGTACGCTATATATAGCATTGTTCTACAGCTGTGTATAGTATGGTGTTATTATTTGGGCACTATATAGCATTGCTCTGTATGTAGTGTGTGGCAATATTACTTGTACACTATCTATAGCATTCTTCTATAGCAGTGTATGGTATAGTGTTATTATTTGGACACTATGTAGCATTATTTTATAGGCAGTAAATGGCAGTATTATTTGGATGATACGCCACACTGTTCTGTAGGCAGTGTAGGGTGGTATTTGGGCACTATATAGCATTGTTCAACAGACAGTGTATGGTGGACACTGTATAGCATTATTCTATATGCAGTATGTGGCAATATTACTTGTACACTATCTACCGTATAACATTGCTCTATAGGCAGTGTACGGTGATTTTATTTTGGCACTGTCCAGCACTAAGGTAGTGTTTAACAGTATTATTTGGGCACTGTATAACATTGTTCTGTAGGTTGTAAATGGAGGTATTATTTCAGCACTATCTTGCACTATTCTATATGCAGTGTATGGTGATTTTATTTTGGCACTGTCCAGCACTAAGATAGTGTTCAATAGTATTATTTGGGCACTGTATAGCATTGTTCTATAGGTTGCACACGGAGCTATTATTTCAGCACTATCTAGCACTATTCTATATGCAGTGTATGGCGGTATTATTTGTGCACTAGACAGCACTGTTCTATTGGCAGCTATGGTGGTATTTAGAGATGAGTGAAGTTATTATTAAAATTCAATTCAGCTGCTTCGCCAAAGTTCACAAAGACATTTCATTTGTTACAAATCGCATTTCATTGTATGTAGCCGGCGCAATGACGGGGAATGATGACTGCGCTGCCCCCTTCCCTCCCCCGTCAATGAACCCCCCAGATGCCTCATTCAACGCTGCTCACGACATCTGACGGTCACATTGAGGCCTTCCAGGGGTTAAAAGCAAAAAATAAATACATACTTACATCATCTATTTGCTCGTGGATTAAAGAAAACGTGCCAAATCTTGGCCACTCTGACATGATGACATCACACGTCAGCGCACGTGAGATTTGGCGCTTTTTAATCAATCAAGATAGCCATGCCGGCCTCTCTGTGAGCTGATGGATGAGGTGAGTATATTTTTTTTTGTTTTTTACTGCCATTTCAGAATAAATTCATTTGTTACCATGAAGTGCAAGGAAATTCGGATTGAAGTCCACTTCGGATATTTCGATTCACTCAACACTACTGGTATTATTTGGGCACTATATAGCACTGCTGTTTAGACAGTTTACGGCAGTATTATTAGGGTACTGTACAACATTTTTCCATTGGCAGTAGAGATGAGCGAATCTATTTGCTGCTTCCTAGATTCCACTCCGTAATGAATCCGAATTTTTTGAGATTCGCTCCGTTAGATTCGAAAATGTTCTTAAAGCTTTGTATGCATTTGCTACCTACTTGTCCGATAAATTGTACGATAATGCTACGTATAAGTTACATTATACACTGATGAGTACGAATTCAGTTAATTAGCGAACTTTTACTGTTAGTTCGTTATTCGTGCGGCAAAAACCCAGGGAAGAAAGCGGTCGCCTGACCTAGTGGGCAGGGCTTTCTCTGATTGTCTCAGGCTCGCTAAGTCAGTGACGCATCAGTTGTGCTGCGACTGCTGAGACAAAGCACTGTGTGTGAAGTTCTGAGAGACAGAGAACTCTTATGTTAAAATTGGGGCGTAATTGTTCTGGGAATCCATATTACACATCAGGGATACTGCAGGGTAAGTGCAGGGCTAGTAATTAATCAGGCAGGGAGAGAGACAGGGAGAGAGACAGGGAGAGAGATAGGGAGAGAGCCAGGAAGAGAGGCAGAGAAAGAGACAGGGAGAGAGACATGGAGAGAGATAGGGAGAGAGACAGGAAGAGAGACAGAGAAAGAGACAGGGAGAGAGACAGGGAGAGAGACAGGGAGAGAGACAGGAAGAGAGGCAGAGAAAGAGACAGGGAGAGAGACAGGGAGAGAGACAAATACCAGCTGCAGGGCCACAGTCAAGTGAAAATGTCTGGCATGGAAAAGCAACAGTGTTCCAGCCAGACCTTGAGTTCCAAAAAAAGGAGAAGGTGGCACAGGGCAGTGTATGGGGGTATTATTTTGGCACTGTATAACACTGTTCTACAAGCAGTGTATAGCGCTATTATTTGAATACTGCATAGCATTGGTCTACAGGCAGTGCATGGGGTATTATTAGGGTGTCATGTGGCATTATTACTTTGCCATTTTTATTGCTTGGGCATTGTGCTAACAATATTTGGGCAGTGACAACCTACCTCACTTGTCCAGGCCGCACGCCAAAAACTGCCTTGCCGAACCATTGCAATTCACAATAAACACACCTGCAGTTGTGCACTTTTTGCAGCGTGGTTCAAACTTCCATGTGTGCGGCAACCAAAAGCCAGTGGTCCATTGCCAATGTAACCCTTTTAACTGTAGATCAGTAGACTAACTCGTGTGCCCCGGGTGAGGTCAGACACCAGGAGTCAGAGATGTAAACGGCTGGATTATTTTTCATTGTGACTAGAAGAGCGGGAGACGGGGAATTATGATGGTTTCCACACAATGCGGCCATTTATGAGCTGATAAATTTTGACACTTTTGCATTGCCGGAACCGCAATAAAATCAGACGTCTCTATGGCCGCTAAGCGGCAATTACACGGGGGCAGTTTTCCATTGGGTTTCAGAAAAATCCTCCAGGATCTACAGATATAGAAGAGCACAACTTGTCATTTAACTCTTCAGGGTATAGAGGGGGAGGAGGTCCATAACAAACATCTACCTCCAATGGCATGACGCACTGGGTGGGCCTGCCCTCTCCTGGAGCGCACAGTGTATAAGGCTTACGACAGATTTAAGGAGCGGTCCCTTTAAGACACCCTCAGTTCATATGGGTTTTTAGGGTACATAGACATCGTAGAAGAGTTACTCCACTCAAGATCACCCTTCAGCCATACATTATATTACATGGTTGCCCACTGAAATGGTGAAGGCACCAAAAGCTTCTTCTGAAAACAGTCGATCACTGGGTACTGCAGCAGTCAGATCCCTGATGGACAATCCCTTTAAGAAACTGCACTAAGCTTACTTGCAGGCCTACAGGAAGTTAGCATGTCCAGCTCAGCTACATCGCGCAAGACACCAGCAAAGTCCCAAACAAGGCATGATGACAGTAATGCACTCGTCTTCTTGTGGTGACATTGAGCTTGTTGTCTGGTGTCCTCGCCATCAGTTCTGATTTATCAATGCACTTCTATGATGTCTGGAGAAGACAAAGCCCAGAATGAACCGAGCGGCTTCATTCCCGCGTTCTATTAATCTACAGCTCCCCATAAAACATAAATTATTATTATTTCCAGAAATTCTGCCTCCAGTCCTCTTAAGTGGCTCATTCATATCCTACGGGGAATCGTTTAAACAGCGGCCGCCTCAGAGCCAAGTAAAACACTTTCAAAGTTGATAGAGAGAAAAAAAAAAGGGAAAGTTCTACAAAGGCGGCATTTTACTCCGTGCATCTGTCATCCCTCCATTATACCACTGGCCCCTCGTAATATTGAGGTTAAAATATTCTACAAGACCAGCATGTTTGATGGCCGCCAGGCACATTGCGGAGTCAGGAATGATGGCTTAAAAATACATTACTTAAAGATGCTGCAAAGTCATATTCTACAAGTCTCACCGCCGCCTGCATCTCAATGGCCGTGTGTAAATCATTGGACGGCCGGAAGAGACTTAAAGAAATCGTACCCAAAACCAACGTCTTCCTCCGAGAGTGAATCCTCCATGTAGGACTACACGAGACATTCTTAAACAATTCCATCATGTTACAATGTAAGGACTACGCAAGTATTATGAAAGGGGAGATGAGACCACTCATCAGGTAGGACCTCCAAACCCAAGAGCCCATAACTGGCAACAAGCTGAAATGTCACCCAAGACCAACGTCTTCCTCCAAGAGCAAATCCCCCATGTAAGAATATGCTGGACATTCTGAGACAATTCCATCATGTTACAATGTAAGGACTATGCAAGTTTTATCAATTATCAAGTAGGACCACCAAACCCAAGAACCCATAACTGGCAACAAGCTGAAATGGCACCCAAGACCAATGTTTCCTCCAAGAGCAAATCCCCCATGTAAGACTACATGAGACATTCTGAAGCAATTCCATCATGTTACAACAGAACTACTATGCAAATATTATCAAAGGGGAGATGAAACCAATCATCAGGTAAGACCTCCAAACCCAAGAGCCCATAACTGGCAACAAGCTGAAATGGCACCCAAGACCAACGTCTTCCTCCAAGAGTAAACCCCCCATGTAAGACTACACGAGACATTCTTAAACAATTCCATCATGTTACAATGTAAGGACTATGCAAGTTTTATCAATTATCAAGTAGGACCACCAAACCCAAGAACCCATAACTGGCAACAAGCTGAAATAGCACCCAAGACCAATGTTTCCTCCAAGAGTAAACCCCCCATGTAAGAATATGCTGGACATTCTGAGACAAATCCATCATGTTACAATGTAACAATGTAACTATGCAAATATTATCAAAGGGGAGATGAGACCACTCATCAGGTAGGACCTCCAAACTCAAGAGTTCATAACTGGCAACAAGCTGAAATGGCACCCAAGACCAACGTCTTCCTCCAAGAGTGAATTCCCCATGTAAGACTACATGAGACATTCTGAAACAATTCCATCATGTTACAATGTAAGAACTATGCAAGTATTATAAAAGGGGACATGAGATCACTCATCAGGTAGGACCTCCAAACCCAAGAGCTCATTGCTGGCAAGAAGCTCATCTCAATGGCTTCCACCACTGTCATCTGTGGATTATACCATAGACACTTTGATGGCACCTGTCCTACACCCTACTGGAGGTGATTTGGAGTTTTGGACCCATTGGGTTGATTGACTTGAGGCTAAACCAAGAAGAGGAGTTTAAGGGATGGTTACGTTCTTCACCTTAGAACCAGAATGAGGAGACATGAACTTTCCCACTGGGAATCCCCAGTATGCTTCTTCTCAGAGAAGTCTCTGTTGGTAACCTGCATGGACAGGAGACACCAATTCGTAGTACTAAGACATCAGGCAGAAGACAAACATCGGGGTTGGTGGAGTGTGTTCACAGTGGTAGACAGGCTGAATATCAGAGCAGGAGACATGTAGTTGTGGTCAGGAGACACAGCTCAGGAGAATGTCTTACTGGTACATAATGGGCCTTATTACTCATGCTCTGGTCATTGGAGAAAGGCTCTTAAGAAGCTTTGGGGGAGGGGGGCTTGGCATTAACTGGAGAAGACATTTTGGCTTGTGTTGGCCCTTTAAGAAGAAGGGGGCTAGAAGCATGACTGTACCATAAAGCACCAGAGGTCCCAGAAGGGGAGCGCCAGGCAAGGAGGCCCAGGGCTAGAGAGCAGCGGTGAGAAGGGTATTGGTTGTAGAAGCAGTGGAGCAGTGGATAGGTATAGGACGCTGAATAGAAGTAGGAATGGAGCGGAGGGTCATGGTGATATTAGATGGCTGTCTGTCCATTGGTTAAAGTCAATGATGTAGAGCTGCAATACCAGGAATAGCCACTAGACAATATATGGTGCTGTGCTTGGCTTACTATGAAGAGAAGATCTGAGGCCTCTTCAAACTTGGCTTAGTGCAGAGATGCTCAACCTGCAGTCCTCCAGCTGTTGCAAAACTACAACTCCCAGCATGCCCTAATAGCTGTAGGCTGTCCAGTCATGCTGGGAGTTGCAGCTTTGCAACAGCAGGAGGGCCGCAGGTTGGGCATCCCTGGCTTACAGGAACCACTTCCCTGGTGAGGATGTGGCCGTTTCCGATTGTCACTGGGAGAAGGAAGCATAAGACTTGATGTCCTACAGAACACGTGAGCCTTGGTTCTCATTTTTTATTTTTAACTTGTTATGCCCATTTTTTTTTTTTTTTAATCTTTCTTCTTCAGAAAACCTCTTTAAATCCACTTGTCAGCAGAATCAACCCTCTGAAGCCAGGCATAATGCTGGTAGGGTTGATCATGCTGATTTAAATGACACTTGTCTTGTGAAAATTGACTGCAATGTTGCTGTAGAAAAAAAAAAAAAAAAAAAACATTTTTAAGGAAATGAAGTCTTCAGTGCACTGAGGGTGTGGCCTAACTATTAAGTGCACTTCAGCTCCTTAGCTTCCCCATGCTTGCCACAAAACCTTGGTGCACTGAAGCCCTCATCTACATGAAGAGCAAAAGTATTTTTTGCCCCTCTGGAACGCCACAACCGATTTCCACAAGACAGGTATCAGTTTAATCAGCAGGATCAACCCTACCAGATGAGTGGTTGAATAGGGTCGATCCTGCTTTTTAATATACCTTTACAAATTTTACAAATAATGTTAAAGTCATCTCATCATCATGTTAAATGAGCTCAGGATGGACTTCCTGGTCGCCTACTAAGTTTCAGATCTGAATCCTATGGAGACCTCTATGGTGGTGGGGGAAGGGTGGGGGAGGTCCTATATAAACAAGTTCCACTGTATAAAACTTATTTTAAAAACATTTTACTAAAAACCAAGGCCGTTGATGTATTTTCCTCTTCCCGGCTCGCCGTGCCCCAGATTCTGCATCTCATGTACAACACATTTCCGATATTTCCGAACCACCTGAGTTAAGAGGATTGATAGGAGCCGCGTCCACCTTCAGCCTCTCCCTCCTCCTCCTCATTCTTAAACTGGGACATTGCTTCCACCGAGCTCGGATTTGTCGATTTGTCGTCTAATTTCTGGAACAGACTGAGATTTTTATAATTAAAAGAAATTAAAATAAGCTGAAGATGTCGCTCACTTATCTAGGAACACACTGTCCCGAGCAAATCATTTAATTAAAAAGTCTTCTTCAAACAAGGGCCTTAATAATATTAATTTCAGGAGTGAAAAGGAATCTGATGGCAGCGGCGGAAAACTTTCAAAAAACCCTAAAAAGATGCATTTCAGGGATAAGACGACGTCACTCCGATCTCCTATACTACAAGATGACACACAGTGCACTAGTCAGCAGAGGGCGACATTGAGCTCAGGAGGAAGTCCCCTCCCCCATTGTTCGGGGCATAAACTCCTCCCAGACACAGAGGGGGGGACACTTACATGTGTTTATATGTATTTAGTCAAATTTAACGCATAACAAAACCTTGACCACATAGATGAGACAGGTTCACTGCTCCAGTGGTGTGAAAATCCATAGTGACTAGAACAGCCTTTTAATTAAAGGGTTTTTCCATCTTTAGAAATGAAGGCGCAGTGCGAGGATGTACCATCACTTGGTGAGGGTCTGACCCACTGAATGAAGGGTGGAATGGGTGTAGGTAACAATTAGGAGGAGATGCAGCGCCCTGACACCTTCATTCTAGTGACATCATTGATGGAAACAATAAATGGAACAATAATGGGTCTTTAATGGGTTTACCAAGATTTAAACTTGACACCTATCCATAGATATAGTGGTGGTGGTGGTCGAGCATGTTCATTCTCATTCTATGGGGATGGAGGGGTCTAGAGGGACAAAGGAGTCTAGAGGAGGACAAAGAAGTCTGGAGGGGAAAGAGGGTTCTGGAGAGGACAGAGGAGTCTGGAGAGGACAGAGGAGTCTGGAGAAGACAGAGGAGTCTTAAGAGTATAGAGGGTTCTGGAGAGGACAGAGAAGTATGGAGGGGAAAGAGGAGTCTGGAGAGAACAGAGGAGTCTGGAGAGGTCAAAGGAGTCTGGAGAGTATAGAGGGTTCTGGAGAGGACAGAGGAGTCTGGAGGGGAAAGAAGAGTCTGGAGAGAACAGAGAAGTCTGGAGAAGACAGAAGAGTCTGAAGAGTATAGATGGTTCTGGAGAAGACAAAGGAGTCTGGAGGGACAGAGGACTCTGGAGGGGAAAGAGGGTTCTTGAGAGGACAGAGGAGTCTGGATGTTTCAGAGGAGTCTGGAGGGGAAAGAGGAGTCTGGAGAGTATAGAGGGTTCTGGAGAACACAGAGGGGTCTGAATGGGACAGAGGAGTCTGGATGTTTCAGAGGAGTCTGGACGGGAAAGAGGAGTCTGGAGAGAAGAGAGGGTTCTGGAGAAGACAGAGGAGTCTGGAGGGACAGAGGACTCTGGAGGGGAAAGAGGATTCTGGAGAGGACAGAGGAGTCTGGAGGAGCAGATGAATCTGCAGGGAAAAGAGAAGTCTGGAGAGCATAGATGAGTCTGGAGGGGGACAGAGGAGTCTGAAGGTGACAGGGGTCTGAAGGGAGACAAAGGAGTCCAGAGAGTACAGGGGAGTCTGGAGAAGACAGAGGAGTTTGGAGGGGGACAGAGGAGTCTGGAGAGAACAGAGGAGTCTGGAGAAGACAGAGGAGTCTGGATGTGTCAGAGGAGTCTGTAAGACAGAGGAGTCTGAAGAGTATAGAGGGTTCTGGAGAGGACAGAAGAGTCTGGAAGTGACGGGTATGAAGGGAGACAGAGGAGTCCAGGGGGAGAGAAGAGTCTGGAGAGCACAAAGAGTTGTGGAGAGGACAAACGAGTCAGGAGGGACAGATAAATTTGTAGTGAAAAGAGAAGTCTGGAGAGCATAGAGGGTTATGGAGAAGACAGAGGAGTCTGAAGGTGGACAGAGGAGTCCAGATGGGGCAGAGGGGTCTGGAGTGGAAAGAGGAGTCTGGAGAGCACAGAGTGGTCTGGAAGGAACAGAGTCTGGATGTGACCATTCAGAACACATGCATGCTCAGCCAAGCCAAACTCATGTGCAAACTCAGGAGAAAAAGTCATTGGGGTTAGATTTAGGAAACCCCAAATGAAAGTATATGTATAGCCAGCCTATGACGCATGCTTTCTAAGCCTCCAACAGTCCCTACAGTACATTCAAGATTCCAGAAATCTCCATACTTGAAAGCTACTTTATGGTTCCCTCATCAGAACCTGGAGAAAGAGGCTGCATGTATAGGATGCTCCACTCCAGTCATCTTCAGTCACACTTTATAGAGGAGATTGGAAATCCATCAGTAAAATTCCTTCATTTACAATCTTAGTCATAAATTACTATCTTGACTATATGGAGGTATTTGGAACCTTGGTCAAGTAATTCCCATCTCCTGACCTCCTGAGATTGAGGTGGCCGGATCCCGTCAAGTGGTCTACGTGTAATTACAGCAGAATTCCCAGCAGCCGCTTTATTAACTCTATAAACCTCTTGTCGGACGCGTCTTCTTGAGAAATTGCCTGGGATTCGTATGTATGAAGAGATCTGTAAACAGGGGGGTGACCTTGTGCGGCTAATGTGATTATGGTGTAGGCTTTCCAGAGGAACATGAATTAATTGGATAGTCTTCAATGATCTCAATGTCTGCCAACACCAAGAAACAATCAGTTTACTTCTTCATTTAATTATGAATAATGAATAATAAAGCTGAGAATGGAGAATTCATGTGGATCCCGGCGAAAGGCAGGAAATGTCATTGACCTGGAAAATCTCCAGCCATAGATCGGGATGTTTACTGTTATTAAACTATTGAAACAGTGTATAGAACTTAAAGAAGAACTCCCGCTATAAAAAAATATATATATATATTCCATGTCCTGCTAGAAAAGTACATGATGTAATCTGTAGTGAATGTCATTTTCTTACCAGTGTCTGTATTTGTGAGTTATATCTCCCTGATGCTTCTCATCTGTGTCATGTGACCAGCAATCAGACTCACCAGATAACACAGCACCTTATGTGTGGACAGGAAGTCTATTTCTCTATGCATTCCTATGGGAGCCACACTCTCAGTCTCATAGTAACATAGTAACATAGTTTATAAGGCCGAAAAAAGACATCTGTCCATCCAGTTCGGCCTGTTTTCCTACAAGTTGATCCAGAGGAAGGCAAAAAAACCCTGTGAGGTAGAAGCCAGTTTTCCCCACTAGGGAAAAAAATTCCTTCCCGACTCCAATCAGGCAATCAGAATAACTCCCTGGATCAACGACCCCTCTCTAGTAACTATAACCTGTAAGATTATTACCCTCCAAAAATACATCCAGGCCCCTCTTGAACTCTTTTAGTGAACTTACCATCACCACCTCCTCAGGCAGAGAGTTCCATAGTCTCACTGCTCTTACAGTAAAGAATCCTCTTCTATGTTTGTGTACAAACCTTCTTTCCTCCAGACGCAGAGGATGTCCCCTCGTCACAGTCACAGAATAGAGCAGTAACTGACTTCCTGTCCGGGGTCAGCTGGAGGTCAGGGAGTTGGTCACATGACACAGCTACAATTAGAAGACAGGGGATAACTCACCAATACAGTCTCTGATGAGAAGATTGCATTCACTACAGATTACATCATGCACCTTTCTAACAGGTCAGAGAATACATTTTTTTTTTGTGGGAGTTCTTCTTTAATACACGCTACATAAAGTTTATATTAAAGGGGAACTCCACTAGATTCATGGTATCCCTCCGACCGTCCTTTCACCTTGTAACATTGTAACAGGTTTCCCTATGGCAACACTAACTTGCTTTAAGCTCAGCTTCTGTCCGCCATATTGACTATAGAGAGCGCTGTCTGCAGGGGATAACTACACGTCCCATAATGCCTTAGCCAGGAATAGTGACTGGATCACATATACCTGAAGCTGTGGTTCTAGAGATTACGTCACACTGTGCTTCAGAGAAACATATTCAGGTCTAACGCCCAGGAGAGGCTGGAGACCGTGCTCTGTGCAGCAGCGTGCAGCATGTCGCATGCAATACAGAAAGAAACCTGGAAGATGCAGTGAGAAGTACAGAAGATTTGTGGTTGTCACCCAGTGCATTCCTGGACTGTTGCTTGGCAACGCTCCAGAACATCCTGCCTTATATATTATTATAAGAAACCTACAAGAGACGGCGATGACATCACACATCCTGATTGCAGGGCAGACTTCACATGGAATAACAATGGCTCCATTTAGTAATGTCTGTGGACTTGTGCTGTAGCTACACTGTAAGGCAAGAGCCCTGTGCGTATGAAAGGGGTTCTCCCCATCGATCAGCTTTAATATGACCATAAGTGTTCAATTTCACTGCAGCGCCATCAAGGGAGAAATTAGGTATTACACCCCTTTCCCAGCAAACAAGGGACATTTTCCTTTACCCATGGGGGAGCCCAAAGTAATGGAGGATGGGATGTATTTTGCTCTGTTATTGTAGGTTACAGGAGGATCTGTCAGCATGTGACATACTGCTTGCTGACGGTTTCCACCTGTAGAATCAGATGGATGACACTTTCCTTGACCTGTCAAAGGACGTTACAGAAAATACAAAGACATATTGTAATCCATAATTGCTATATAATGTCTCCTTGTAAATCACTGAAGATGAGAATATAGTGACTGTATAAAGGAGGCCCCTCGACCCCCATGTGTTCACCCCCGGAGCTCCTTCCCCTTGTGTCCCTGCATCCATCAGCATTTTAATATCCATTTATATTTGTGTATTATACGCTTCACCCTAAATCACCACCGCCGCTCGCTCCGGCCATCTGCTGGAGTTGGCTGACCTTCTCCTCCAGGATTCGCCTGCTCTCAGATTCCAGACATTTTTAGCCTCCGATAACATGTCCTCCACATAAACCAATGGAAAACATAAAACCTGAACGTCCAGATAACGTGAAATTTACAGACCGCGTGATGTACCGCCACCTGGTACACAATATTAGGTAATGAGCAAGTGGTGTCACCTCTGTGTGGTTCCCCCTCCACATGATGCTCCATTATATGTTGTAACAAACTTCCCTAATAAGTGGCATGCAGTACTGTGCCCAAGTAATATCGCCATGTGTGGCCCAATACTGTAACATTACGATACATTTGATTGAATAACTGCAACTTGGTAGCAATGCCACAAATATATGCCAACATACAGTGATCAAATAATACAGCCATACAGTGACCAGGTAATAGCTCCATATAAAGGGGAGTCATCTAATAGTGCTATATATGGTATAAATAATGCTGCCATACAGTGACCAGGTAATAGCTCCAATATAAAGGGGGAGTCATCTAATAGTGGCTATATATGGTATAAATAATGGCTGCCATACAGTGACCAGTAATAGCTCCATATAAAGTCTCTATGCTATATGTATAAATAATGCTCCATACATGACAGGTAATAGCTCCATATATAGAGTCTTCTATGTACTATACATGGTATAAATAATGCTGCCATATGGTGACCACATAATAGCTCCATATATAGAGTCCTCTAATAGTACTATACATGGTATAAATAATGCTGCCATATGGTGACCACATAATAGCTCCATATATAGAGTCCTCTAATAGTACTATACATGGTATAAATAATGCTGCCATACGGTGACCACATAATAGCTCCATATATAGAGTCCTCTAATAGTACCATACATGGTATAAATAATGCTGCCATACAGTGACCAAATAACAGTTTCATAGGTAGAGTCATCTAATAGTACTATACATGGTATATGCTGCCATATGGTGACCAAATAATAGCTCCATATATAGAGTCATCTAATAGTGCTATACATGGTATAAATAATGCTGCCATACAGTGACCATATAGAGTCCTCTAATAGTAATAGTACATAGTACACATGGCATAAATAATGCTCTCACATGGTGACTAAATAAAAGTTTCATATATAGAGTTATCTAATAGTGCTATACAGGGTATAAATAATGCTGCCATACAGTGACCACATAATAGCTCCATATATAGAGTCCTCTAATAGTACCATACACGGTATAAATAATGCTGCCACGTAGTGACTAAATGACAGTTCCATATATAGAGTCTTCTAATAGTGCTATACATGGTATAAATAATGCTGCCATATAGTGACCAAATAACAGCTCTACTGTATATGTAGTGGAATCATCTAATAGTGTTACACAAGGTATAAATAATACATTACCTCCATACAGTGACCAAATAACATCTCCATATATACAGGAGTCATCTAGTAGTGCTATATACGGTATAAATAATGCAGCCTTATGGTGACCAAATAACAGCTCCATATATAGTCATCTAATAGTGTGATACATGGTATAAATAATACCGCCATACAGTGACCAAATAAAATCATTTGGAAACAATAGACCACTGGATCTTCCCTCTACTGCCCCCTAAACCTGCACTGTCACGGTGTGGCCATGTTATTTTAATGGAGAGGAGGATATAAGCGGCTGCCCGCTACTTACCACTTATCTATACATGGATGGGTGATCACAGACATGAGGATATTTCAGAATCCTCTCCTGTCTGTGAACAGAAATCTCACATTTCATACTCCTGAGTCCATGCTTCCTCGTATCCCCTGCTGGTTCAGTGTCTGCACCTTCTGGTAATTGTCATTCTGGGAAGTGTAGTGAATAAAGGAGAAAATATAAAGCAGCACAGAGAATGTATTACAGAAGCTGAAGGAAGCAGTAAGGGGTGTGTCTGACAACAAACTGTCGTCAGGTTCCTTTGGCAACCCGGAAAATTCTGACATTTCCATGGATTGAATGATGACCACTTTAAAGAGGACAATATCGACATCTGGAGGTAACATGCTGATGGTAACATCTTAAACTTCCAGGAGGAGTAACAGAGGAACGGCGCAGTGCAGAGTTCTAAGAATAGGTGATCCGGTATTGTTATTCAGTGTGGATGAGCAGGGCTTCTAGGCCAGTCATATAATGATCAATGACACATTCAGCTCTGCTACATCTGTAGTCTGCATCCATTGGTATCAGGACCCTATGATGCATGTGATATCTGATGTCTACTGACTGATATGAATGAATAGAATGGCTGACCAGCCAAGCATGATGTACACTATTCCTGGTGCATGACACAGCAGAGAGGAGTGCGTGGAAGGCTGCTGATCAGCCAGGGCACGCCACGTCCTGCCATCTCCTGCATAATTGACTGGACGTTCTGCTGCAAAGTTATTAAAGGACCTGGAAAATAATAGCCTTCATTATTTAAAGATGAGCCAGGTCGCGGAGCGCTCGCGTGGAAATCCGGTGCCAAGTCGCCTGCGGGTGCTGCTCCAACTGCAGTCCTCCAGGAACAATATCCCATAATTCCATTAGGCCGCGTCCACTTATTTCATTAAGTGTTTGTTTAACGATATGATTTTATTTTATCGCCACTCGTCGGGTGAAGTCCTCGTCGTACGGAAATTAACTCCTCATTCGCAGCGAATGCCGTAAAGGATGTGGTCGCCGGTCCTAAAAATGCATTTCATGGAGTGCGCAGGTGTCATGGCGGCAAGTCAGCTACATCTCATATATTATAGCAGTGGTGGTGAACTACAACTCCCCGCATGCCTGGTGCTGAATATGCATTGTCCACTCTGCCGCCTGGGATGCAGGTGTGGATGTAGCAGTGCTCTGCGTGCTACCTCATCCATCACAGGAGATCAGCAGTGATCAGGTTGTAGTGCCGGAGACCGGAGCGTCCACAAGGATCCCTGAAGGCGCAGGCCTGTGTGACAACGGCTGCCAATCACTACTCACATGTGTCACATGGTCAGATCCCTGTCCCCCAAAGGGTCAGCACACCTATCTCCTGAAATACTCTGTGCTGCTGGAGACCCTGCTCCTTTCACTATGTAACTATAAGACACCATACCCTTCCTGACATCATGACTGTACCTGTCACCTATAGCTCTGTCCTATCTTCACATGCCTGAACATTTCATTATCCCCAATACAATCAGCACAATATTCTCCTGAAATACTCTGTGCTGCTGGGCACTCTGCTCCTTTCACTATGTAACTGTAAGACACCATACCCTTCCTCACATCATGACTGTTCCTGTCACCTATAGCTCTGTCCTATCTTCACATGCCTGGACATTTCATTACCCCCAATGCAATCACTGCAATCTTCTCCTGAAATCCTCTGTGCTGCTGGACACCCTGCTCCTCTCACTATATAGCTCTCGGTTTCTATACTTTTCCTCACATTATGACTGCACCTCTCACCTGTAGTCCTGTCCTCACTAATATCATCACATGCATGGACATTTCACTACCCCCAAAAGAACAGCAGATTCTTCTCCTGAAATACTCTGTGCTGCTGTGGTTGTGTCAGTCTGGGCAGGTCTCTGCCTCTCACAAGATCAGCACACTCCTCTCCTGTAATCCTCTGTGCTGCTGCCTCCACCAGTCTGTGACCTACATGAGCAGTCCTCTGCTGAAATGCAGTGCAGTAATTCTGCTACACTTGACACTCTCATCTCTGCTGAATCTCAGATTCTCAGTTCTGCTGACAATATCAGTTTGACTACATTGTGCGCTGCTATAACTTTCACTCTTAGTTCTGGTACCTCGAAGACCCAATCTCAGCTCTGCTACATCTGACAAAATTCCTCTACTTCTGACAACCTGACTTCAGCTATATCTGACCTTTTCACTGACACTAAGTGACATCAGAAAATTTCAGCTCAGTCTCATGGGACACTGTCAGCCCTGCTACATCTAACACTGTTCTCCTACCTCTGACAATCTCATATCAGCTGTATTACACCCTCTTAGTGCTGTGACATCTGTCATACAATCAGCTCTGGGACATCTGACATTGTCAGCCCTGTAACACTCTCAGCACTGCTACATCTGACACATTCATCTATGCTATATCTGATAGTCTCAGCACTGTTATACCTAACATTTTCAGCTCTGCTATATCTGACACTGTCAGCACTGTTCTGCCTGATACTCTCAGCCATGCTTTACCTGACACTCTCAGCTCACCAACATCTGACACTCTCAACACTGCTATACGACACTCTCAGCATTGCTATCTGACACTGTTAGTAGTGCTATACCTGACACTCTCAGCTCCACTTAAATTCAGAATCTCTGTACTTCTATGCCTGACACTATCAGCTCTGCTATATCTGAAAATCATAGTTCACCCACATCTGACGCTGTCAGTACCGCTATACCTGACACTCTCAGCTCTGCTTTAACTGAGACACTCTGCTATGCTATGCCTGACCCTGTCAGCTCTGCTGCATCTGACACTCTCAGCCTGGTATATTTGACCCTCTCATCTATGCTATATCTGACACTCTCAGCTCTGCTATATGTGACACTGTTAGCTCTGCTATATCTGATACTCTCAGCTTTGCTACATCTGACACTGTTAGCTCTGCTATATCTGACACTGTTAGCTCTGCTATATCTGACCCTCTCATCTCTGCTATATCTGACCCTCTCATCTCTGCTATATCTGACACTCTCAGTTCTGCTATATCTAACACTCTCAGTTCTGCTATATCTAACACTCTCAGTTCTGCTATATCTAACACTCTTGTCTATGCTACATCTGACCCCCTCAGCCCTGCTATATCTGACCCTCTCAGATATGCTACACCTGACCCTCTCTGCTCTGCTATATCTGACACTCTCAGCTCTGCTACACCTGACCCTCTCAGCCCTGCTATATCTGACCCTCTCAGATATGCTACACCTGACCCTCTCAGCTCTGCTATATCTGACACTCTCAGCTCTGCTACACCTGACCCTCTCAGCCCTGCTATATCTGACACTCTCAGCTCTGCTACACCTGACCCTCTCAGCTCTGCTGCATCTGCACAGCTCCTTATTATTCCAGTGTAGCACACAGCTGCGGATCCGCTGTGATGATTGATGATTTCACAGATGTACACGTGAGAGATGTTTCTCTACATGTGTCCCTCCCGTGTGTTTCATATGTATGAGCCGCACATGAATAATTCCGCCATCATCACATCCTGGACGGCGCCGTATACCGTATATATGTATACATGAGGGATGAGAGAAGTATGGACACAGATTCTTACTTCTTTACAGCGCCCCCTTCTGGCCACATCCAGTAATGTCTATATATATTTATTTATTTATTTATTTATTATTATTATTATTTTTTTTTTTCTGGACAATTAGGCTGACCGCTTGTGAGGTTGTGCTTATACATAGCAGCCAGTCTCAACAAGCAGAGCTGCAGTGTAAAGTATGGTGGAGAGGCAAAGTTCCAGAAAAGACGTGATAAGGCATGCACCTCCCAAGGAGATGGAGTGTACCCCCTAGATACATATGTCCCCTGGAGAGATGGTGCACACCCTCCAGGTAGGTGGCGTGTCCCCTTGGGGTCCACACACTGCAGGCAAACAACCTAGAAGTCTTCATGGTTTCCTGTTCCAGCTCCTATGATATGGCAGGACATGCTGGCACTTGTAGTTCCACAGCAGCTCAGCTTAGTACAGCGTAGCCCCGGTATCACACTGCACTGTAGCTGGTTGTGGTGCTGAAGCTGCCGCTATCCTGACTCCTTGGGGGGTCAATTATTTTCTAACAATGGCTGATTAGCCCGTAACCGCAGGTACAGGTCATCACGGCTCACGTGTGCGGTTAACCCTTGCAGTATCTAGTCGCCCCAGGTATTGCATAGTATGGAGTGCAGCTGCAGTGGAGACAGTGAAGCCTGCGAGACGACTCTGAGGGGGGCTGTGACCACAGCAGCCGCGGTCCACGCACCAGGCGGTCCGGCTCGATGGCACTTTGTAAGAACAGCGGCTTAAAGCATGTTCAAGGATGTTTACATGGTAAAGACACACGTCACGCGTTACACATGGAATACATCATGCATGCGTGTGTTATAGCGCTCAGAGGTGGAGCAGTCACAGGGAGATGAGGTCACACATTATAACTTTATGTCATAACTGATACTGTGTTTCATAATAACAATTTGAACTTGAAAAAAGATACTTTGTAACAATAAAATAAAAACAGGGAATATTCAGAGGTCACTAATCCTGGCAGGAGACTATGGTCCATCCCGCTACATGAGAGGTAATAACCTCCAGACCCCAGGAGACTATACTCCATACCGCTACATGAGAGGTAATAATCCCCCAGACCCCAGGAGACTATACTCCATCCCCCTACATGAGAGGTAATAATCCCCCAGACCCCAGGAGACTATACTCCATCCCCCTACATGAGAGGTAATAACCCCCCAGACCCCAGGAGATTATTCTCCATCCTGCTACATGAGAGGCAATAACCTCCCAGACCCCAGGAGACTATGCTACTTCCCGCTACATGAGAGGTAATAATCCCCCAGACCCCAGGAGATTATACTACATCCCGCTTCATGAGAGGTAATAACCCCCACACTCCAGGAGACTATAATCCATCCCGCTACATGAGAGGTAATAACCCCAGATCCCAGGAGATTATACTCCATCCAGCTACATGAGAGGTAATAATCCCCCAGACCCCAGGAGACTATAATCCATCCCGCTACATGAGAGGTAATAACCCCCAGATCCCAGGAGATTATACTCCATCCAGCTACATGAGAGGTAATAACCCCCAGACCCCACGAGACTATACTCCAACCTTCTACATGAGAGGTAATAACCCCCCAGACCCCAGGAGACTATGCTCCTTCCCGCTACATGAGAGGTAATAATCCCCCAGACCCGAGGAGATTATACTCCATCCCGCTACATGAGCGGTAATAACCACCAGACTCCAGGAGACTATACTCCATCCCACTACATAAGACATAATAACCACCAGGCCCCAGGAGATTATACTCCATCTTTCTACATGAGAGGTAATAACCCCCAGGCGACTATACTCCATCCTGTTATACACGAGGATGACATAGCCGGAGACTATACTCCATCCCAAGGAAATAACCCCCAGACCTTCTACAGAGCCAGAGACTATACTCCATCCCGTTACATGAGAGGTGATAACCCCCAGACCCAGGAGACTATACTCCATCCTCCTTCATGAGAGGTGATAACCCCCAGACCCAGGAGACTATACTCCATCCTCCTACATGAGAGGTGATAACCCCCAGACCCAGGAGACTATACTCCATCCCGTTACATGAGAGGTGATAACCCCCAAACCGTCTACACAGCAGGAGATTATACTAAATCCAGCTATAAAAGAGGTAATAACCCCCAGGCCCCAGGAGACTATACTCCATCCTACTACTTGACAGGTAATAACCCCCAGACTCTCTACACAGTAGATTATATGCCACCCCACTGTACAAGAGCCAATATAACCTCAGGGACTGTGTAACATGGCAGGTGGAAGAACTCGGTCTCTCCATGTAAGTGATGTTTCACTGATGGACACAGAGTTGGTATTAATCTGACTGTAAAGTGATGCTACACATAAGATGTCACAGAGGACATATGTATAATCAATAAACCACCACTGAGAAGCTTGAAGACCCAAGAGCAAGATACTGTAGGACAAGAGGAACACTGATATCTTCAAGAGTGAAGGAGAAGGAAAATGGGAAGAAAAGAGGAAGAGGGAAAGATGAAGATTACGGTTTATTCTACTGTTTGATGGGGTGAAGTCATAAATACTGTACTTTACATCTAGAAGCCTGAAGACACAAGGAGAAGATTAGACATTGAGAAGAAACAATATCCTTATGGCCCGCATTAATGAAGAAAAGAGGAAGAAGTGGAGAAGAGAGAAGAAGATAGAAGAAAAAGAGGAAGGAGAAAAATGAAGAGGAGGAAGGAGAAGAAGGAAAAAGAGGAAGGAGAAGAAAGAAGAAGATAGAGAAGAAAGAAGAAGATGAGGAAGGAGAAGAAAGAAGAAGAGAGAGAAGAAAGAAGAAGAGAGAGAAGAAGAGGAAGGCGAAGAAAGAAGAAAAGAGAAGAAAGAAGAAGAGGAAGAAGAAATAGAGAGAAAAAGAGGAAGGAGAAGAAAGAAGAAGATAGAGAAGAAAGAAGAAGATGAGGAAGAAGAAGAAAGAAGAAGAGAGAGAAGAAAGAAGAAGAGAGAGAAGAAGATAGAGAAGAAGAGGAAGGAGAAGAAAGAAGAAAAGAGAAGAAAGAAGAAGAGGAAAAAGACGATAGAGAAGAAAAAGAGGAAGGAGAAGAAAGAAGAAGCTAGAGAAGAAGTAGTGGAAGGAGATAGAAGAAAATAGAAGAAAAAGAAGACAAAGAAAAGGTACAAAAGGCAGAAGTAGAAGAAGGGGAATGGGAGGTTGAAAGAGTTGAAGAAGAGTTTTTGCCAAGATGAATAAACTACAGTTAGAAGCCTGAAGACACTGGTCATATATGGTGACCAGAAGCCACAAGGAGAAGATGATGAAGCTATAAGCAAGTAACAATAAGAAAATGAGTGACCCAAACCCCAACATGACTTCTTGAAGAAACATTGGTCATGTGGTCACCTGAAGTTACAACTGACAAGAAGAAGACTGAGGCTTTCTCTACTGTTTAGTACATTCCTTACAGATACTTGGTGGTCACCCAAACCCAAGACAGGACATAGTGGAGAAGCACTGCTCATGTGGCCACCAGGAGCCCAAACACCTTGGGAAGCCGAAACCAGAAGTAAAATAAAATAAAATAAATATAAAAGTGGAGAAGTCGCGTCCGTCCTTTATACTTTCTCTCCTTTATGATCCACTCCTGATTTGTACTTCCAAACCTGTGTCAGGAGACCTGACCGTGTGGCCGTACCACTACTCTTATCATCCTTCTTCCCACCCCATGCCCAGTACTCACGCTGCTGTTGTGTCCGGACCAGTGCACCATGGCTTGGTTGTGAGCAGAGTCTCCGGTCAGAGCAAACGTTGTGCTGCTTAACTTCAGTTCCTCCACACGAAAGCGGCTCACCCTGTCCGGGTCAGCGGCCTGCGCTCGGGCCACCCTGTGTCCCTCGGCTTCTCTGATCCGTCTCCCTGCCCTGCTGGGCATCTCTCGAGAGTCTCTGGCAGAGTGCCCACTTGGCATATGGCTGTGTGTCGGGAACGCTGCACCTGCGAGGGGGTCAGCGGCCATCGCTCCACTCACGCTGTCACCTTCATCATTCCTATCATTCTGCGAGGTGTCACTGGTCTGGGATCCCCAATACTGACCCTCACCCACCAATTGGACATTCCTTTCATTGGCATCGGGGATGGCACCCACAATCTGATCAGTCCTGCCACTGAAATCACTGTCTACATCCATGAAGTATTCTGCACCCACATGTTCCCTTTGCCCCCCATTCTTCTCTTCACCCTCTTGATTATCCCAGGTCTCCAAAAAGCTGGCACTGGCATCCCCCAACCTGTCACCAGCCCCTTCATACCCATCAGCCCAATATCTGCCATCACCCCCTCTGTCCGTCCTGCTCCAGGTCCCGAGATCCCGGTCATCGTCCCAGTGATCCTGCCTCTGACCATTAACCGTCAGGTGCCCAGTATTGGCGAAAGTCTCTGGCCAGTCACCTGGTGCCCCCTCCTGCACCCTCTTGACAATGTGCCCAGCGCCCGTGCCCTGCAGACGAATGTGATGGTGACAGGATGAGCAGGTCAGGTCTCCTTTGCCCTCTTTTGCAATCCTTAAGACAGTGATGAGTAAGAGCAGCAGCCCCCAGTTTTGGAGACTCCCCATGCCAGCAGCTCCTCGAGGTTCTCCCCTCTCACTCCAACTCCATAGAAGTTTCTCAGCTCTGGAAGGAGCAGCCAAGGATGGAAAAAAAGGGAGTCTTCTTGCAGAGCTGATGGTGTCGCTCGGGGTTTTGATGAAGGATCTGGCAGACAGGGGTGGAGCTGGATGGAGAGAGAGAGAGGATGGAGAGAGGGGAGGATGGAGAGAGGGAGCAATGGATACGGGGAGATAAAGTTGAAGTGGGAACTGAGGGGTTGAGAGAGAGAGAGAGAGAGAGAGAGAGACAGCAAGGGAGGAGGAGGGAGCGCTGCGAGACTGCAGAGCTCAGTGACTGCTCCATGCAGCACCAATGCAAGGTTCTCCCCATGCACCGAGCGCTGACACATGACTTTAACCCGTTCTCACCCACTGGGGGGCAGCAACGAGGAGGTTAAAAACCCATCTGAAGCCCTGGCTGCCATCATTAACCCTGTAGCTACTACCAATGGTGGGAGCTTTGAAAAAAACTCTCAATGAAATATGGTAAAGGACAAACTCAGCACTGCTACACCAGACAAATTCAGCACTGCAGCACTGATAATGTCATTTCTGACTACCTTGGTTCTACTGCACCTGACAACATTATTTGTCTACATCCAATACGAACTGCTCTGTTGCATCTGACAAGTGAGCGGTGCTTCATCTGACAACCTACACTCTGCTACACTGATAATCCGACAAACCACTGCTACATCTGACAGATCCGCCTCTGTTATCTTTGCAAGTTCTATATATCTGACAAACTCATCTCTACTTCACCAATAATTACATCTCTTTTAGATGGTACAAGCTCAGTCCTGCTATTTCTGACTGAACCAGTTATGTGCACTTGACAAACACATTACTACTACACTATAACTACACTCATCTACATCTGGTATATCCGTTATGGTACCCCAGCTACTTCTCACTGTCAAATTTAGCTCTGCTTCATCTGACAGACCCTGTTCTTGTGCTCTGCTACATCTGACAGACCCTGTTCTTGTACTCTGCTTCATCTGACAGACCCTGTACTTGTACTCTGCTACATCAGACAGACCCTGTTCTTGTACTCTGCTTCATCTGACAGACCCTGTTCTTGTACTCTGCTACATCTGACAGACCCTCCTCTGTTACATCTGGCAAGCTCAAATATGCTTGATCTGACAACCTCAGACATTGTACATCTGACAACCTCGTCTCTGCTACAGCTAACCAATCTGCTCTGATACATCTGACAAACTCAGCTCTGCTATATCTGATAACCTCATGGGGCCTTTAGGGGTTGTGTTTAGGTCCGGATCCTGAAGACTCCCCTGTGCCCAATGTCTCTCCCTGAGTAGGGTGTAAATCCAGGGGTCTGGAAAGGCTGGAGGACCCCCGCAGCAAGACTGCAGCGCTCCGAGGAGGTGTGAGCGGGGGCCGTGCGGTCCTGTGGAGTCTGGGTGACAAGCTGACCACATAGTGAACTGAGACCAGTATCAAACACCACTACATAAGAGAAACATTGCTGCCTTCTACCAGTAACAGCGCCACACCGGTCCATGGTCGCGCCTGGTACTGCAGCTCAGATCCACTGAGTGAATCAGGTTGTGCTGTAATACCATTCACCACCAGTGGACAGGTGTGGCGCTGTTTCTAGAAGGAAATCATGAACATTCTAATCACGGACAACTCATTTAAGTAACCGCAGACCACACCCCCTTCTTCAAGGCTTAAAACCCGTCCTGAGCTCTTTCTTCTCAGAGCTGAGGGTTTGCTACAATGGTATAGACAATCAGCAGCACAAAGTCTGTTACAATGTATCGGTCCGGAGTCCAGACCAATTTCCTTATAGAGCATTGTCTACACTACACTGGATACAATTGTGATGAACCCTAAACTGTGAGATTAGGGTTGGGAAGGTTTTCATCCTATTTCCATTCACTGAAAGCAAGCATAGATCTTGAACATACTGCCTAATAGATAGATAGATAGATAGATAGATAGATAGATAGATAATAGATAGATAATAGATAGATAATATATAAATAGATAGATAGATAATAGATAGATAGATAGATAATAGATAGATAGATAATAGATAGATAGATAGATAGATAGATAGATAGATAGTTTTGTATCTTAACCCTTCATTCACCTAATACTAGTGACGTCCTGGTAAGTGAAATCCTAGGCCTCTTGCACACCACGGATTTGCACGGACACCTTCCATGTACACTCCCATCATTAGGGATGACTACTCTCATCCACATTACGGACACAACAGGACAGGTTCTAGAATCTGCGGAGCTGAGCGCTCATAGATGAGATCCGAGTGCTGTCCGTTTTTTTGTGGATCCATATAAATGAATAGATCCATGTGTGATCCGCAAAGAATGAGGATCGGACCTGGATGCAAAATATGATCGTGTGCATGAGGCCTAACCCAATGCTTCTCACAGCTGAGGGTTTGTTACAGTTGTAGACAATCATTGGTGCGCTAAATAAATCATAAGAGCGTTAGCTACAATGTATCAGCGCAGATGAAATGTGTTAGTCTGACCGGACCAGATACAATTGTAACAAACTGTCAGCTGTGAGAAGTGTTAGGTCTGTGCAGGTTTACAGCCTCTGTTTCCATTCACTGACAGCAAACATAAGTCCTGTGTAAATCTTTTTTCTTAACCCTTGGTTGACCTGATACCAGTGACGTCCCGCTCCTCCACTTTACAGGCGACTCTGCAGTCATGGTGACGGCGAGCTGTCATTTTGTCATTTTCTCGTCTCTGTGATTTTTTTTTGGCTAAATGTCAGGCGGGAGGTTGTCAGAGTTCTCCGCCAGCAGTCCCCCCGCCTGCGGCACACAGCTGTCTATCAGCCGCTCCGACGTCAGGACCCCTCCTCACGTACAGCTGCACAGACATCACAAGGGCGACGGGCAGGTCCCAAATCCTTCTCTAGACATGGACGGGATCACAACCCATCATCTGCAACATAATAACTACTTATTTTAAAGGGGAACTGCAGTCACCATACGTTATATTAACGCCCCTCCTCCATGAAGGACCCCAGTCCTTGTGGTCCCTTATTAAGTCATGTCCCATCATGTATCATTTTCAAATGTCCATCGTCTTTCCTCATCTGGGCGGAGCTTAGATATCACATGACTGACTTCTGGGAGGGGTGGAGCCTGACACATATCTGCATGGTGACAGCCACAAGCTGCTACATTGTAGAAACCATACTGTAACATACAGGGACAGACAGACATAGAGGTGGAACCTGGAGCACCTGGGGCAGCTGGGAAGGGGGTACATGTGCCCGGGTGCTGGGTGCCAGGAGGTTGCATCACCCCAGGGCATAGAACACCCACTGTGCCTCGCTCAGGGCATTTAGATGCAGGACTAGGGCAGTAAACGGATCCTAGCTATGACTTTGTTTTAGGATGACCATACATCCTCTTTTTCCGGACATGTCCTCTTTCTGGGTCCTAAAAAAGTTGTCCAGCCGGGGGGTATAAATTACTAAAAATGTCCGGGATTCTCAAGGGAGGGGGGAAGGTATGCTGCTGCGGGGTCTATAATCTGCTGCAGTGCAAGAGCTGAAGGACCTGTGATGATGTCACCATCATGTGATCAGTGCAGGCGGGGCCAGAGCTCAGCAGTGGAGAGGAGAAGTAGTAAGGACCTGTGATGTCACCATCATGTGATCAGTGCAAGCAGGGGGCGGAGTTCGACAGTGGAGAGGAGAAGTGGTAAGGACCTGTGATGTCACCATCATGTGATCAGTGCAAGCAGGGGGCGGAGTTCGACAGTGGAGAGGAGAAGTGGTAAGAACCTGTGATGATGTCACCATCCTGTAATCAGTGGGGGAAGGTTCAGTAATGGAGAATTAATAAGGACCTGTGATGATGTCACTGATCAAGTGATCAGTGCAGATGGGTCCAGAGCTCAGCAGTGGAGAGGAGAAGTCGTAAAGACCTGTGATGTCACTATCATGTGATCAGTGCAGGTGGGAGAGAAGTGGTAAGGACCTGTGATGATGTCACCGTCATGTGATTAGTGGGGGGGGGGTTCCAGTAATGGAAGAGGAGACGTGGTAAGGACCTATGATGTCATCGTCATGTGATCAGTGCAGGAGGGGGCAGAGTTCAGAAGTGGTGAAGCAGTGAGCCTGAGAAACCTTGGAAGTTGTAGTCCTCTCCTCTTATACCTCCTCTCTGAATTGTTCTCTGATATCCCATAATATCAGCCTGGACATGGTGGGAGTTATAGTCCTCTCCTCTTATACCCCCACCCTGTAATGTCTTCTGATATCACATAATAACAGCCTGGACATGCTGGGAGTTGTAGTCCTCTCCTCCTACACCTCCTCCCTGTCCTCTGATGGTGGTATATAGATTATGGCTTCTATTCTGTGTGTTGTACTGTCACCCATTTTCCCGGGCGTGATGTCCTCCTTTTTGGGGTTATAAAAGTGGTCACCCTACGTAACATGCTCATGTCAGACTGCTCTGCTGACGTTTCCCTACATAACCCTGACCATTAGGGGGAGCTATGGTGCTTGGGGGTCTTTGTTATCATTAATATTTCCTTCCACCATAATGAGTAGTAGAGCTCTCTTCTAAGATTTGTTGGTACCTACCATAGGGCACAGGACTGCTGTGGTGCCACCTAGTGGTGGGGCATGGCACTGAACTCCTGGCTGTGATGCTTTCAGATCATCTACTTGCAGTTGCCACTAGGGGAGCTCTCTGCATAGAGATGCATTACTTTCTCATTTACAGAATACCCATATGGGGGAAGGGGATTTTCTGGAGTCCAGTTTGCTGCACTTTTCAAATGTTGCAGCTTTCTAAAAGTAATACCTTGATCTAGGGATGGGATCATAACATTATTATATTTTTGGGTGACTTGTAAAATTTGCATTTGATAAATCTGGTCTGGAAAACTTAAGTTAAAACCTTTTCAAAGGTGTAGAATAAAAATTCATGAAATGGCATGCGTCAGAATTTGCAGCAGAAAAGCAACATACATAGGTACAAAATCCCTCCACTGAGACAGCTGTAGGGATTCATATGCAGCTAGCTCCCCCTAGTGGTGGCTGCAGGCAGCCAGAATTACTCCATTTATTACTGCTTTCCGAGAGTCCATGAACATTGATGACCTTACCCCACCTTCAGGGCATGCTGGGAGCTGTGGTTTTTGCAGCCACAGTTTATAGGGCACTGCTCCACAGGGATGTGGTTATAGATACCATTCCTGCCCCACAGCCCATAAATCATAGCGCGGAGAATCTCTGTATGTATCCCGTGTGCTGTATACCCCTGAGGTCAGTGGTTGGCTGCAGTGGTCACTTGGCGGGGGGGCGACGCTGAATAGAGAAGGTTTGGTTATGGTCATGTCCATGCCTAATATTTGTAGGTTTTCTGTGATGTATGCACAATAAAAATACATTTTTGCAGACTTTTTTTATTTTTTTTTTAGATTTTTTATTACAATTTTTTATACTATTTTAGTAACTTATTTATACAATTAGTTTACTCTTCTATATGAATCCATTATTCTGTGTTCCTGTATGACACATGGCTGGCACTTACTGTAGTGCACCCCAGCAGCAGGATGACTGAATTGATACCCCCTGGGGTCCTTTCTGGGGCCCCCAGCCTCTTATTCAGATATTAGCAGGTATTAGCAAGGAATCTCCTTGGATCAATGGCAACCAGAAGGTTAACTGGCCAGAATCGGCATGAGCCCAGTTGGTAGAGAAGGAGGCGACTCCCAATGACACTTTGCCATGGCACAGATACAGGACTAGGGAAGAAAACTAACCCTTTGCCCCAAGTGGAGGGAATTCCAGCTACGACTCTCGCATTGGCGTACACCATGAGGTTTTTTTTTTGTTTTTTTTTTACCAGGCCATTCAATGGCGACACATGATGGATGTGACCAGGGAGCTGCAGACCGGTTCTCAGTTGCCCTTGGTGAAACCATTGAAGCTGACCACCATGGCGCTGCGTCTCCCCACCAGCGCTCGGGATGTCGACTACAAGTCAGATCATGACCCTCGCTGTTCGGTATTCCGAACATTCAGAGGGCATGGGAAGGGGAATGGATGGGCGCCCCCCCTCCTCCGTCAGCGCCTCTTACTCTGCAGGCAGAGGATTTAGAGGTAATCCACTTGGAATTGTGTTTTTGTCAGTCTTACTGATGGAACAAAAGAGATTTTTAAAGAAAAAAAAAGATACAAATTGACATTGTAAAAAAAAAAAAAAAAAATTGTGCCGCTCAGCTTTTTGGTCCCATTGGATCAGCACACTTCGAAGGTTGTATGGATCATACGTAGGGCAGAACATTGTGCAGGAGGCGGTACAATGGCACCGAAACCCTGCGGCCACATAAATCGTGCCCCTTATTAGATAGTGTGGGGTTATTCTCCCCTATGCAAAGCTCTAGTAGAGAACATTTCCGAGGTATGACATTCTGTGGTCTTGGCATGGTACCTCCATGGATCCCTATCATGACCACACATGGAGGTTGTGTGGAGCTGTAATACACTCATCCTTCTTATGGGCTATGTCTGAAGGATATGCTGTGGCATACCTATGGGTTTCTATGGGTCAAACATAGGGCACAAGTGGAGATCGGCTACACAAAGCGCCTTTCATTTTGGAGGACCCGGAACATGACTGTTAATGTGCACATCCCATTCATTTCAATGCAATACTTCATTTCTCCTGCGGAGGCACTGTTGCAGAACTCAGCACTTACTGCTGGGTTCACTCCACTGATTATAGCTGATCAGCTTATTGTCAGGAGACCCTTCTGATAAAAAGGAATTGTCCAAAGCCTCAGGTCCGTTGTCTTATACGAAAAAAGAAGCTGTAAGAGGCGGGAGGGCTGTTTTCACCAAAAGTTGCTAAATAATGCAGAACTTGTCTTCATTATTGATTATCATCCCGAGTAAAGGTCTTCAGCAGATTTTAACAATTGAACAGTTCAAGACGGGTTTTGGTTTTCCTGTAGAAGAAGAAATTGAGAAAAAAAATATATAAAATGAGCATGGAGACGGAATAAAGATTCAACGACCAGAGCAAAGGCAACTGGTAAAGGGGAATTCCAGCTCCTAATAGTGATGGGTGCAGAGGGCACAGAGGTCAATCCTTAGCCTTGGAGCCCAAATGTCCTTCTACAACTTAAGAAGCCTCCAGTATTGCACATGGTAAGTGGTGCACATGTTACAAGATTTGCAATGTCCTCACAGAGATTGCAGCTGCTGGAGCGGGGAGCCGGCTGTCAGGGCTCCCCATATAGATGACAGGAATGTTTTTTTTTTTTTTTTTTTTTTAACTGTCCCTGCCTTCCCCATTGCTTGTTAAAGGGAACCTGTCATCAACTTTATGAGGGCAGTATAAAATAGTGATAGAAATGCTGATTTCAGCGGTGTGTCACACATGAGCTAAAAGTAAGTGGTTGCCGAGAACCAGCATCATAATCGTTGCAGCCCAGTCCTGGAAAAGAGTCAAATCTACCTGAGAAGAGTCATGGTTATTCCTAATCTCCTGGTCTCCCACCCCTCTGCTGATGATTGGCAGTTCTCTCCTAGAGAGAAAGGGAGAAAACTAGGTAGAAGCCTGTCAGTCATCAGCAGGAATTCATGAATAACCAGGACTCTTCTCATGAAGATTTGACTCTTTTTCCAGGCCTAGTCTGCAATGTTTGTGATGTTGGTTCTCAGCAACCACTTACTTTTAACTTATAAATGACAAACCTCTGAAATCAACTCACCTGTCTGTACTTTATTCTGCCGTTAGTATGGGTAGCATAAAGGCGATGACAGGTTCCCTTTAAGATCAGACAGCGGCTCCGATCCCGGTAGTCATGTGATCATCAGGGATCGGAAGTCTGCAGAGCTGGCTGGGTTTTAGTAGACCTAGATCAGCTCTGGAGTGAGATTGTACAGCCATGTACAACCTGTCAGGGGGCTGTAATTCCCCCATAACTGGGGTGACTATGTCAGTCCCAGTTACAGGAGAAATCAGCAATAATAAAAATTAAAAAAGTAATGTAAAGGTCTTGTATGACTTCATGGGAGCAAAGTATAAAATAAATCAAATAAAAAAAACAAAAATTCAAGCCCTACCCCCAGTCACCATAAACCATACATCCCATAAGGGGAACATAAAAAAAGAAATATATATATATAGCATGTTGTGCAGTTAACAAAAATAAATAATAAACAAATAAATAAATAAAATGTGAAAAAAACAGACTACCCTCCCTCCCTCATTTTCTTTTCTTTTTTTTCTTTTTTTCTTTTTTCTAGTTATAAAAAATAATGAAAAAAAATACTAAACTAAAAATGAAGCCCCATGTGTCACAAGTTGCAAAAATGATTTACATAGCCGAACAGGGAAAAAGTTATGGCTTTCAAAGTTGAATGTACTAAAAAAAAA
Organism: Rhinella marina; assembly: GCA_900303285.1. Classification (NCBI taxonomy): domain Eukaryota; kingdom Metazoa; phylum Chordata; class Amphibia; order Anura; family Bufonidae; genus Rhinella; species Rhinella marina. The sequence continues at coordinate 162,745 of ONZH01006703.1, forward strand.
TAAAAATCTCCTGGTCAGGTAGTGGTTAATGGTGCTCCATCCTGAATCGTATGTCACTGAAACAAATATCAATACAAATGTATAATCAGCAACAAAGCAACTGCTGTTAGACGAAGTTCATGAACCCCCAGTGACTCCCAGTTTCCAACACAATGCCACCGACAGAGTGCCACAGGGAAAGGGAGCGCCTAGAAACTATTTTTAGGATTGGAAAAGTGAAAACATCTCAATCGCTTGAGGTGAAACTGTGGTAAATTAAAATTGAAAATGTATTTAAAAAAAAGAAAAATAAGTTCAGCAGTCGCTTCCGTACTCTTTTTTTATCCTAATTGTCCCTTTTTTCATGAAAAATTGAGAAATACAGAAAAAAATCTTCTGTAGATTCCCCCGGCCCTGTTCCTCCTTTTCCTTCTTACTATTCAGTGTCTGTCTGTAGCAGGAGCCTCCCCCCTCTGCTCTGTGTTGGGTCATATAGTCAACCCCTTTAACTAAGCCCCACCTCTTATCTGTTCACCAGTCAAAAATGGCACACTTCAGCAGTGGGTTAACTTGACCCCCCCAGGGCCGATTGTGTCCCGGGTCTATATGAATGCCGAGTGGCGTGGTGCAGCCCTTAATAATCTACCTACCTGGATACAGACGATCGCCAGGGTTAGGCTCCCAAACAATAAAGGGGGATAGTTGAGGTAGGAGATGGTGAATAAATATTGAGTCCAGACCTTGATAAAGTTTAACAGCTTTACTTGGGTAAACTTATATCCAGACAATATTCAGGCTTTTTCTTGGTTCCAGCAGGCTTTGACATAAACTGGCAGGCACACTTGATAACTCTGCTTTCTCTCTCTCTCTGCTGTGCTAAACTCAGCTTGGGTCTGGTTACTGGACTTTTGGTCGGTTCTCTTATCCCTGGATTGGGGTTCCTTGGGTGTTGTCCCCCTGCTGACACTCAGTCAGTAAATTAGCAAGCAGTCAGGGTGCTCTATGAGCTACTTCCCTTTGGAGAGACTTCTGTGGCAGCCATAGAACTTTTTCCCATTTCTGCTACATCTTTCATGTCTTCTCAGCTCCATTATTTAGTCTAAGCTGGAACAAACTAGAACTACCACCCTTACTTCTGGTAGGAGGCAGGAATGGCCCACTTCTGCCCAAAAGGGGGAGAATGGAATGGCAAGTTCCATTCTGCCTAAAGATGTCTCTGCCATAAATGCTGCCACCTGGCATATTACACGTACAAACAGTTGCATAACAATAATATCAATGCACAATGGTGAAGGACCTAGAAATAAATACAAAGATGACATTCAGGTTAACCATTAGAGACAGTGGAAGAGTGAAGAAATGGTAATACTACTCTGTGGTATTACAACTGTTTCGGGAGCTTGCAGAAAATCCTGACAATCCTGAGGACAAGACTATCTCCTAATTACTTGTATCATCCGTTTTCAGGTTCATTGTTCCTTTAAAAATCTCTGCCCTTCACTGTAAAAAATAAATGATCTCCAGGGATTTTAGTGACTACTTTTACTTGCTTGATAAAGTATTCATGTCCTGCACTGTAAAACATGTTGACAGAGAAAGAAGCGACGTCCTGCACGGTGATACAAGATGTCTCAGATGTGGATGAAAACAGAAACATTGTATCCATCAGCATCGATCCGGTTCTGACTCTTAGGGGGAGTTATTAATGGGGTCTCCTCTCTGGATTCCTTCTCCATCATATTACCTAAAGCCAACAGATGCGTCTATCGGCAGCAGATGACCACAAGGGCCTTGGTGTGCTAAATATGATATATGGACAGGCATAGGTCAGAAGCGTTAGTGCAGTAACTGGTACAAAGCGGAGGCGGCCATGCAGTGGCTGGTACAGGGCGGAGGCGTCGGTGCAGTAACTGGTACAGGGTGGAGGCATTGGTGCAGTAACTGTTACAGGGTGGAGGCGTTAGGGCAGTGGCTGGTACAGGGTGGTGGTGTCGGTGCAGTGGCTGGTACAGGGTGGCGGTGCAGTGGCTGGTACAGGGTGGCGGTGGCGGTGCAGTGGCTGGTACAGGGTGGCGGTGCAGTGGCTGGTACAGGGTGGCGGTGGCGGTGCAGTGGCTGGTACAGGGTGTAGGCTTTAGTGCAGTGGTTGGTACAAGGTGGCGGTGTCGGTGCAGTGGCTGGTACAGGGTGGCGGTGTCGGTGCAGTGGCTGGTACAGGGTGGCGGTGTCGGTGCAGTGGCTGGTACAGGGTGGCGGTGTTGGTGCAGTGGCTGGTACAGGGTGGCGGTGGCGGTGCAGTGGCTTGTACAGGGTGGCGGTGCAGTGGCTGGTACAGGTTGGCGGTGGCGGTGCAGTGGCTGGTACAGGGTGGAGGCATCAGTGTAGCGGTTAGACAGATAGATCACCCTGGCTGCTGTGTTCAGAGAAGATTGGAGAGGGGAGAGTTTATTGAATGGGAGAGGAATATGAATAAGTTACGGGAATCAGGAGGAGCATGAATCAGTGGCAGATCAGTGGTAGATTCTGGAGATGAGTCAGGGGGGAATTCTGGAGATGGATCAGGGGCAGATTATGGAGATGAGTCAGGAGGAGACTCTGGAGATGAATCAGAAGCAGATTCTGGAGATGGATCAGGGGCAGATTCCGAAGATGGGTCAGGGGCAGATTCTGGAGATGAGTCAGGAGGACATTCTGGAGATAGATCAGGGGCAGATTCTCAAGATGGATCGGGGCAGACTCTGGTGATGGATCAGGGGCAGATTCAGGAGATGGGTCAGGGACAGATTCAGGACATAGATCAGGGGCCTATTCTGGATATGGATCAGTGGCAGATTCCAGAGATGGATCAGGGGGAGATGCTGGAGACAGATCAGGAACAGATTCCGGAGATGGATCGGGGCAGATTCTGAAGCTGGATCAGGAGCAGACACTGGAGATGGATCAGGGGCAGCTTCCAGAGATGAAATAGGGGAAGATTCCGGACATGTTTCTGAGTTTCAGGTGAATTGAGCAAGCACTCAATTAATGATAGTGTGTGAAGGAAAGATCTGAGACAAAACCCATTTATATCTTTAAAGCGGTTATTTCATGAACATTGTTTCAAAAAAGCTGCTGATTGCTTTGGGCCCGGCTTCTCTAAACCCTGATGATAACAGTTAGACGTTGGACCTACAGCAATCAGCCTGCATAGGACATGTAGCATTACATGCTGGCTGTGTGGTGGTCATCTAGGTAATGCATGGTCATACTGGGAGCCGGATCTGCTCTGGCACATAGAGGGGAGCCCCACGGGTGTTCCCCACACATGTTTATGGCGTCTATGTGTCCTAATAGGGTATATGGACAGAAATCGTCTTGTTGAGACAATGAAGTTGACCAGCTAGGGTGAGGACCTCTTTCTTTCCAATTGGCAGGCTGGGATGATGACTGAGCTTTAATTTTTGGCAAAATTTTCCAAAAAAAGACAAAAAGAGAAGATAGCAAACCTACTGTATCTACCTATCGGGTAGATACATGGCTGTGGTTCGTGGGCAGGGTGGCAACACCCATAATAGTAGGTCAAGGTACCCAAGCAGGACATAATATATAACATAAAGGCATAGGAAGGGGTTAATTCATCTAATTAGTAACATAGGATAGAGAATCCTGACCACAGGAGCTTACAGTCTAAGGCAGGGGTCCCCAAACTACGGGCCGTGGGCCGCATGCGGCCCCCTGAGGCCATTTTCCGGCCCCCGCCGCACATCTGTCTTTTCCTGGGGGATGAAATAAAAAAACTCTCTTACCTCTCCTACGCTGCAGCTCCGCTCCGGATCCGGCGCTCCTCTGTCTTCCCTGCCCTGACCACGTACAGTGTCAGGACGTAGTGCACGCACTCTGACCTGATGCTGCACGCAGAGGAGCGCTGGACCCGGAGCGGAGCTGCGGCACAGGAGAGGTAAGAGAGTTTTTTATTTTATTCTGATGGGGGCAGAGAGGGCTGATCTGAGGTCTGATGGGGCACAATGGACTGATCTGAGGTCTGATGGGGGCACAATGGGCTGATCTGAGGTCTGATGGGGCACAGTGGTCTGATCTGAGGTCTGAAGGAGGCACGGTGGGCTGATCTGAGGTCTGATGGGGGCACAGTGGGCTGATCTGAGGTCTGATAGGGGCACACTGGGCTGATCTGAGGTCTGATGGGGAACAGTGGGCTAATCTGAGGTCTGATGGGGGCACACTGGGCTGATCTGAGGTCTGATGGGGCAGAGTGGGCTGATCTGAGGTCTGATGGGGGCAGAGTGGGCTGATCTGAGGTCTGATGGGGGCACAGTGGGCTGATCTGAGATCTGATGGGGCACAATTGGCTGATCTGAGGTCTGATGGGGGCACAATGGACTGATCTGAGATCTGATGGGGCACAATGGGCTGATCTGAGGTCTGATGGGGGCACAGTGGGCTGATCTGGGGTCTGATGGGGGCACAATGGACTGATCTGAGGTCTGATGGGGGCACAATGGGCTGATCTGAGGTCTGATGGGGCACAGTGGGCTGATCTGAGGTCTGATGGGGGCACAATGTTTTTTTTTTTAACTTTAAAATAAGATATGTGCAGTGTGCATAGGGGTTTGTTCATAGTTTTTGTTTATAGTCCGGCCCTCCAACGGTCTGAGGGACAGTGAACTGGCCCCCTGTGTAAAAAGTTTGGTGACCCCTGGTCTAAGGGATAAGGACATGGGAAGGTTGACCTACAAAATTTGCATCATGGATGAAGCCAATGGTTTCGGAGGCAAATCTGAAGCTGAGCCAAGCTTCTGCTGTCCTACTTCATACATTTTGCTTATAGTTACCCCAAATTCTCCTGAGCATCTCCTCCTTCCCCCTCCAGGTCTCCAGATGGTGGAATGTATCCATTGAAGATGACAATTAGAAGGTTTTTTGGTCGGTTCCATCTTCTGATCTGCAGATCTTCATCCCCATTGTTTGACAGAGCGTCTCATGACTCCATAGTCCTGCTCCATATGGATGAGACATCATCGCTCTGGGTCTAATCTGAATTGAACAGGACCATTAAAATATCCGGAGTCTCCAGATCTTAACAGAGCAAGAAAAAAATAAAACTTCTGTGTTCTTAGATTTCTCAGGGGAGGAACATGACAGAAAAGATTATGAGCCTCCGAGAAAAGGGCTTGAAGTTTATAACTAGGAAATCTGTGCAGTGAGATTCCTCCAATCCAGCATTTGAGGGGTCTGGAGCCGGAGCCGGGATTTCCGGGGGAAAGATCCATTTCCCTGCATCTAAGTACCATGCTCTGGCCAAAGGCACTGCCAGATCCCGGGGGACACATGCCCCTCCAACCTCCTTAGGTAGCAGGCCTGACAGTTTATGGATTAGCAAATGTTCTCGATTATCATACGACCAGTCGGATTGTCAGAATTTCTGGATTATCAGATGCCAGATTAAAGCATCTGGCATCTGATATTTCATCTTTTTATATTGCATTATATAACATAATAGTTTAGAAACCTCCAATCCCTCTTCTTATTATCCCTTTAACTGGACCCCCAGATCTGGGCTTGCGGCTATATTAGTTGAGAATGTCTGGTCTGTGGTCTGTATTAGTTGGGAGGGTCTGGCCTTGGATCTGTATTAGTTTAGGGGGTCTGTTCTGTAGTCTGTATTAGTTTAGGGGGTCTGTTCTGTAGTCTGTATTAGTTTAGGGGTCTGGGATCTGTATAGTTTACCGGGACTTGTCTGGGGTCTGTATTGGTTTAGGGGGTCTGGTCTGTGGTCTGTATTAGTTTAGGGGACTGGTCTGGGGGTCTGTATTAGCTTAGAAGGTCTGTTCTGGAATCTGTATTAGTTTAGAGGGTCTGGTTTGGGATCTGTATAGTTTAGAGCAGGGATGCTCAAACTGCGGCCCTCCAGCTGTGGCAAAACCACCCCCAGCATGCCCCCACAGCCTACAGCTATCAGCCCTACAGCAGGGCATTGTGGGAGTTGTAGTTTTACAACAGCTGAAGGGCCGCAGCTTGAGCATCCCCGGTTTAGAGGGTTTGGTCTGGGTCTGTATTAGTTTAGAAGGACTGGTCTGGGAATCTGTATTAGTTTAGGGGGTTCTGGTCTGGGATTTGTATTAGTTTAGGGGGTCTGGTCTGGGATTTGTATTAGTTTAGAGGGTCTGGTCTGGGGTCTGTGTTAGTTTAGGGGGTCTGGTCTGGGATCTGTATTAGTTTAGAGGGTCTGGTATCTGTATTAGTTTAGGGGGTCTGGTCTGGGGTCTGTATTAGTTTAGGGGGTCTGGTCTGTGTCCTGTATTCGTTTAGAAGGTCTAGTCTGGAATCCGTATTAGTTTTGGGGATATGGTCTGTAGTCTGTAATTAATCTAGGGAGTCTGGTCTGAGGTCTGTGTTAGTTTCGGGGTCTGGTCTAGGGGTCTGTATTAACTTAGTAGGTCTGGTCTCAAATCTGTATTAGTTTAGAGGGTCTGGTCTGGGATCTGTATAGTTTAGCGGGACTTGTCTGGGATCTGTATTAGTTTAGGGGGTCTGGTCTGGGATCTGTATTAGTTTAGGGGGTCTGGTCTGGGATCTGTATTAGTTTAGAGGGTCTGGTATCTGTATTAGTTTAGGGGGTCTGGTCTGGGGTCTGTATTAGTTTAGGGGGTCTGGTCTGGGAATTGTTTAATCTATGGGGTCTGGGTTCTGTATTAATCTAGGGGGTGTGGTCTGGGATCTGTATTAGTTTAGGGGGTCTGGTCTGGGATTTGTATTGGTTTAAGGGGTCTGGTCTGGGGTCTGTATTAGTTTAGGGGGTCTGGTCTGTGGCCTGTATTCTTTTAGAAGGTCTAGTCTGGAATCCGTATTCGTTTTGGGGATATGGTCTGTAGTCTGTATTACTCTAGGGAGTCTGGTCTGAGGTCTGTGTCGTTTTCGGGGTCTGGTCTAGAGGTCTGTATTAACTTAGTAGGTCTGGTCTCAAATCTGTATTAGTTTAGAGGGTCTGGTCTGGGATCTGTATAGTTTAGCGGGACTTATCTGAGATCTGTATTAGTTTAGGGGGTCTGGTCTGGGATCTGTATTAGTTTAGGGGGGTCTGGTCTGGGATCTGTATTAGTTTAGAGGGTCTGGTATCTGTATTAGTTTAGGGGGTCTGGTCTGGGGTCTGTATTAGTTTAGGGGGTCTGGTCTGGGAATTGTTTTAATCTATGGGGTATGGGTTCTGTATTAATCTAGGGGGTGTGGTCTGGGATCTGTATTAGTTTAGGGGGTCTGGTCTGGTATCTGTATTAGTTTAGGGGGTCTTGTCTGGGGTCTGTATTAGTTTAGGGGGTCTTGTCTGGGGTCTGTATTAGTTTAGGGGGTCTGGGATCAGTATTAGTTTAGGGGGTCTGGTCTGGGAATTGTTTTAATCTATGGGGTCTGGGGTCTGTATTAATCTAGGGGGTGTGGTCTGGGGCCTCTGTTAGTTTTCAGGGTCTGGTCTGGGATTTGTACTGGTTTAGGGGGTCTGGTCTGTGGCCTGTATTAGTTCAGGAGGTCTAGTCTGGGATCCATATTCGTTTTGGGAATCTGGTCTGTACTCTGTATTAATCTAGGGAGTCTGGTCTGTGGTCTGTGTTAGTTTTCGGGGTCTGGTCTGGGATTTATATTGGCTTAAGGGGTATGATCTGTGGCCTGTTTAGGGAGTCTAGTCTGGGATCTGTATTTATCTAGGGGGTCTGGTGTCTGTATTAATCTAGGGGGTTTGATCTGTGGTCTGTGTTAGCTTTCGGGGTCTAGTCTGGGGTCTGTATTAGTTTAGAGCTGGGGTGCTGAATTCTCAGAATGAACCAATTGAGTGATCAAAAGTGATCAAAAATAGATCAAGTGATCAAAAATAAAACATAAAGGGGTAATTCCAAATGAAATATTTAACGCATATGAAAAGTATATACCATAAATATCTGGTTACATTTCCAGACCTCCAATCTAATGGAAGAATACATGAACAATACATGCCAGCAGCCACTAGACAGTAGACTGTTTACAGATAGCTGGGGACCGCACAGAATGGTATTGAGGGTCGCATGTGGTCCAAAAGCAGCAGGTTGTGCACCCCTGATTTAGAAGGTCTGGTCTGGGATCTGCATTAGTTTAGGTTGTCTGATCTGGGGTCTGTATTAGCTTAGAAGGTCTAGTCTGTGGTCTGTATTAGTTTAGGGGGCATAGTCTATGGTCTGTATTAGTTTAGGGGCTCTGGTCTGGTCTGGGGTCTGTATTAGCTTATAAGGTCTAGTCTGTGGTCTGTATTAGTTTAGGGGCTCTGATCTGGAGTCTGTATTAGCTTAGAAGGTCTAGTCTGTGGTCTGTATTAGTTTAGGGGGCCTAGTCTGTGGTCTGTATTAGTTTAGGGGCTCTGGTCTGGTCTAGGGTCTGTATTAGCTTAGAAGGTCTAGTCTGTTGTCTGTATTAGTTTAGAGGGTCTGGTCTGGAGTCTGTAATTACTTAGAAGGTCTGGTCTGGGGTCTGTATTTAGAGAATCTGGTCTGGGACCTGTATTAGTTTAGGGGCTCTGGTCTGCAATCTGTATTAGTTTAGGGGTCTGGTCTGGGGTCTTTATTAGGTTAGAAGGTCTGGTCTGGGGTATGTATTAGTTTAGAAGATCTGGTCTGGGACGTGCATTTGTTTAGGGGGTCTGGTCTGTGGTCTATATAAGTTTATGGGGTCTGGTCTGGGTTCTTTATTAGTTAAGAGGGTCTGGTCTGGTGTCTGTATTAGTTTAGGGGTTCTGGTCTGGAGGTCTGTATTAGTTTAGAAGGTCTGGTCTGTGGTCTATATAAGTTTAGGGGTCTGGTCTGGGTTCTTTATTAGTTAATGTTAATCCTCCTTCACGTAAACCTAGCCTACTGTGTGAATTGAGGCGGCCATTTTTTTCTTACTCTATAGCACTAAGTATAATACAGACTTCATCCCTAAGATCTCATTTAAAGTGGAATACCTCTTCACGTAGACCTCCCCGGGATTATCCCTTTAACTGGACCCCCAGATCTGGGCTTGCGGCTATATTAGTTGAGAATGTCTGGTCTGTGGTCTGTATTAGTTGGGAGGGTCTGGCCATGGATCTGTATTAGTTTAGGGGGTCTGTTCTGTAGTCTGTATTAGTTTAGGGGGTCTGGGATCTGTATAGTTTACCGGGACTTGTCTGGGGTCTGTATTGGTTTAGGGGGTCTGGTCTGTGGTCTGTATTAGTTTAGGGGGACTGGTCTGGGGGTCTGTATTAGCTTAGAAGGTCTGTTCTGGAATCTGTATTAGTTTAGAGGGTCTGGTTTGGGATCTGTATAGTTTAGAGCAGGGATGCTCAAACTGCGGCCCTCCAGCTGTGGCAAAACCACCCCCAGCATGCCCCCACAGCCTACAGCTATCAGCCCTACAGCAGGGCATTGTGGGAGTTGTAGTTTTACAACAGCTGAAGGGCCGCAGCTTGAGCATCCCTGGTTTAGAGGGTTTGGTCTGGGGTCTGTATTAGTTTAGAAGGACTGGTCTGGGATCTGTATTAGTTTAGGGGGTTCTGGTCTGGGATTTGTATTAGTTTAGGGGGTCTGGTCTGGGATTTGTATTAGTTTAGAGGGTCTGGTCTGGGGTCTGTGTTAGTTTAGGGGGTCTGGTCTGGGATCTGTATTAGTTTAGAGGGTCTGGTATCTGTATTAGTTTAGGGGGTCTGGTCTGGGGTCTGTATTAGTTTAGGGGGTCTGGTCTGTGTCCTGTATTCGTTTAGAAGGTCTAGTCTGGAATCCGTATTAGTTTTGGGGATATGGTCTGTAGTCTGTATTAATCTAGGGAGTCTGGTCTGAGGTCTGTGTTAGTTTTCGGGGTCTGGTCTAGGGGTCTGTATTAACTTAGTAGGTCTGGTCTCAAATCTGTATTAGTTTAGAGGGTCTGGTCTGGGATCTGTATAGTTTAGCGGGACTTGTCTGGGATCTGTATTAGTTTAGGGGGTCTGGTCTGGGATCTGTATTAGTTTAGGGGGTCTGGTCTGGGATCTGTATTAGTTTAGAGGGTCTGGTATCTGTATTAGTTTAGGGGTCTGGTCTGGGGTCTGTATTAGTTTAGGGGGTCTGGTCTGGGAATTGTTTAATCTATGGGGTCTGGGTTCTGTATTAATCTAGGGGGTGTGGTCTGGGATCTGTATTAGTTTAGGGGGTCTGGTCTGGGATTTGTATTGGTTTAAGGGGTCTGGTCTGGGGTCTGTATTAGTTTAGGGGGTCTGGTCTGTGGCCTGTATTCGTTTAGAAGGTCTAGTCTGGAATCCGTATTCGTTTTGGGGATATGGTCTGTAGTCTGTATTACTCTAGGGAGTCTGGTCTGAGGTCTGTGTTCGTTTTCGGGGTCTGGTCTAGAGGTCTGTATTAACTTAGTAGGTCTGGTCTCAAATCTGTATTAGTTTAGAGGGTCTGGTCTGGGATCTGTATAGTTTAGCGGGACTTATCTGAGATCTGTATTAGTTTAGGGGGTCTGGTCTGGGATCTGTATTAGTTTAGGGGGTCTGGTCTGGGATCTGTATTAGTTTAGAGGGTCTGGTATCTGTATTAGTTTAGGGGGTCTGGTCTGGGGTCTGTATTAGTTTAGGGGGTCTGGTCTGGGAATTGTTTTAATCTATGGGGTATGGGTTCTGTATTAATCTAGGGGGTGTGGTCTGGGATCTGTATTAGTTTAGGGGGTCTGGTCTGGTATCTGTATTAGTTTAGGGGGTCTTGTCTGGGGTCTGTATTAGTTTAGGGGGTCTTGTCTGGGGTCTGTATTAGTTTAGGGGGTCTGGGATCAGTATTAGTTTAGGGGGTCTGGTCTGGAATTGTTTTAATCTATGGGGTCTGGGGTCTGTATTAATCTAGGGGGTGTGGTCTGGGGCCTCTGTTAGTTTTCAGGGTCTGGTCTGGGATTTGTACTGGTTTAGGGGGTCTGGTCTGTGGCCTGTATTAGTTCAGGAGGTCTAGTCTGGGATCCATATTCGTTTTGGGAATCTGGTCTGTACTCTGTATTAATCTAGGGAGTCTGGTCTGTGGTCTGTGTTAGTTTTCGGGGTCTGGTCTGGGATTTATATTGGCTTAAGGGGTATGATCTGTGGCCTGTTTAGGGAGTCTAGTCTGGGATCTGTATTTATCTAGGGGGTCTGGTGTCTGTATTAATCTAGGGGGTTTGATCTGTGGTCTGTGTTAGCTTTCGGGGTCTAGTCTGGGGTCTGTATTAGTTTAGAGCTGGGGTGCTGAATTCTCAGAATGAACCAATTGAGTGATCAAAAGTGATCAAAAAATAGATCAAGTGATCAAAAATAAAACATAAAGGGGTAATTCCAAATGAAATATTTAACGCATATGAAAAGTATATACCATAAATATCTGGTTACATTTCCAGACCTCCAATCTAATGGAAGAATACATGAACAATACATGCCAGCAGCCACTAGACAGTAGACTGTTTACAGATAGCTGGGGACCGCACAGAATGGTATTGAGGGTCGCATGTGGTCCAAAAGCAGCAGGTTGTGCACCCCTGATTTAGAAGGTCTGGTCTGGGATCTGCATTAGTTTAGGTTGTCTGATCTGGGGTCTGTATTAGCTTAGAAGGTCTAGTCTGTGGTCTGTATTAGTTTAGGGGGCATAGTCTATGGTCTGTATTAGTTTAGGGGCTCTGGTCTGGTCTGGGGTCTGTATTAGCTTATAAGGTCTAGTCTGTGGTCTGTATTAGTTTAGGGGCTCTGATCTGGAGTCTGTATTAGCTTAGAAGGTCTAGTCTGTGGTCTGTATTAGTTTAGGGGGCCTAGTCTGTGGTCTGTATTAGTTTAGGGGCTCTGGTCTGGTCTAGGGTCTGTATTAGCTTAGAAGGTCTAGTCTGTTGTCTGTATTAGTTTAGAGGGTCTGGTCTGGAGTCTGTAATTACTTAGAAGGTCTGGTCTGGGGTCTGTATTTAGAGAATCTGGTCTGGGACCTGTATTAGTTTAGGGGCTCTGGTCTGCAATCTGTATTAGTTTAGGGGTCTGGTCTGGGGTCTTTATTAGGTTAGAAGGTCTGGTCTGGGGTATGTATTAGTTTAGAAGATCTGGTCTGGGACGTGCATTTGTTTAGGGGGTCTGGTCTGTGGTCTATATAAGTTTATGGGGTCTGGTCTGGGTTCTTTATTAGTTAAGAGGGTCTGGTCTGGTGTCTGTATTAGTTTAGGGGTTCTGGTCTGGAGGTCTGTATTAGTTTAGAAGGTCTGGTCTGTGGTCTATATAAGTTTAGGGGGTCTGGTCTGGGTTCTTTATTAGTTAATGTTAATCCTCCTTCACGTAAACCTAGCCTACTGTGTGAATTGAGGCGGCCATTTTTTTCTTACTCTATAGCACTAAGTATAATACAGACTTCATCCCTAAGATCTCATTTAAAGTGGAATACCTCTTCACGTAGACCTCCCCGGGATGTGAAGGGTTAACCACTGCAGATGAGAAGGCGCTCTCCCCTCTATGTAAATGACGCGGTTTGTCACACTGCGTCTCATTGCAGCTCCATATCCCCCCTGGAACCAATTACAACTTCTTTGGCCACCAATCAAGATAATTATGTAGCATCTTCTGCAATGAAGGCAAAAAATGCAAGGAGTGCGGGAGCAGGATCGGGAAGAGGAATGTGTCTCGGGCTTACACTTAATTTTACTTTACAGGCTACAGGGGAACGGATCAGCGTGAGTTTGTGGAGCGCGCTCACTACATCAGGTTCTTTTGTAGGACTGTCAGCTCTGATTTATACATATATCCTTAAAGGGACAATTTATTCTGGCTGATATTAGAAAGCAGTGATCTACGGCATGCAGGCTGCTGCTCCATCCACAGAGTACGCGGCAGCAATGCTCGCAGCACTGTCATAATCACCTCCTGCCGGAGCCTTCGCTTCTTAACATTTCCGGGGATCCTTGTCGTGATTTATCAAAACAAAGACCAATAAACCAGATTACAATATACACCGCCTGCCCGGCCCAAGACCCCACTGTTATTGACTATGCCGAACCCCCGCTGGTCAGGAAAAGGACATCAGAACATCCCTCGGCGCAGGGAACCAGCCAAATTGTCCGTAAGAGATTTTATTTCCAAATATTACAACGCGTTTCGGGGAGGTATCTCCCCTTCATCAGGTAAAAACCACTGGGACCACATAATAGAACCTATAGGCACATAAGCATTGAATACCTACACAGACTACGTGGGGTATGAAGAGTTAATAATGTAATTACACTTACAGTGATGTCCTGTCACCACAGAACACCATTATAACTAAAAGGATCCGTCAACAGCAGCTTGTTAACGATTTCCAGCCAGTAAAAATACAAATAAACTCAAAAATAAAGCATATGTCAACAGTAGCTTGCTGGTAGTTTCCAGGCAGGAAAAAAAACCCTAAAAACTAAAAAAGAAAAAAAAATATAAAAAAGAAATAAAAAAATAATAAAGCATATGTCAACAGCAGCTTGCTTGTAGTTTCCAGGCAGTAAAAGTACTAACAAAAAAAAAACTATATAAAAAATAATATAAAAATGATGCATATATCAACAGCAGCTTGCTTGTAGTTTCCAGGCAGGAAAAAACAAAAACTAAAAAAAAAATATATATATATATATATATATATATATATATATATATATAAATAAAAAAATAATTAAGCAGTTTCCAGGCAGGAAAAAAAAACTAAAACTAAAAACAAAAAAAACTATATAAAAAAAGAAATAAAAAATAATTAAGCATACGTCAAAAGCAGCTTGCTTGTAGTCTCCAGGCAGTAAAAGTACTAACAAAAAAAAAAACTATATAAAAAATAATTAAAAAAAATGATGCATAGATCAACATCAGCTTCCTTGTAGTTTCCAGGCAGGAAAAAAAGAGAAACTGAAAAAAAAAAATAAAAATAAATTTATATATATATATATATATATATATATATATATATATATATATATAAAGAAATAAAAAATAATTAAGCATACGTCAAAAGCAGCTTGCTTGTAGTTTCCAGGCAGGAAAAAAAAACTAAAAACTAAAAAAAAAACTATATAAAAAAAGAAATAAAAAATAATTAAGCATACGTCAAAAGCAGCTTGCTTGTAGTCTCCAGGCAGTAAAAGTACTAACAAAAAAAAACTATATAAAAAATAATAAAAAAAAATGATGCATAGGTCAACATCAGCTTGCTTGCAGTTTCCAGGCAGGGGGAAAAAAAAGAAAAACTGAAAAAAAACAAAAAACTATATATAAAAAAGAAATAAAATATAATTAAGCATACGTCAAAAGCAGTTTGCTTGTAGTTTCCAGGCAATAAAAAAAAACTATATAAAAAAAAATAATTAAGCATTCGTCAAAAGCAGCTTGCTTGTAGTTTCCAGGCAGTAAAAGTACTAACAAAAAAAAAATATAAAAATAATAAAAAATGATGCATATGTCAACAGCAGCTTGCTTGTAGTTTCCAGGCAGTAAAAGTACAGAAATGATGCATCTGTCTATAGCAGCTTGCTGATGTTTTCCATGCCGTGGAAAAAACAAAAGGTTAGAATATGGAGGCTGTCACTACAGAAATATAATAAATACATCAATAGCAGCTTATTTACGATTTTCTGCCAGGAAAAGTACTAAAACAATTTAAAAAAATGGCAATAGCAGATTACTGATTGTTTCCAGCCAATAAAACTACTAAATAAACTCAAAAATAAAGCATATGTCAATGACAGCTTGCTTCTAGTTTCCAGGCAGTAAAAGTACTAAAAAAAATATATATATAAAAAAGAAAAAAAAATGATGCATATGTCAATAGCAGCTTGCTAATGGCTTCCAGGTAGTAAAAGTTCTAAATAAGCACAAAAATGATACATGTGTTAATAGCAGCTTATTTATGATTTTCTGCCAGAAAAGGTTCTTAAAAAACATCAGAAATGATGCATCTGCCAATAGCAGCTTGCTGCTGTTTTCCATGCAGTGGTTTTCTACACTGAAAAAAACAAAAGGTTAGAATGTTGAGACTTTCACTACAAGAATTTCTGCCAGTAAAAGCACTAAAAAAATGATGCATCTGTCAATAGCAGCTTGCTGGTGGTTTCCATCGAAGGACATTCTAAATTGAACAACAAAGCGTAAGAACATCAAGACTGTAACTAAAGAAACATATTAAGAAAAGTACAGTAGATTCATCAGCAGCAGCTTGCTTATGATTTCCAACCGGTAAAAAAATTAGGCATATGTCAATAGCAGCATCAAAAAGTGAGAGCATCAAGATGGTCATGGGGGTTTATTATAAGCATCCTGTAAAGCATTGCTGTGGTAATCTGTCAGTCTAAAAGTTCATTGGACTCATGTTCCTAAAAGTTATAACATAATAAGAATCAGGTTTGTCAACAGCAGCTTGTGAGTGATTTCCAAGGAAGAAAGGTATTAAAGCAGCTTGGCAGTAGCAGCTTGCTGGTGGTTTCCACAAGTCAACTTTTTATTCTGGAACTGGATTAAAAAATAGGTGGAAGCATCGTGAATGTGGTGAAGACACAATACTAAGAAATGTGGATCTGTCAACATCAGGTTATTGATGGTTTCTGTGGAGTCATTTTCCAACATTGCAAAGATTTAAAGCAAGAAACAGGTGAAAATGTCAAACATATTGTGAAGATGCGGCACAAAAAGACTGGACATCATTTCCTGCCACTTTTATTACTTTCTATTGATTGGAGAATTCCTTTAGGTTTTTATCACATGAAGAGCTGAGGATAGCTGTTCCCCCTGGATCCCCAACGATCGGTCAAAGCTGGTGCAGTCACAGCGCCATGTCTTAGATGTGGCTGTGTCTGGTACTGCACTGAGCCCAAACTCTCCCCCATTCATTTTATAGTTTTTTTTTGTTGTTGTTTTTTAACTTGGGACAAGCCCTTTAACCAGGGGCGTAACTATAGGGGGTGCAGAGGTAGCAGTCACTACTGGACCCTGGAGCTTGAAGGGGCCCAAAGACCCTTGTGCCACATAAGACACCAGCATTATAGAAAATGCATGTTGGTCAAGTGACACCTCTGGCTGGAGGGAAGGGGTTAGGTCAAGAATTTAGCATGGGGGGAGGGGGGGTGCCATTTCAATTTTTGCCTTGGGCAGCACGAAGGCTATGTGCTCCCCTTCCCCTGGCCACAAAGCACTGGGGGAAGGGGGGCCCAAACTCTTGCACAAGGGCCCCAGAGCCCCTGCCTTTAACATTAGAATTGTTTAATAACGCTGTGTTCAAGATATTTAGCAATTGGTAACATTAAAACAGCGCCACCTAATGGTAGAAACGTGAAGGAAATATTTCCAATCAGTAGATGCAGGACTATTATGTATTTTATGCAGATTCCCTTTAAATCTGCATTCTGCTGTTTCGGGGGGATGCACTGGTAGACGTGACCCCTAAACCGTCTGTTCTCCTGGTCCAGATTTAATAAAGCCGCTGTTTCGGATGTAAATATGGATGTTGTAATGCGAGTCTGCCGCCTGTCCACGCGCCGGTAATCAGCCCGTTCCATCAGATTTTCATGTGGCTGAGGGATTATTAAATTTGGTCTGATGAATAGAAATGACATTGTAACCACAGCATCATCTCGTCTCATCATCTCACGGCTGCGTTTATGGCGTGAGGCGGAGACTCCGCTCGTCGGCTTGTGTTCCCATTCCGCACCTAATGTTCCTCATAACACGTTCATTCTTCACCCTGAAAGCGAGCAGCGCCGCACGTCTTGTGTTCTCGGCAGAGATTACGCCATGTAATGCCAGAGCTATAGAAGGGCCAGCTGCCACCGTGTCATTAGTCCTGGGGGGCCATTGGCCCTCTGTGTTACAGAACCATAACTTATGATGATCTTATGTAATGTCATAAAGTCACATGGAATTAAGGGTTAATGAGCCTTTTCACAACAGAAAAAACATAAGGACAGATCAATAAATGGCAATAAATGGCAGTTTGCTGATGGTTTCCAGGTTACCAGTCAGTCAGCCTAAGAATACTGATGGTTTCCAAGATTACCAGATCAGTCAACAGTAGCTTGCTGATGGTTTGCAATGTATCCTATCAGTCAACAGCATCTTGATGCCAGATAAGTTAACAGAAGCATGCTGGTGGTTTCCAAGATCCTACATCTGTTACCCGTAGCTTGTTGGTAATTACCAAGATACCAGATTAGTCAAAAGCAACATGTTGGTGGTTTCCAAGACTGCATTAAACTCCTGGACAGGCCTTAATAATAGGACAGGATGCAGTGAGCTCCCAGGCTCCACCTAGTGGTGGCTGCAGGTCTCAATAATAAGACATGATGCAGTAAGCTCCTGAGCTTCCCCTAGTGGTGACTGCAGGCCTCAATAATAAGACATGATGCAGTAAGCTCCTGAGCTCCCCCTAGTGGTGGCTACAGGCCTCAATAATAACATAGTATACAGTAATCTCCTGAGCTCCCCCTAGTGGTGGCTACAGGCCTCAATAATAACATAGTATACAGTAAGCTCCTGAGCTCCCCCTAGTGGTGGCTACAGGCCTCAATAATAACATAGTATACAGTAAGCTCCTGAGCTCCCCCTAGTGGTGGCTACAGGCCTCAATAGTAACATAGTATACAGTAATCTCCTGAGCTCCCCCTAGTGGTGGCTACAGGCCTCAATAATAACATAGTATACAGTAAGCTCCTGAGCTCCCCCTAGTGGTGGCTACAGGCCTCAATAATAACATAGTATACAGTAAGCTCCTGAGCTCCCCCTAGTGGTGGCTACAGGCCTCAATAATAACATAGTATACAGTAAGCTACAGTAAGCTACAGTAAGTGGTGGTTGCAGGCCTCAATAATAAGACTGAATGTAGCAATCTCCTAAGCTCCCCCTAGTGGTGGTCGCAGGTCTCAAGAATAAGACACAATCTCGTAAGCTCCTGAGCTCCCCCTATTAGTGGCTGCAGACCTTGATAGTATGCATCTCATAGTCACATGTTACCAGTGATATCATTAATTTATCTCATATAACATAGCCTGGAGATGCTATAGCATTGCTGTCTAGAGGATTGAATTTTTGCATCACGGAGGCATTTGATGAGAGTGAGGTTATAGTGGACCTAAGAAAAGCATTGAGAAAATTAAATTTTCACAGGAAGCTTCAATCAAGGAATGTGCTGCCGGATGAAGCAAGGAATACACTTGCCAATATTGGTCCCCTTGGGTTTTGTTAGGTGATAATACAGCACAGGAGGATAAACAGACATTGATGCAGTTACCGTATTTTTCGCTTTATAAGACACACTTTTCCCCCCAAAAGTGGGGGGAAAATCTCAGTGCATCTTATAAACTGAATATTAGTGAGTGCTTTCATTATGTCTTCAAGTTCTGCCTGTACTCACCGCTCCCTGGCCTCCTCTGAACTGCGCTGCACTGTGACCTTAATGCATACGTCAAGTCATGGTGTGCACACTACATCCCGACACTGTACGGAGTCAGAACAGTGCAGTGCGGTGCCAGGAGGAAGACCAGGGAGCAGTGAATACAGGCAGAGCTTGAAGGGCTTCACTTACCAATCCCTCCAACGCCTGGATACTCGTGAGCACTTCCATAATGAAAGCTCTCACTAATATTCACTTTATAATACACACTGACATTCTCCACTCCCTGGTCTTCTCTGAGCCCACGGTGCACTGTGACCTTATTGCGTACAACATGAGCTCATAGTGCGCACGCTACATCCAGACGCAGTACAGAGTCAGAACAGGGCAGGGCAGAGCCACGAGGAAGACCAGGGAGGGAAGAATGCGGGGGAGACCGCTGGACTGCAGAGAGAGGCAAATTTATTTATTTATTTTGGGTCTGATCTGACATGGAGGTTTAACATGGGTCTGATCTGAGTTTTGGTATGTGGAGTCTGACAGGAAGGGTCGGGTGGGAGTGTCATCTTAGGATTGATATGTACGTCTTATCTGAGTATTTGATATGGGGGTCTAATATGGGGATATGAAAGGGGGTCTGATCTGGTCTAGTTTGTTATGGGGAGTCTGATGGGGGTGTCATCGGAGGTTTGATATGGAGGTCTGATCTGAGGTCTGATATGGGGGTCTGATCTGAGATATGATATGGGGGTCTGATCTTAGGTCTGATATGGAGGTATGATCTGAGGTCTGATATGGAGGTCTGATCTGAGGTCTGATATGGGGAGTCTAACATGGAGGTCGGATGGGAGTGTCATCTGAGGTTTGATATGTGGTCTGATCTGAGGTCTGATATGGAGGTCTGATCTGAGGTCTGATATAGAGGTCTGATCTGAGCTTTGATATGGAGGTCTGATCTGAGGATCTGATATGGGGGTTCTGATCTGAGGTCTGATATGGGGGTCTGATCTGAGGTCTGAATGGGGGTCTGATCTGAGGTCTGATATGGGGAGTCTGACATGGAGGTCGGATGGGAGTGTCATCTGAGGTTTGATATGTGGGTCTGATCTGAGGTCTGATATGGAGGTCTGATATGGGGGTCTGATCTGAGGTCTAATATGGAGGTCTGATCTGAGGTGTGATATGGGGGTCTGATCTGAGGATCTGATATGAAGGTCTGATCTGAGGTCTGATATGGGGGTCTGATCTGAGGTCTGAAATGGGGGTCTGATATGGGGAGTCTGACATGGAGGTCAGATGGGAGTGCCATCTGAGGTTTGATATGTGGGTCTGATCTGAGGTCTGATATGGAGGTCTGATCTGAGGTCTGATATGGGGTTCTGATCTGAGGTCTGATATGGAGGTCTGATCTGAGGTCTGATATGGGGGTCTGATCTGAGGTCTGAAATGGGGGTCTGATCTGAGGTCTGATATGGGGGTCTGATCTGAGGTCTGATATGGGGAGTCTGACATGGAGGTCGGATGGGAGTGTCATCTGAGGTTTGATATGTGGGTCTGATCTGAGGTCTGATATGGAGGTCTGATATGGGGGTCTGATCTGAGGTCTAATATGGAGGTCTGATCTGAGGTGTGATATGGGGGTCTGATCTGAGGATCTGATATGAAGGTCTGATCTGAGGTTTCTCTAGGTTTTATTGGGGACGGTTTATCAATGATGTGCTGGCAGTATATAATCTAATACCTTCTTCCACAGTCCCTTATGCTAAATTGTAATTGATCTCCATATGTTATGAAAACATTAATAAATGGAAATTTACAAAATATATATTCCACTTTTTTCAAACCAGCCCCTGGATCTGAATACTTTTGTAACTGCACATAATTAAAGGGAACTTGTCACATTGAACATTGTGTTTCCGCTGCAGGCAGCAGGTTATAGAGCAGGAGGAGCTGAGCAGACCGATGCATTGTTTAAATGCATAAATTACATGTTTTACTGAATCCTTTCCCTCAAAACTATACATCAATCTGCTCAGCTCCTCCTGCTCTATAACATGCTGCCTGCAGTTTACTTTGCATTTTCATTATGACAATTTCCCTTTAAAAATTTAGCATAGTCACTAGATATTCAATAAAATGTATCTGTATAGCGCCACCTGCTGTTTGTGCTTTTTCTTATTTCTTTGACCCATTCACTGAGATGGCCGCACATGCTCAGTTTCATCCTTCAACTGCCTCCTGAGCTGTGATAGGGAGAGCATGGACACGCCCCCTGAGCTGTGATAGGGAGAGCATGGACACGCCCCCTGAGCTGTGATAGAGAGAGCATGGACACGCCCCCTGAGCTGTGATAGAGAGAGCATGGACACACCACCTGAGCTGCAGCAGGAAAGACACTCCCCTTCAGCTGACAGCTTGATATAAGTCTAGCAGAGCAATGAATGTGGAGATCTCTGGATCCATGTGAGGTACAGGGCTGGTTCTAGCTTTGTTAGAAAGAGATCATGAAGTACTAGACGAAGCTATGATTTTCATTTTTTTACATTAATCATGGGATAACCCCTTTAAGTTTTAAGAGTTTCATGCCCTCTGTGCTCTTGTATACCGTATTGTATTATGTATGTACGATATAGTACAGTTACTTGTATACTGTATTGTATTATGTGTGTACGATATAGTACAGTTACTTGTATACCATATTATTGTATTATTTAGGCACTATATAGTATGGTAACTGGTTACTTCTATACTGTACTATATGTGTACTATATACAGTAGTATAGTTATTTGTATACTGTATCATTGTATTATTTGGGCACTATATAGTATGGAAACTGGTTACCTGTATACTGTATTATTCTATTATGTGTGTGTATTATATAGTATGACTACTACTATATTGTATCATTGCATTATTTGGGCACTGTATAGTATGGTTACTTGTATACTGTATTATTCTATTATGTGTGTACTATATAGTATGGTTACTTGTATACTGTATTGTTGTATTATTTCCGCACTATATGGTTTAATATACAGGAGAGATGGGAGTCAATATAAGCTTCTGCATAGGTCACCACCCAACCAGAGGCTCGCCTTGCCAGTGTATGTCCCATATATTAATGCACATTGTGGGACAGATGGGATCTGCAATGCAATAATCCTAGACCTAACCTTCACAATGTGACTATGGGCTGATAAGATAAAACAGTCCTGATTTTCTCCAGCCGTGGACGGTCACTTGGAGCAGTCGCCTCGCTTCATTCCCTCTCCGCTGAGTAATCTTGGCTTGGATGGTAAAGCCTTCCCTGGATGGGTGAACGCTTCTGGAAAATTAACACATTGCCAACTGAGCAACTTGGACCAAAAGCCTACCCCCAATTCCTGCCCGCCCACCCGTCCTTAATTAGGGCTCTGGGACAATGCAGGTGGGACAAAGTGCAGATAAGGCAAGTGAGCACAACCTGATCCAAGAATTCAGAGAAGAGCAGTGTCAGGAGCGGGAGACGATGCCCGCAGCCGCTGCCAAGCCATGTTGTTTTAATACATATTTTAACAAGACAGAATTACTGCACAGCAAGCGATTTATAATGCACCGCGAACAGCACAAATACACACAGGACAGACAAATCCTGAGTGCAACGTGTGGCCTAGCGGTGACCCTGAGCTTCTCAACATGCTGGGCAATGGCTCAATAGGCAATTCCCTCTTAGGAATGAGAAAACAATGGGCACTGGTCTCTCTAGATGATTAGATGCTGTAGTAATGGTTATACATTGGATACAAATATAAACTGTATATAGCTGAACCATTCATTAACAAAGATTCTGGTAAACAGAGAAGGCGGCAGTGGGGTAAGCAACACTTCTCCCATTGAGTACTACTGCCCGGAAAGGGGTCAATGATGGCTGTAAATTTGGCAGAGTCCGAGTGTTGGAGCCGAAATGTGGACTGTTATACCAAACTGTATGTCCATCTGAATGTAAGAGAGTCCTCCTGACCCAGATACAAATCTAGTCTCCAGCTTTTCTATGACTTTTCTACTTAGAGGAACCCAAAAACTCAACGCCCTATTCAAGATACAACTTCATAAGGAGTTTAAGGAGTGACAGCATTACATTTGGATCTCAAGCTATCATGACTCTTCTAATACATCCTAAAATCAGACTTGCTTTTGCAGCTGCTGCTTGACATTGAGTTCACTGGTACATGCATAAGGTAAAATCATCCAGAATTGGCTGATAATCTCTTTAATATCGGTGCTTGATTTCAATTAAATGATGGCGGATGTCAGGACCAAGAGGAATTTCAACATGTCTGAACCATTGGCAGTTTGTTGTAACAAAAAAAACATATATCTTGTGGTATACCATTGGAAAAACGATATACTGATATTTACCAGCCTGAAAGCCTATGGATGAGCAAATCAGAGAGAGAGAGAGAGAATGCACAGTATTTTAGGCCAGCCCATGCCCCTCTGGATTTCTGGGAAAGATATTCAAATTAGCTTTCTTAAGCCTACCTGACACCAGCAGATGTTAGGCATGATAACCAGCAGGGGTGCCTTCCAGCCTTATAGATATGCTTATATAGTAAAACTAGGAAAATAGCTAAGAGTCACACATCTGCAACTATTTCTTTAAGGAGAAAAGCCTTTTATTAGAGCAAATAGAGATGAGCGAATCATCCAAAATTTGCTTCGCCGAATGTTCGTCGAATTTTTTAAAAGATTTGTACTTAATACGTAGCTTTTCGGTCAAAGCTGCGTACAAATTGGTCTTTATTATGTTGTGTTCTACGAACATTCCCGTGAATACTTACGCCTGAGTGTACAAAATGCGTACGAAGCTGTAGCGTATTATTGTCTAGGCCCGCACAAAGAACGAATATACAGTAAAAGTACTCTACTTAACTGAATATGTACGCATTAACATACAATTTATCAGATGCATAGCATTAGCGTGCAGGAAGGAAGGAAGGAAGGGCCTTGGTGGAACTCTGGGTGGGTACTATTTCTATTATGGAGATTAGTTAATATATGTGATGACTACTGTATGCTAGACAATTCTCCTCTTGATTTCTGTGAAATATATATAAAAATTATCATGTTTAACAGCTGATGAATATCTTTCCCAGAAATGCAGAGGGGCATTGGCTGGCCTACAATCTATCTCTCTCTCTTTCTCTCTCTCTCTCTTTCACTCTCTCTCTCTTGTTCAGATAGATTCGATTCATGCCCGAACCAAATTTTTCTAAAAACGCAGCGAACCTGAAATGAACCGAATCTTGAAAGGTTTGCTCATCTCTACTATGGATCTGATTTGCGTATATGCCCTGAGGCTTTACCAACATATATTCTGGCAAACCAAGTATGCACAGAGCCTCAAGCTACTGTCAGATGTTTTTCTCTATTGAAATGGAGAATCTCATAGCAATCAGAACTTGTAGTGGTTAATGGCAAATTTAGTAAAATCTGCCCTAAAATCTACAGTGGGGAACATAAGTATTTGATACACTGGCGATTTTGCAAGTTTTCCCACCTACAAAGAATGGAGAGGTCTGTAATGTTTATTGTAAGTACACTTCAACTGTGACAGAATCTAAAAAAAAATCCACAAAAATCACATTGTGTGATTTGCAAATAATTAATTTACATTTTATTGCATGAAATAAGTATTTGATACAATAGAAAAACAGAACTCAATATTTGGTACAGAAACCTTTGTTTGCAGTTTCAGAGGTCGGACGTTTCCTGCTGTTCTTGATCAAGTTTGCAGACATTGCAGCAGGGATATTGTCCCACTCCTCCATACAAATCTTCTCCAGATCTTTCAGGTTTCGGGGCTGTCACTGGGCTATGTTGAGTTTTAGCTCCCTCCAAAGATTTTCAATTGGGTTCAGGTGTGGAGACTGGCTAGGCCACTCCAGGACCTTGAAGTGCTTCTTACAGAGCCACTCCTTAGTTGCCCTGGCTGTGTGTTTTCGGTCATTGTCATACTGGAAGACCCAGCCACGAACCATCTTCAGTGCTCTTACTAAGGGAAGGAGATTGTTGGCCAAAATTTTGCAATACATGGCCCCATCCATCCTCCCTTCAATATGGTCCAGTCGTTCGGTCCCCTTTGCAGAAAAGTGCCCCCAAAGTATGATGTTTGACCCCCCTGCTTCACGATTGGGATGGTGTTCTTGGGGTTATACCCATCCTTCTTCTTCCTTCAAACACGGCGAGTGCAGTTGATACCAAAAAGTTCTATTTTGGTCTCATCTGACCCCATGACCTTCTCCCATGCCTCCTCTGGATCATCCAGATGGTTGTTGGCCAACTTCAAATGGGTCTGGACACGTGCTGGCGTGAGCAGGGGGACTTTGCATGCCGTGCAGGATTTTAATCCATGATGGCGTAGTGTGTTACTAACGGTAATCTTTGAGACTGTGATCCCAGCTCTCTTCCGGTCATTGACCAGGTCCTCCCGTGTAGTTCTAGGTTTATCCCTGACCTTTCTCAGGATCATCCTTACCCCACGAGGCGAGATCTTGCATGGAGCCCCAGACCGAGGAAGATTGACAGTCATCTTGTCTTTCTTCCGTTTTCTAATAATTGCGCCAACAGTTGTTGACTTCTCACCAAGCTGCTCGCCTATAGTCCTGTAGCTCATCCCAGCCTTGTGCAGGACTACAATTTTGTCTCTGGTGTCCTTTGACAGCTCATTGGTCTTGGCCATGGTTGAGAGGTTGGAGTGTGACTGACTGAGTGTGTGGACAGGTGTCTTTTATACAGGTAACGAGTTCAAACAGGTGCAATTAATACAGGTAATGAGCGCGGAGTAGGAGCTCAGAATTCTTGCTGGTTGAGAGGTGATGAATTCCTTATTTCATGCAATAAAATGTAAATTAATTATTTAAAAATCATACAATGTGATTTCCTGGATTTTTTTTTTAGATTCTGTCTCCACGCAGTTGAAGTGTACCTACGCTAAAAATTACAGACCTCTCCATTCTTTGTAGGTAGGAAAACTTGCAAAATCACCAGGGTGTCAAAGGTTATCTTATTTTTCCAAACTATATATATATAAAAACAGACAATGACATTTACATGAAAACCAGATTTCACCGCAATTTGTACAATTTTCTGACATTCTTAAATAAATTGTCTCTTTCATTATGGGAAAAGACTTAAATTATAGCGCAAGTTTAGATTTTTTTTTGTAAAAAACATGTAAATATGGCCACAATCTTCACAGCTCACAGTAATGATGCGCACTGGTTTTGCAGTCAGGTTCTTGTCCATGCATATACAGCATATCAATGATATATATTATTTACATGCATCATTTACATATTTTATCTGCTGGCTCCCAGAGATTCGTCTCCACAATTTATGAATCAGACATTTGACCTTCCCTTTCGTTCACATCTTGGGTTCGGAAAGACCTTTCACACAGTCTATATCTCCTCACGGGTGCTATCCAATGGTCTAAAACTCTAAGAAATTAACAAGGCGGAAACAATAATGTAAAAAAAAAATCTTCCATTTTTTTTTTCTTTGCTGTAGCAAAACTTTGCCGGAAACTTCTCATCATCTTCTGGCATGCACGAATATTTATGGCTTTCCACCATGAACCTTTAAGTGAAGAATTACAATAAGCAGTCTTCTAAATATTTTATTCCTGTGAGGCCGCAAAGACGAGGGTTTAATATTTAGCAAAGCAGGACGGGAGGCGAACAATGTTGACTTTATCTTGAAGCAATTTTACAAATTAGGGCAGTGAAAATAAATCAAATAATGGAGCCACTTACAGAATGCAAGAGCTTTGTACGGACCCGGCATCAAGTTCTAATTAAAATGCGCAATCTTGCCGCGCGAATCCATTATTCAAAATATTGTACTTCTGAAGGGACAGATCCCTCTGAGATAGACCGCGAGCTGGGTTGTCTGAATTCACACCTTCTGCGGTTACACGGTGGTGACATCTGACTACATCCTGACAACCAATGTCCTCTATAATATACATCTGTGCTGAAGACGACACTTCTTTAGAGAATTAATGGAAGTAGAAATCATTGTTCTAGCTGTAATGTAAACCAATGTACAAAATTACTGAATTATAGATAGACTGAAACAAAAAAGATAACTACTGTAATGCTGCTCCTATGTATAAGAATATAACTACTATAATACTGCTCCTATGTACAAGAATATAACTACTATAATACTACCTCTATGTACAAGAATATAACTACTATAATACTGCTCCTATGTACAAGAATATAACTACTATAATACTGCCTCCTATATACAAGAATATAACTACTATAATACTGCTCCTATGTACAAGAATATAACTACTATAATACTGCTCCTATGTACAAGAATATAACTACTATAATACTGCTTCTATGTACAAGAATATAACTATTATAGTACTGCTCCTATGTACAAGAATATAACTACTATAATACTGCCTAGTACAGAATACTACTAATACTGCCTCCTATGTACAAGAATATAACTACTATAATACTGCCTCCTATGTACAAGAATATAACTACTATAATACTGCCTCCTATGTACAAGAATATAACTACTATAATACTGCTCCTATGTACAAGAATATAACTACTATATACTGCTCCTATGTACAAGAATATAACTACTATAATACTGCTCCTATGTACAAGAATATAACTACTATAATACTGCTCCTATGTACAAGAATATAACTACTATAATACTGCTCCTATGTACAAGAATATAACTACTATAATACTGCTCCTATGTACAAGAATATAACTACTATAATACTGCTCCTATGTACAAGAATATAACTACTATAATACTGCTCCTATGTACAAGAATATAACTACTATAATACTTGCTCCTATGTACAAGAATATAACTACTATAATACTGCTCCTATGTACAAGAATATAACTACTATAATACTGCTCCTATGTACAAGAATATAACTACTATAATACTGCTCCTATGTACAGAATATAACTACTATAATACTGCTCCTTATGTACAAGAATATAACTACTATAATACTGCTCCTATGTACAAGAATATAACTACTATAATACTGGCTCCTATGTACAAGAATATAACTACTATAATACTGGCTCCTATGTACAAGAATATAACTACTATAATACTGCTCCTATGTACAAGAATATAACTACTATAATACTGCTCCTATGTCCAAGAATATAACTACTATAATACTGCTCCTATGTACAAGAATATAATACTATAATACTGCTCCTATGTACAAGAATATAACTACTATAATACTGCTCCTATGTACAAGAATATAACTACTATAATACTGCTCCTATGTAACAAGAATATAACTACTATAATACTGCTCCTATGTACAAGAATATAACTACTATATACTACCTCCTATGTACAAGAATATAACTACTTATATACTACTCCTATGTACAAGAATATAACTACTATAATACTGCTCCTATGTACAAGAATATAACTACTATAATACTGCTCCTATGTCCAAGAATATAACTTACTATAATACTGCTCCTATGTACAAGAATATAAACTACTATAATACTGCTCCTATGTACAAGAATATAACTACTATAATACTGCTCCTATGTACAAGAATATAACTACTATAATACTGCTCTATGTACAAGAATATATACTACTATAATACTGCTCCTATGTACAAGAATATAACTACTATAATACTGCTCCTATGTACAAGAATATAACTACTATAATACTGCCTCCTATGTACAAGAATATAACTACTATAATACTGCTCCTATGTACAAGAATATAACTACTATAATACTGCTCCTATGTACAAGAATATAACTACTATAATACTGCTCCTATGTACAAGAATATAACTACTATAATACTGCTCCTATGTACAAGAATATAACTACTATAATACTGCTCCTATGTACAAGAATATAACTACTATAATACTGCTCCTATGCACAAGAATATAACTACTATAATACTGCTCCTATGTACAAGAATATAACTACTATAATACTGCTCCTATGTACAAGAATATAAACTAGTATAATACTGCTCCTATATACAAGAATATAACTACTATAATACTGCTCCTATGTACAAGAATATAAAGCTACTATATAATACTGCTCCTATATACAAGAATATAACTACTATAATACTGCTCCTATGTACAAGAATATAACTACGTATAATACTGCCTCCTATGTACAAGAATATAACTACTATAATACTGCTCCTATGTACAAGAATAAACTACTATAATACTGCCTATGTACAGAATATAATACTATAATACTGCTCCTATGTACAAGAATATAACTACTATAATACTGCTCCTATGTACAAGAATATAACTACTATAATACTGCTCCTATGTACAAGAATATAACTACTATAATACTGCTCCTATGTACAAGAATATAACTACTATAATACTGCTCCTATGTACAAGAATATAACTACTATAATACTGCTCCTATGTACAAGAATATAACTACTATAATACTGCTCCTATGTAACAAGAATATAACTATATAATACTGCTCCTATGTACAGATATAACTACTTAATACTGCTCCTAGTACAAGATATAAACTAGCTATAATACTGCTCCTATGTACAAGAATATAACTACTATAATACTGCTCCTATGTACAAGAATATAACTACTATAATACTGCTCCTATGTACAAGAATATAACTACTATAATACTGCCCTATGTACAAGAATATAACTACTATAATACTGCTCCTATGTACAAGAATATAACTACTATAAATACTGCTCCTATGTACAAGAATATAACTACTATAATACTGCTCCTATGTACAAAGAATATAACTACTATAATACTGCTCCTATGTACAAGAATATAACTACTATATACTACTGCTCCTATGTACAAGAATATAACTACTATAATACTGCTCCTATGTACAAGAATATAACTACTATATAATACTGCTCCTATGTACAAGAATATAACTACTATAATACTGCCTCCTATGTACAAGAATATAACTACTATAATACTGCTCCTATGTACAAGAATATAACTACTATAATACTGCTCCTATGTACAAGAATATAACTACTATAATACTGCTCCTATGTACAAGAATATAACTACTATAACACTGCTCCTATGTACAAGAATATAACTACTATAATACTGCTCCTATGTACAAGAATATAACTACTATAATACTGCTCCTATGTACAAGAATATAACAACTATAATACTGCTCCTATGTACAAGAATATAACTACTATAATACTGCTCCTATGTACAAGAATATAACTACTATAATACTGCTCCTATGTACAAGAATATAACTACTATAATACTGCTCCTATGTACAAGAATAAAACTAGTATAATACTGCTCCTATGTACAAGAATATAACTACTATAATACTGCTCCTATGTACAAGAATATAACTACTATAATACTGTCTCCTATGTACAAGAATATAACTACTATAATACTGCTCCTATGTACAAGAATATAACTACATAATACTGCTCCTATGTACAAGAATATAACTACTATAATACTGCCTCCTATATACAAGAATATAACTACTATAATACTGCTCCTATGTACAAGAATATAACTACTATAATACTGCCTCCTATATACAAGAATATAACTACTATAATACTGCTCCTATGTACAAGAATATAACTACTATAATACTGCTCCTGTGTACAAGAATATAACAACTATAATACTGCTCCTATGTACAAGAATATAACTACTATAATACTGCTCCTATGTACAAGAATATAACTACTATAATACTGTCTCCTATGTACAGAATATAACTACTATAATACTGCTCCTATGTACAAGAATATAACTACAATAATACTGCTCCTATGTACAAGAATATAACTACTATAATACTGCCTCCTATATACAAGAATATAACTACAATAATACTGCTCCTATGTACAAGAATATAACTACTATAATACTGCCTCCTATATACAAGAATATAACTACTATAATACTGCTCCTATGTACAAGAATATAACTACTATAATACTGCTCCTGTGTACAAGAATATAACAACTATAATACTGCTCCTATGTACAAGAATATAACTACTATAATACTGCTCCTATGTACAAGAATATAACTACTATAATACTGCTCCTATGTACAAGAATATAACTACTATAATACTGCCCTATGTACAAGAATAAACTAGTATAATACTGCTCCTATGTACAAGAATATAACTAATATAATACTGCTCCTATGTACAAGAATATAACTACTATAATACTGTCTCCTATGTACAAGAATATAACTACTATAATACTGCTCCTATGTACAAGAATATAACTACAATAATACTGCTCCTATGTACAAGAATATAACTACTATAATACTGCCTCCTATATACAAGAATATAACTACTATAATACTGCTCCTATGTACAAGAATATAACTACTATAATACTGCTCCTGTGTACAAGAATATAACAACTATAATACTGCTCCTATGTACAAGAATATAACTACTATAATACTGCTCCTATGTACAAGAATATAACTACTATAATACTGCTCCTATGTACAAGAATATAACTACTATAATACTGCTCCTATGTACAAGAATAAAACTAGTATAATACTGCTCCTATGTACAAGAATATAACTAATATAATACTGCTCCTATGTACAAGAATATAACTACTATAATACTGTCTCCTATGTACAAGAATATAACTACTATAATACTGCTCCTATGTACAAGAATATAACTACAATAATACTGCTCCTATGTACAAGAATATAACTACTATAATACTGCCTCCTATATACAAGAATATAACTACTATAATACTGCTCCTATGTACAAGAATATAACTACTATAATACTGCTCCTATGTACAAGAATATAACTACTATAATACCGCCCTCTTTGTGTAGGAATGTGTTTTTATTTCCTGTAGATTATTTCTCTTTTCCAGTTTCCAATTTTATTTCTCTTTCCTCTCTGCAGCTGCACATTTTGGTGACCGTCTTTCAGCATGAGGCATTGGGCATCCAGGGGGCAATATCACCATGCTGGAAGGGTTTGATGAATGTATTTCACGTGCAACTCATTAGCGGTATAATTAAGCACCGCCAGTCAGTGTGAGCGCAGATATTGAACAGTTAATGGCTGCTCAGATGGGTAAACGCTCAGATGTGATGCTTTCGAGTGGTGAAGGGCACAGAAGGGGATTTAAAAGACTAAAATCCCATTAGATCCCGGGATGGATTCTTGGTCGTCAATAACTTCCTCTTCTTATTATTTTCTGTATCGACTAAACCGGCTAACGGTTTAGTATTATGCACAGTTAACGGGAGTAAAAGTTCCATCTCCAGACTCTTCTCACTCTGCGCTCCTGCCAGCAAGGAATTCCTACAGACAGGCAGAAGCATAATTGTCAACAGCCCTGAATATGTCTGAAAATTAGCACAGCTGAGGTGTCCCACCTACAGTACAGACCAAAAGTTTGGACACACCTTCTCATTCAAAGAGTTTTCTGTATTTTCATGACTATGATAATTGTAGATTCACACTGAAGGAATCAAAACTATGAATTAACACATGTGGAATTATATACTTAACAAAAAAGTGTGAAACAACTGAAAATATGTCTTATATTCTAGGTTCTTCAAAGTAGCCACCTTTTGCTTTGATTACTGCTTTGCACACTCTTGGCATTCTCTTTATGAGCTTCAAGAGGTAGTCACCTGAAATGGTTTTCACTTCACAGGTGTGCCCTGTCAGGTTTAATAAGTGGGATTTCTTGCCTTATAAATGGGGTTGGGACCATGAGTTGTGTTGGGCAGAAGTCAGGTGGATACACAGCTGATAGTCCTACTGAATAGACTGTTAGAATTTGTATTATGGCAAGAAAAAAGCAGCTAAGTAAAGAAAAACGAGCGGCCATCATTACTTTAAGAAATGAAGGTCAGTCAGTCCGAAAAATTGGGAAAACTTTGAAAGTGTCCCCAAGTGCAGTCGCAAAAACCATCAAGCGCTACAAAGAAACTGGCTGACATGAGGACCGCCCCAGGAAAGGAAGACCAAGAGTCACCTCTGCTGCGGAGGATAAGTTCATCCGAGTCACCAGCCTCAGAAATGGCAGGTTAACAGCAGCTCAGATTAGAGACCAGGTCAATGCCACACAGAGTTCTAGCAGCAGACACATCTCTACAACAACTGTTAAGAGGAGACTGTGTGCAGCAGGCCTTCATGGTGGAAACCACTGCTAAGGACAGGCAACAAGCAGAAGAGACTTGTTTGGACTAAAGAACACAAGGAATTAACATTAGACCAGTGGAAATCTGTGCTTTGGTCCGATAAGTCCAAATTTGAGATCTTTGGTTCCAACCACCGTGTCTTTGTGCGACGCAGAAAAGGTGAACGGATGGACTCTACATGCCTGGTTCCCACCGTGAAGCATGGAGGAGGAGGTGTGATGGTGTGGGAGGGGCTTTGCTGGTGACACTGTTGGGGATTTATACTGAACCAGCATGGCTACCACAGCATCTTGCAGCGGCATGCTATTCCATCCGGTTTGATTTAGTTGGACCATCATTTATTTATTAACAGGACAATGACCCCTAAAACACCTCCAAGCTTTGTAAGGGCTATTTGACCAAGAAGGAGAGTGATGGGGTGCTACGCCAGATGACCTGGCCTCCACAGTCACCAGACCTGAACCCAATCCAGATGGTTTGGGGTGAGCTGGACCACAGAGTGAAGGCAAAAGGGCCAACAAGTGCTAAGCATCTCTGGCAACTCCTTTAAGACTGTTGGAATACCATTTCAGGTGACTACCTCTTGAAGCTCATCAAGAGAATGCCAAGAGTGTGCAAAGCAGTAATCAAAGCAAAAGGTGGCTACTGTGAAGAACCTAGAATATAAGACATATTTTCAGTTGTTTCACACTTTTTTGTTAAGTATATAATTCCACATGTGTTAATTCATAGTTTTGATGCCTTCAGTGTGAATCTACAATTTTCATGAAAATACAGAAAACTCTTTGAATGAGAAGGTGTGTCCAAACTTTTGGTCTGTACTGTATATGAGGGCAGTCCTTTCTGTTTGGGGTGTTCTTGGGGTGGGGCTCTCAGGCCATGAATTTACCAACTACAATGTTTGTAAGTTTGGGGGAAGTCTGCGCCAGGTATATATATATATTGTAGCTGACATAAAACACTGCAATACATGAGCATTGCAGTGTATTGTAAGGGTGATCGGAGGATCGCTGATCTCAGGGATGCTCAACCTGTGGCCCTTCAGTTGTTGTAAAACTACAACTCCCACATGCCCTTCTGTAGGCTGATAGTTGTAGGCTGTCTGGAAGTGATGGGAGTTGTAGTTTTGCGACAGCTGGAGGGCCACAAGTTGAGCTTTTCTGATCTATCTCATATCTGTCTATCGATCTATCTATCTATCTATCTCATATCTATCTATCTATCTATTTATCTATCTATCTACCTATCTATCTATCTATCTATCTATCTATCTATCTATCTATCTCATATCTATCTATCTATCTATATATCTATCTATCTATCTCATATCTATCTATCTATCTCATATCTATCTATCTATCTATCTATCTATCTATCTATCTATCTATCTATCTATCTATCTCATATCTATCTATCTATCTATCTATCTCATATCTATCTATCTAATATCTATCTATCTATCTAATATCTATCTATCTATCTAATATCTATCTATCTCATATCTATCTATTCATCTATGTCATATCTACCTATCTCCTATCTATCTATCTATCTATCTATCTATCTATCTATCTATCTATCTATAGTAATTTACAAAAGTGCTTTATTTTTGTAAAAAAAAAACATTGTTGACATTGTTGCATCTTTAACGATCTGTAAAATAACTTTATTTTGTGAGTCGTAGTCATGTTATTTAGTTTGTACAGTGAACATTGTAAAAAAAAAAAAGCCCAAATTGTTTTTTGCTCATTACAACTCTCAGAAAAATATGATAAAAATTGATCAAAAAGTCATATGCAATTATTCCTGCAAAACACAAGTATGCCCTCACAGCACTTCAAAGATGAAAACCTAAAAATGTTCTGGGTCTTTTAAGGAAGTGACACAAAAATAAATTATTAAAAAAAAAGGTCTTATTTTGAAAAGTAGAAAAACATAAAAAAATAACCTATGTCAGTCTTTTATCTTGGTGATTGTACTGACCTGCAGAATAAAGCTATCTGTCACTTATACCACATGGCAAACACCATAAAAATAAAGCTTGAAAAACAATGGCGGAATTGCTGTTTTTCTCCATGTTGCTTCCTTTGAAAATTGAATAAAGGTTATATAATATATTAGATGCACCATATAAAAATGCGACTTGCCATAAAAAAGCTGAACTACTGAATGTCTATGTCGATGTGAACATCAAAAAGTTACAGAATGCAGAGATTAGAAGAATAAAAAAAAGACTGCACTCTAAAGTCCAAAGAATAAACTGTGTTTAAGATCTCATCAGACCCCCAAATCAGACCCCCATTCTTCAACAGACCTCAGATCAGACCCCAAAATCTGATCTCCAAGGTCCATCATACCTCAGATCAGACCCACCAACCTCCAGCCTCAGATCATACCCCCTTTCGCCTCAGATCAGACCTTCATCAGTCTTAGATAAGACCCCCATCAGCCTCAGATCAGGCCTCAGATCAGACCCTCTGACCTTCATCAGCCTAGGATTAGACCCCCATCAGTCTCAGATCAGACCCCCATCAGCCTAAGATCAGACCCCCATCAGCCTAAGATCAGACCCCCATGAGCCTCCAATTGGACCCATCAGCCTCAGATTGGATCCCATAAGCCTTAGCTCAGACTCCCATCAGCCTCAGATCAGACCTCCATCAGCCTCAGATCAGACCCCATCCACCTCAGATCGGACCTCCATCAGGCCTCAGATCAGACCCTCATTAGACTTCCAAGCGCTATCAGACCTCAGATCAGACTCACATCAGACCCACCAGCACCATCAGCCTCAGACCAGCTCCCTCCAACCTCCATCAGCCTCAGATCAGACCACCATCAGCCTCAGATCAGACCCTCCGACCTCCATCAGCCTAGGATCAGACCCCCATCATCCTCAGACCCCCATCAGCCTCAGATCAGACCCCCATCAGCCTCAGATTGGATCCCATAAGCTTTAGCTCAGACCCCCATCATCCTCAGATCAGACCCTCTGACCTCCATCAGCCTAGGATCAGACCCCCATCAGTCTCAGATCAGACCTCCATCAGACCTCAGATCAGATGTAAAAAAAATAAATAAACTTACCTCGCTTGCTCTGGATGGCACTGCCACTCACTCACTGCTCCCTGGTCACCTTCTGGCTCATGTTGCACTGTGACCTGATGTTGCACAGCGTCAGATCATGGTGCTCGTCTACAGGCACTACATCCTAACGCTATACGCTGTCAGAACACACTGCAGAGTGGGGCCCAGAAGAAGACCAGGGAGGGTGAGTACAGTTGTGAAGCACTTCCCGCATGCTGATAACCGCTTCCATAATGGAAAAGATCATTAGCATTCAGACTATAAGACGCACTGACACTTTCCCCTCACTTTTGTGGGGAAAACTGTGTCTTATAGTCTCAAAAATACGGTATTTGCTTTTAAACATTATTAAATGTTATAACTGTATTGTCTGTAGTCCTTGCCCACTGCCCTCCAGCTGTCCTCTACAGGCATGGATGCCACGCCACTCATCATGCTATCCGGCATCCTGGCGCACTCTTTATGTTGTTGCCTGATGCTCCTGCTTAAAAGTCCAGTGCGTCCACTTCCAAATCCTTCCCCAGCCAATGTCTGAGAATTCCTGTGTAATTAAGGCACCTTCTCTAGGCTGAGGGTGCCTGAGCTTTAGGTTCCCTGGTGACTAGCGAAGGTGTTTGATAGTGCTATTGTAATTTACCTACATTTATCCTGTGTTCCTTCCTGTCTGGGTTCCTGCCATGTTCCAGTCTGGTACCCTTCCTGCCTATGTGCTCCTGCACGTCTGGTTCAGTTTAGTTCTGCTCTTGTTTCAGTTCTATACCCAGCCTGTCTTTCCTGTCTGTGCTCCAGTCTAGTTTCCAGCTTGCCTATCTTGTGTGTGCTTCATCCCCGCCCCACCTACAAGTCTATCATGTATCTAATCTCCACCATGTTAACAGTGTACTGCCTGGATCTCAAAAACAAGATTTCAAGCCTTTAGTAACTATTCTGAGTGTACCTGCAGTTTTCTTGCGTTCCTGGTGCCATTTTTAGATTCAGTGCATGCACCCGAGTCTCTGACCCCAGGGGGTCAGCTGCCAACTAAGCCAGAACTATCTCAGGAGGTAGCCGTCTGGTTGCCAACCTGCAGCAAAGTCCAGATCCCTGTCTAGCCCTACTGTTAAAGACATTCTTGGAAAACATTACATACAGCGCTACAAAACATACAGGGTAATAAAGTGCCACATACTGTGCTTCTCAATACTATACTGCAGAAACATATAATCCCGCTTCCGCTTGCCCCTACCTGGTGCTGCCTCGTTGGTGGTGCACCCCTGTCTGTAACAATAAAATCTACTTACATAGACCAGTATGGCACCACCTAGTGGTCGCAGCATAGAGCAATGTGCAGGTCCACCTCTTGAGCTAATTGCTGGTGGACATGCATGCTCAGTCCCTCTCTCCCCAGCTAGGTGTAAGCATACTGATCCTCTAGAAATAGCTTCTTGCCCTTTCGTGTCAGGGAAGGAGCTGACGTACATGGCAGTATAGTTGAGAAAACTCATCCTGCAGAGGAAGTAAGAAAGGACTATATGGTCAGCTCCCAGAGGGGGAAGGAGACTGATTCTACTCACCTACAGCAGCACAGATGAGCTGTAGAGACCTAAAAATGAAACTCTTGTATGGCTACATTGACAGAACAATTTAAGAATTATATATACAACATTTTTAGATGTATCTAAAGGCAGCGGCTGCTAAAAAGTTCATGAGTCTTGGTCTTGCTGCTTCAGAGGTGAAAGCGTGTTCCGGGCCGCAGGAGGTTCTGCTCTTAATAGTCTCTTTCAGGGACTACTTACAATAAAATCTAATACAATCTACTTACATAGACTTGTATGGCACCATCTTGTGGTCGCAGCATAGAGCAATGTGCGGGTCCACCTCCTGATCTGAGTGCTGGTGGACATGCATGCTCAGTCCCTCTCTCCCCAGCTAGGTGCATGCATACTGATCCTCTAGAAATAGCTTCTTGCCCTTTCGTGTCAGGGAAGGAGCTGAAGTAGTACATGGCAGTATAGCTGAGAAAACTCATCCTGCAGGGGAAGTAAGAAAGGACTAAATTGTCAGCTCCCAGAGGGGGAAGGAGACTGATTCCACTCACCTACAGCAGCACAGATTAGCTGTAGAGACCTAAAAATGAAACTCTTGCATGGCTTAAGAGTTATATATACTACATTTTTAGATGTATCTAAAGGCAGCGGCTGCTAAAAAGTTCATGAGAAGCATCAACCTCTTGGTCTTTCTGCTTCAGAGGTGAAAGCACGTTCCGGGCCGCAGGAGGTTCTGCTCTTAATAGTCTCTTTCAGGGGTCCTCTAAATAAATAAAGACATTACTCATTCTCGGGACAAGTCAAGTGATTTGACGCTCGAGGCGTATGATGTGCAGGTAGCGAGGAGGCCATCATTACAGGCATCTGGTGGTGAGCGGTCACCGTCCAGCTATAATAGGTTATAATGGGCACCCGGGACAGCGTTGCGTTCCCTCCCCCTCCGGTACAACCTAATTATCTATACATCACCATACTACAGAACTATTGACAGGCGCGTTTAACCAGGGCTGCCCTGCTCTTGTTGATATTCCGCCATGCTGCAGGGTAATACTGATTACTTTAATGGGCTCTTACGTGTTGGGACTTACAAGTTCCCGCCTGATAGATTGGGTAGTTAGAAAGATTGACAAGCATCATTTTATCTATATATAGAACTTTCCGCGGACTGCAGGCAGCTACTGGAAATAGCTCTGATTACTAGGAGTAATCAGTACTCCCTGCTGTGGAGTAAAAAATGAGGCTCCTTATGACGTGGCTCCGGGCTGGGGTCCTGGTGACCTTGGTCAGCCGTGGTCCGGTACGGCGCAGGTTAATGGTGAAAGATGATTAAAGTCTGAGCTGCACTGACATTTCCCAGGAGAGCGGTCGTCGTGTCACAGATGCCAGGGTTCAGGAGTCACAGG
The DNA here is from genome assembly GCA_900303285.1 of Rhinella marina. Lineage (NCBI taxonomy): Eukaryota > Metazoa > Chordata > Amphibia > Anura > Bufonidae > Rhinella > Rhinella marina. The sequence continues at coordinate 201,370 of ONZH01006703.1, forward strand.
AAATCAATCCTATAAAGAAACAGCATACAGACATTGCAACTACAACTCCCAGCATTTTCCTACTGCTTCAAGCATGCTGAGAGTTGAGGTATTGCAAAGTCACTGCCTTAAAGGGTGGGTAGAGTTTTGCATTTTTTTCATTAATGTATCTAATACAAAAACAAAGAAGCAAAAGTCTTAATTAAAAATATCCTAAAATGAAAATGTTATGTACAGAACTATGTGACTCCAGGGAAACACCTCAAACTGTCTGCCTCGGATCAGACTACGAAGGTTTTATTTGTTGTCTGTTGCTATGGAGACACATGTCTGCATAGAAACTATATATACAAAATGGTAGAGTTTTAATTAAGATTTTTATTTCAGTGCTACTTGATATTTTATTTTAGAGATCTATCTATCTATCTATCTATCTATCTATCTATCTATCTATCTATCTCATATCTATCTATATCATATCTATCTATCTGTCTATCTATCTATCTATCTATCTATCTATCTAATTCAACAAAGGAAACAACAGCAGCACAGAATGACTGAAGACTGGTGCAAATCCTCAAAAGGCCAAGAGTTTGTAGATAATCCACACGCAATAAAGGATGAGGCAGCACTCCTGGCTTGTGTGAGTTGTGGATCTTTATTCCATGCAACGTTTCAGCTCTCTCTATGAAGCCTTTGTCTATCTATCTATCTATCTATCTATCTATCTATCTATCTATCTATCTATCATAGACACAGAGTTACATGATACAAATGTTACTTCCTGTGTTCACCGCTAGGGGGAGCTGTGCTGTTTACTGTATACAGGGTGAGTCCAAAGTCTCAGGACATCCTTTTATATATATATGTATATAGGGGGGCCTATATTTTAGGCTATGTCCGGAACATGGCTGTCATCTTGAAAGCCGCCATATTGGATCAATGGCAAATTTTTCCAATGGGAGGGGGGTTCTAACAAAGACCAACATTTTCTTAGAAATCGATTGCATTATGTCTTGTGATTCAAAGGTTATCAATACAGAGAATTGCAACAACAACAGGGAACGTTCCCTGTGATGCACAGCTATTTGACATTTTCAATGTCTTGTCCCTGGTGCTGAACACAGAACTTTAAAGTTTTGAACTTTCTGTGTTGATAACTTTTGAACCACAAGAGATATTGCAAATCTGAATGTGGCAATCGATTTCTGAGAAAATTCTGCTTTTATATGCTATGATATGCTACATGACCCCCTTCTCATTGGAAAAATTTGCTCTTAATCCAATATGGCGGCTTTCAAGAGGACGACCATGTTCCATAGCCTAAAAGGTAGGCCCCCTCACCCATTACTTGCTGTGGTATTCAGATATTCCATTTTCCCTTTAGTTTCGGGAATAAAAGGGTGTCCTGAGACTTTTATATTTACCCTGTACATTGAACTCTTTAACAGCACAGTATGCAGCTAGCTCCTGAGCTCCCCCTAGTGGTGACTGCAGACAGAACGCTACCTTATCTTTATAGAAGTTTGGAGCTTGGCATAAAAAAAAAGCAAGGCTCCGACTACTATAAATATGTATTAAAATCACCAAAACATTCTGGAATACAAAGGACATGATAGTAAAAAGTAGAGATGCCCTTTAGAAGTCTCATGTGATCCCACTGCTATCAATAGAGCGGCCACTGAAATCTCAAAGGAGCGCCAAAGACATTGAGGTGTCCAGTGGTTATATGATAAATGCTTTGGGATGGATTACCACTTTGGGGACTAGGACCACCACTAGTGGGTGGAGCTTAGATGCTGAATGTGTAACTTGTGGTTTTGCATAGGACTGCACTGCCTGACCCATGACATTACACATTTTTTCTTCTCCTTCTACTAGTTTATTGACATCCCTTCTTCCGCCCATGTCACGTTTTCCGTTATGAAAATGAACAGCTGCAGTTGGTCAATTACCATGGAAGCGAGTGGTACAAATAAAGCCTTCATTTACCTTCCAGCACAATGCGCCTGCAAACTTTCTTGCCTGCCATTTGTGAGCCAGGGGAAGACAGCGGGGGTCGGCACCTGCTGATTTACGCAGCACGGAGAGAGCAAAATGAACAGAGATTTGCAAAAATTTCACAATTATTTCCCACTTAACGCGCAACTGCTCTGACAGCAATTCTCTGATCTGTTCTCTGTTATTTTTGTGGCTTTTAACATAAAAACATTACTTTAGCGAGAACGTTCAGCAGCTGTAAACCTAATAAAAGAGGGTCAAAATAATAGGGTGGTCAGCGAGCCGGGTCAGCGTGGGCTCAGGGGCCGGCTTTGTGGTGATTACAGGGAGCAGTTCTGTGAATTCCTGTTTAGAAGCATCGGGTCATAGATTTAGAAGCATCGGGTCAGATCAGACCCCCCAAACTCCATCAACCTCAGATCAGACTCAAATCAGACCCCCTGCCTCCATTACCTCAGATCATCTCCCCATCAAACCCCCCAGCCCCCATCAGATTTAGATCAGACCCCTAACCAGACTCTATCAGCCTCAGATCAGATGTTACAAAAAAAATAAAATAAACTAACCACACTTGCTACAGACATTGCTGCAGATCCAGGACACATCGCTCTATCACTTCTTCTGGGTCTTGCTGTGTACCATAATGGAAGCGATCATTAGCATTCAGACTATAAAACACACTGCCATTTTCCCCCATTTTTTGGGGAAAAGCGCGTCTTATACTCCAAAAATATGGTAAGTCTTCAGCCCCCTTTACTCAGGACATAAGTATTCAAACCTTTTACTCAGGACATATTTGAAGCCCCCTTGGTAGTGATTACGGCCTCCAGTCTTCTTGAGGATGATGCCACATGGTTTGCACACGTGAATTTGGGGATTTTCTGCCATTCTTCTCTGAAGATGCTCTCAAGCTCTGGTCGGATGGGGGTCATCAGTGGGCAGCCATTTTCAGGTCTCTCTAAACCATTGGGTTCAGGGCCCCTCAAGGAAATTCACAGAGTTCTCCCTAAGCTGCTCGTGTGTTCTACTGGCTGTGTGCTTAGAGTCAAGTCTGAAGTCCAGAGTACTCTGGATCAGGTTCTTATTAAGAATATCTCTGTACTTTGCTCCATTCAGCTTTCCTTCCACCCTGACTGGTCTCCCCCAGCAAGATGCTGCTACCACCGTTCTTCAGTGTCGGGGTAGTATTGGGCAGGTGATGAGCAGGGCCTGGTGTCCTGCCAAAAATGATGCTTAAAACTGAGGTTCAAAAAGTTCAATCTTGGTTTCATTAGACCAGAGAATCTTGTTTCCTACAGTCTGAGAGACCTTTAGGTGATTTTTGGCAAACTCCAGTCGGCTGTCAAGTGTCTTTTACTGAGGAGAGTGCTGCAGTGATGGTTGACCTTCTGGAAGTTTCTCCCATCTGCGCTCAGGATTTTTGAAGCTCAGCCAGAGTGACCATTGGGTTCTTGGTCACCTTTCTTACTGAGGCTCTCCTCCCTGGATTACATTAGGAGGAGCCTTAGTAACATAGTAACATAGTTTATAAGGCCGGAAAAAGCCCTCTGTCCATCCAGTTCAGCCTGTTTTCCTACAAGTTGATCCAGAGGAAGGCAAAAAACCCCTGTGAGGTAGAAGACAATTTTCCCCACTTTAGGGAAAAAATTCCTTCCCGACTCCAATCAGACTCCAATCATTATTCCTTCCTATGTGCATAACCTTACATTTGTCAGTGTTAAACCTCATCTGCCACTTCTCTGCCCAAGCCTCCAGTCTATCCAGATCCATCTGTAGCAGTGTACTGTCCTCTGTAGTAGTGTATATACAGTATACTGTCCTCTGTAGTTTATATACAGTATACTGTCCTCTGTAGTATATACACAGTATACTGTCCTCTGTAGTATATATACAGTATACTGTCCTCTGTAGTATATACACAGTATACTGTCCTCTGTAGTATATATACAGTATACTGTCCTCTGTAGTATATATACAGTATACTGTCCTCTGTAGTATATACACAGTATACTGTCCTCTGTAGTATATATACAGTATACTGTCCTCTGTAGTATATATACAGTGTACTGTCCTCTGTAGTATATATACAGTATACTGTCCTCTGTGGTATATATACAGTATACTGTCCTTTGTATTGTATATACAGTATACTGTCCTCTGTAGTATATATACAGTATACTGTCCTCTGTAGTATATATACAGTATACTGTCCTCTGTAGTATATATACAGTATACTGTCCTCTGTAGTATATATACAGTATACTGTCCTCTGTAGTATATATATACAGTGTACTGTCCACTTCTGTGTTAATTACTTTACACAGTTTAGTGTCATCTGCAAAAATTGATATTTTACTGTGCAAGCCTTCTACAAGATCATTAATAAATATATTGAAGAGAATAGGGCCCAATACTGACCCCTGTGTACCCCACTAGTGACAGTGACCCCTCCAGTACTGACCCCTGTGGTACCCCACTAGTGACAGTGACCCCTCCAGTACTGACCCCTGTGGTACCCCACTAGAGACAGTGACCCCTCCAGTACTGACCCCTGTGGTACCCCACTAGTGACAGTGACCCCTCCAGTACTGACCCCTGTGGTACCCCACTAGTGGACAGTGACCCCTCCAGTACTGACCCCTGTGGTACCCCACTAGTGACAGTGACCCCTCCAGTACTGACCCCTGTGGTACCCCACTAGTGACAGTGACCCCTCCAGTACTGACCCCTGTGGTACCTGTGGTACCCCACTAGTGACAGTGACCCCTCCAGTACTGACCCCCTGTGGTACCGCATTAGTACAGTGACCCCTCATGTACTGACCCCTGTGGTACCCCACTAAAGACAGTGACCCCTCCAGTACTGACCCCTGTGGTACCCCACTAGTGACAGTGACCCCTTCAGTACTGACCCCTGTGGTACCCCACTAGTGATAGTGACCCCTCCAGTACTGACCCCTGTGGTACCCCACTAGTGACAGTGACCCAATCTGAGTGTGTACCGTTAATAACCACCCTCTGTTTTCTATCACTGAGCCAGTTACTTACCCATATACAGACATTTTCTCCCAGACCAAGCATTCTCATTTTATATACTAACCTTTTATGTGGTACCGTGTCAAATGCTTTGGAGAAGTCCAGATATACGACATCCATTGATTTGCCGCGGTTGTTCTAAACTTTTTCCATGTAAGAATTATGGAGGCCTCTGTGCTCTTGGGAACTTTCAGTGCAGCAGAGATGTTTTTGTCTTTTTCTCCAGATCTATGCCTTCACACAATCCTGTCTCTGAGCTCTACAGGCAGTTCCTTCCTCCCGATAGCTTTATTTTTGCTCTGAAATGCATTGTCAGATGTGAGATATACTTATGTACCTGCGATATTTTAGTTTTTCATTTTTAATAAATTTGCAAAAAAATCAAAAATTCTATACTCACTTTCTCTTTATGGGGTACTGAGTGCTGGTTTATGGGGATTTTTTTTTAATTTTAGCAGAAGGAGCAAAAAATGTGTAAAAAATTGAAAGGGTCTGAAGACTATCTGAATGTATTGTATTCCAGTCCCAACCCCCAGCATAACCCAACCATTGTCCAGACCATAACAAAAGTTGTATCAATTACTTGTGGAGTGTCAGGGGAAGTTCAGGGCCAGGTTACAGGAGGGGCACAAGGGGAATGTAGCCTAGAGCCTTCAGCACCTTGAACACTGCTTTCCTGACTTCCATGGAATTCAGTGGGGAGGGCCACGTGCTGCAATCTGGGACTCAGAGGTGGGATGGGAGCCAACACCAAACTTTTTGTCTTGAAGTGATATACAAAAGGGCAAGGGTTGTCTGTTTTGTACTGGTTGACCACCAAAGCCCATCTCTGGAGTAGATGGCTCATGACAAGAAATAAGGTCGGTGGAGGTCCACATGGAAAAACTTGTTGGTGGACTAGGGAGGTCTATGGGTGTTATGACAATTGCAAGACAATTAACCTTCATAAGAGCCATGTATCTCTACCACCGAATAGTCAGGAAGGGATTTCTGTTCCCCCAATAAACTGGGTGTGCAAGGCTCAAGTTTTGCTTCCCAACCCACGTTCTGGCTGATACTCATAGTCGTGTTTGAAGTCCTACAATGGGTAAACCTTACAGGGTAGCTACCTATAGGTGGCAATAAAGAGTCAGTTGTCTCCTCTATGAAGGAGAGCTAATTTGCATATGCTTACCCAGAGCGCATTACTACCAGCTTGATCTCCATAAGGCAAGCCAGTACTACATGAAGAAACCTAAATGTGACCAGAATCTGGCAATTGTCCCTCAAGTTGTGCATACTCCTAACTTTATAATGCTGTAGGAGCTAAACAGCAATGTAAAATATTGAATGTTTTTGGATAGAATAACCTTCAGAAATCCAAAAATGTGCTCTTTCCTATTGACAGTAATGATGCAGGAGACATAAACATGATGGATAAAGCAATCCGAGGTTCTGGAGCCTCTCGCTCAGTAAGATATATATGTATATGTATACAGTATGTATGCCTGGGGCAATAATTAGAGTTGCTGTTTTTTTTTTTTAGCTTCGAGGTGTTTTCTATTTTTCTGCTTGTTGCTGGGATTAATAGTTGCCGGTGCAGCACATACGTCTTCTGGAAGATCTTGTTTTACACTTCCCCACTTGGCCTATCTTCTCTCTGCCTGAACATCTTAAGTCATTGGTGTCCCAGTCCTCTCGGCGTATATCACTGTGCGCACCACAGTCCAGAACTCAATGGCCTTTTTTTTATATTCGATACTCCTAGATTACGTGTCTCCGCATCCAAACGGCCCCTTGATTAGATGACTCGCACTTCGCCAGATGTGATATTATTCTCCGCTGCCTCCATTAACCCCCTCACTGCCGCCCGCCCCATGAAAACACTTTTATTCAGCACAAAAATTGAAAACTCTCATGAAATCTCTGGCTGCAGATAACCCTTATGTAGCATTCTCACCAACTTACACTCGCAGGGGTCCAGGAAACTGAGATGTGGGGGGCTGTTTGCAGGGGGATTGGTCTTTGAAGTGTCCGATAGTGCAGGTCACATCGACCGATGCTTCTAAAAGGGGAACCCCAGATGGCCACCATAAATCATGACATGAATTGCACAGCAGTATTACATTAGATTACTTTTATGTAAGAAGCTTTTATTTGATCACTGTATTGTGGTATTATTTCAGTATTGTTTGGCGGTATTATTAGGGAACTGTATGGCAATATTACTTGAGCACCATATGGTGGGATTATCAGGGCACTGCAAGACAGCTTTATTTAGGCACTGTATAGGGATATTAATTGAGCATAGTATGCTGGTATTATTTCAGTATTGTTTGGTGGTAGTATTAGGACACTGTATGGCAGTATTATTTGAGCACTGTATGGTGGTATTATTAGGGCACTGCATGGCAGCATTATTTAGACACTGCATAGTGGTATTATTTGAGCACAGTACGGTGGTATTACTTTGCTACTATGTGGTGGTATTATTTGGACACTGTATGGAACAATTATTTGAGCACAGTATGGTGGTATTATCAGGCAACAATATGAGGGTATTATTTTGAGCAGTATATTATGTCAACAGTGTATGCTGGCACTATAGTAGAAGTGCTATTAAGCCAATGTATGGCAGTGTTATATAGAAACCATACTGTACAGTATGACACTATATGGGGGACTATATCAAATCGCGGTATGTTCACGCGTCGGTTTAATATCCGATGTCTACTTTCCGTGGCAGCAATCTAAGGCTGACTCTCAGATTTCTATGACAGATTTGCACTTCTGCAGATTTGTATGTCTGTTTTGCAGACCACAAACCACGGATCCGGAAAATGCGGACACCGACTGTGTGCACCCCACATCACGTCCATGGGTCCCCGATCCACCAAAGATGCTTGCCAAAGATACGACATGTGACACGACCTCACAATCCCTGAAGAAAAAATAGCGTGAGCTAGGTCTCCCCTCCAATATATCCTCCCTGTGTGTAAACCTACAGGAAGAGAAAATAAATATTAATGAAATCTGAGCGACTGGTGCAGATAAAGCCTGCCCCGGGGGTTAGAGAAGCCGAAGCCACCGCCATTACTGAAAGTCCAGACGACTGCCATTTAAAAGGTCCTTTATTCAGGAGAAAACCCTTTAATATTATATTTGTTCAGTTCTGTTTGTTTGAAGAAGACTTTGAGGTTTTGGTCCCAGGCTCAGTGCATAAACCAATGTCCTGAGAAGGAAGCCATATTAGATGCAGCAGGTTCTTCCATGAGGTCTTTGTGACTGCAGGATGACATCTTCACTGCATGGACGTCAACGATTAGAGAATGCTGAAGATCTCATGCTTTTTACAGTCAGAACAAGCTAGACAGATGACCTACACAATACTTGGTGTTTAAGACCACCAGGAAGAGTAAACTATCCTACTAAGGTGTTTAGACCACCAGGAAGAGTAAACTACTCAATACCGTAGACCACCAGGAAGAGTGAGCTATTCAATACCGTAGATCACCAGGAGGAGTGAGCTATTCAATACCGTAGACCACCAGGAAGAGTAAGCTATTCAATACTGTAGATCACAAGGAGGAGTAAGCTATTCAATACCATAGATCACAAGGAGTAGTAAGCTATTCAATACCGTAGACCACTAGGAAGAGTAAGCTATTAAACACCGTAGACCACAAGGAAGAGTAAGCTATTCAATACCATAGACGACCAGGAAGAGTAAGCTATTCAATACCGTAGACCACCAGGAGGAGTAAGCTATTCAATACCGTAGACCACCAGGAAGAGTAAGCTATTCAATACCGTAGACCACAAGGAGGAGTAAGCTATTCAATACCGTAGACCACCAGGAAGAGTAAGCTATTCAATACCGTAGACCACCAGGAGGAGTAAGCTATTCAATACCGTCGACCACCAGGAAGAGTGAGCTATTCAATACTGTAGACCACCAGGAAGAGAAGGCTATTCAATACTGTAGACCACCAGGAAGAGTAAGCTATTCAATACCGTAGATCACAAGGAGGAGTAAGCTATTCAATACCGTAGACCACCAGGAGGAGTAAGCTATTCAATACCGTAGACCACCAGGAAGAGTAAGCTATTCAATACCGTAGACCACCAGGAAGAGTGAGCTATTCAATACCGTAGACCACCAGGAAGAGTAAGCTATTCAATACCGTAGATCACAAGGAGGAGTAAAGCTATTCAATACCGTAGACCACAAGGAAGAGTAAGATATTCAATACCGTTGACCACCAGGAAAGAGTAAGCTATTAAACACCGTAGACCACCAGGAAGAGTGAGCTATTCAATACCGTAAACCACCAGGAAGAGTAAGCTATTCAATACCGTAGATCACAAGGAGGAGTAAGCTATTCAATACCGTAGACCACCAGGAAGAGTAAGCTATTCAATACTGTAGACCACCAGGAAGAGTAAGCTATTCAATACCGTAGATCACAAGGAGGAGTAAGCTATTCAATACTGTAGATTACAAGGAGGAGTTAGCTATTCAATACTGTAGATCACAAGGAGGAGTAAGCTATTCAATACTGGAGACCACCAGGAAGAGTAAGCTATTCAATACTGTAGACCACCAGGAAGAGTAAGCTATTCAATACTGTTAGACCACCAGGAAGAGTAATCAATCCAATACCGTAGACCACCAGGAAGAGTAAGCTATTCAATACTGTAGACCACCAGGAAGAGTAAGCTATTCAATACTGTAGACCACCAGGAAGAGTAAGCTATTCAATACCGTAAACCACCAGGAAGAGTAAGCTATTCAATACCGTAGATCACAAGGAGGAGTAAGCTATTCAATACCGTAGACCACCAGGAAGAGTAAGCTATTCAATACTGTAGACCACCAGGAAGAGTAAGCTATTCAATACTGTAGACCACCAGGAAGAGTAAGCTATTCAATACTGTAGATCACCAGGAAGAGTAAGCTATTCAATACTGTAGACCACCAGGAAGAGTAAGCTATTCAATACTGTAGATCACCAGGAAGAGTAAGCTATTCAATACCGTAGATCACAAGGAGGAGTAAGCTATTCAATACTGTAGATTACAAGGAGGAGTAAGCTATTCAATACTGTAGATCACAAGGAGGAGTAAGCTATTCAATACTATAGACCACCAGGAAGAGTAAGCTATTCAATACTGTAGACCACCAGGAAGAGTAATCAATCCAAAACCGTAGACCGCCAGGAAGAGTAAGCTATTCAATACTGTAGACCACCAGAAAGAGTAAGCTATTCAATACCGTAGACCACCAGGAAGAGTGAGCTATTCAATACCGTAGACCACCAGGAAGAGTAAGCTATTCAATACCGTAGATCACAAGGAGGAGTAAGCTATTCAATACCGTAGACCACAAGGAAGAGTAAGATATTCAATACCGTTGACCACCAGGAAGAGTAAGCTATTAAACACCGTAGACCACCAGGAAGAGTGAGCTATTCAATACCATAAACCACCAGGAAGAGTAAGCTATTCAATACCGTAGATCACAAGAGGAGTAAGCTATTCAATACCGTAGACCACCAGGAAGAGTAAGCTATTCAATACTGTAGACCACCAGGAAGAGTAAGCTATTCAATACCGTAGATCACAAGGAGGAGTAAGCTATTCAATACTGTAGATTACAAGGAGGAGTTAGCTATTCAATACTGTAGATCACAAGGAGGAGTAAGCTATTCAATACTGGAGACCACCAGGAAGAGTAAGCTATTCAATACTGTAGACCACCAGGAAGAGTAAGCTATTCAATACTGTAGACCACCAGGAAGAGTAATCAATCCAATACCGTAGACCACCAGGAAGAGTAAGCTATTCAATACTGTAGACCACCAGGAAGAGTAAGCTATTCAATACTGTAGACCACCAGGAAGAGTAAGCTATTCAATACCGTAAACCACCAGGAAGAGTAAGCTATTCAATACCGTAGATCACAAGGAGGAGTAAGCTATTCAATACCGTAGACCACCAGGAAGAGTAAGCTATTCAATACTGTAGACCACCAGGAAGAGTAAGCTATTCAATACTGTAGACCACCAGGAAGAGTAAGCTATTCAATACTGTAGATCACCAGGAAGAGTAAGCTATTCAATACTGTAGACCACCAGGAAGAGTAAGCTATTCAATACTGTAGATCACCAGGAAGAGTAAGCTATTCAATACCGTAGATCACAAGGAGGAGTAAGCTATTCAATACTGTAGATTACAAGGAGGAGTAAGCTATTCAATACTGTAGATCACAAGGAGGAGTAAGCTATTCAATACTATAGACCACCAGGAAGAGTAAGCTATTCAATACTGTAGACCACCAGGAAGAGTAATCAATCCAAAACCGTAGACCGCCAGGAAGAGTAAGCTATTCAATACTGTAGACCACCAGAAAGAGTAAGCTATTCAATACTGTAGACCACCAGGAAGAGTAATCAATCCAATACCGTAGACCACCAGGAAGAGTAAGCTATTCAATACTGTAGACCACCAGGAAGAGTAATCAATCCAATACCGTAGACCACCAGGAAGAGTAAGCTATTCAATACCATAGACCGCCAGGAAAAGTAAGCTATTAAACACCGTAGACCACAAGGAAGAGTAAGCTATTCAATACCGTAGATCACAAGGAGTAGTAAGCTATTCAGTACTGTAGACCACCAGGAAGAGTAATCAATTCTATACCGTAGACCACCAGGAAGAGTAATCAATTCTATACCGTAGATCACAAGGAGTAGTAAGCTATTCAATACCCCAGACCACCAATTTAAGCTATTCAATCCCATAGACCTCTAGGAATTTAAACTATTGACTACCTTAGGACACCATATTAAACCATTGACTACTTAGAACAGCAGGAATTTAAATGTTTCACTATCCTAGACCACCAGGCAGATGAAGCCACTCACCACCCTACATTACCAGGTTTATTACTCCATTCACTGCTTTAAACGACCAGGAAGATTAAGACACTAATTACCCTAGATCACCAAGTTGATAAAGTAATGCACCATGAATTCAATAAATTCACTAGAAAGTATAATACCTCATTTACACGTCAGTGTTTGGTCAGTGATTTCCTTCAGTGATTTTGACCAAAACAGGGTGCAGAGCTTTCCATTACACCTTATGTCTGTGGAGGCTCCAGTCCTGGTTTTGGCTCACAATCACTGATGGAAATCACTGACCAAAACACTATGGTGGTCTAGGATGGCTTTCGCTATCCTAGACCACCATACAATACTTTAGATTACCAGGATGATTAAGCCATTCACAATAGTAGACTACCAGGAAAGGTAAGCCATTCACTACCCTAAACCATCGGGTTAAACCATCCTCTAGATTAGACCACCAGGAATTCAAACCATTCACTGTCTTAGAACGCCAGAAAGAGTAAGCCTTTCACTCTTGTAGACTATCAGGATGAGTAAAACATTCACTACCCTAGTCCACCAGGATGATTCAGCCCTTTACTATCCTAGACCACCAGGTTGATAAAGCCATTCACTAACCAAGACCACCAAAAATGTAAGAAATTTACTCTTTTAGGCCACTAGGGAGAGTAAGGGTTTCACTTTCCTAGATTATCAGGAAGATTAATCCATTCACTATCCTAGTTCACCAGGAAGAGTAAGTCATTCAGTACCCTAGAACACCCTGATGATTCAGACCTTTACTATCCTAGACCACCAGGATGATTCAGACCTTTACTACCCTAGACCACCAGCACTATTAATCCCTTTAGTATCCTAGACCACCAGGATAATTAAGCCATTCACTAGCCTAGATTGCCAGGAAGAGTAAGCCTGCCAGTACCTTAGACCACCTGGATGATTCAGCCGTTTACTACCATAGACCACCTGGATTATTAATCCCTTTACTACCCTAGACCACCAGGTTTATTAATCCTTTTATTGCCCTAGACCACCAGGTTTATAAAGCCATTCACTAGTTTAGACCACCAGGAATTTAAGAAATTCACTATCCTAGAGCACTAGGGATATTATAGGTTTCACTATCCTAGATCACCAGGAAGAGTAAGCCATCCAGTATTCTAGACCAACAAGATGATTTAGACCTTTACTACCCTAGACCACTCGGATTATTAATCCCTTTACTGACCTAGATCATCAAGATGATTAATCCCTTTACTACCCTAGACCACCAGGATTATTAATACCTTTACTACCTTAGACCACCAGGATGATTCAGACCCTTACTACTCTAGACCACCAGGATTATTAACCCCTTTACTATCCTAGACCACCCCGATTATAAGCCATTCACAAATTTAATGAAACAGTGTAAGGGGGAGGGAAGAAGGATGAGCAGCTGAGGGAGGGTCCCAATTGGTCCACAGTCCATATCACATCTGATCTCACATCAAGGAATGTCCACTCAATCAGCAAGAAGCAAGGGAGAAAAAGTCGATTTACAGAGCATTCCAAAGAGAAGAAAATATACCCAAAATATGCAGAAGTGTTTCTGTCTGCATCACATCTAATACACATTACAGCTTCCTCAGGGGGAATGGGGATTTTTTTGTTATTGGAATGATAGATCTTGTTTAATGGGGTAAGAAAAAAACATGTCTGCTTTCTTCCAGAAACAGCGCTGCACCCGTTCATGGGTTGTGTCGGGTAAAAGAACACAACAAACGTATTCAACCCCATTTAACAATAAAAAACAAAATAAACATTTTTCTCTTGTATGAAAAATGCAGCATCTGATGGAACAGACGGGACTGTTGACAGAGTGAACTCTTTCATATGGCAGAACAAGCGTGACCTGGGACTCACCTCCGAAATCTCTTCCCTCCATGTGATTTTACAAGAAGAGAAAACAAATATTAATGAAAACAACAGGGAACAGAAAAAAAACGAACTCCATAAAGGGAATAGTCCGAGCGGCTCGTCCCCGAGGATCCCGCGCGAGGCGCTGTGAATGTTGTCTGCGATCACTGGTTACTCAGACGTTGTCATTATAATTTGATGTTGGCCCTCGGGGACTCCTGAAGTGCGCCTCGTTTTTTCCACACGCCGCTGGGCCGGATGAGAAGAGGCTGAGCTCAGTGCACAAGAACACTATGTTATTAATTACTTTTAATATGTTTTACTAATTAGCTCTGGAAACGTCTCTTTCGCCCGGAGACGTTAATGTTACACAAGGTTCATTACACTTAGAATTCTTCTGTAGGTGTCAGGTTCTCCGCTTTACATGAAAAACTTACAACCGATGTGCAACAATGTAATTATAGCGGATACATACTGCGTATACTGTCAGGAAAAGGCTTAAAGGGGACATGACTGCTGTAAAAATGGAAATCAGACATCATCTAGAACATGACAGTCTCTTAACAAAGCTAGAACCAGACCTGGACCTCACATGGATCCGGAGATCTCCCATTCATCGCTCCAGTTCCTCTGCTGGATTCTCTTCAGGGTGGCAGCTCAGGTGCCATGCCCTTCTTACTGCAGATCAAGGGTGTGTCCTTTCTCAGATGGCATGTTTTTTCTGCTACAGTTCAGGGGCGTGTCCTTTCTTGGGTGGCATGTCTTTTCTGCTGCACCTCAGGGGTATGTCCTTTCTCAGATGGCATATCCTTTCTGCTGCAGCTCAGGGCCGTGTCCTTTCTCAGGTGCTGTGCCCATTTTTCTGCAGAACGGGGGCATGTCTGGTGTGTCCTGTCTACTGCAGCTCAGGAGCATGTACTTTCTCAGGTAGTGTATCCTTTCTGCTGCAGTTCAGGAGCATGTCCTTTCTCAGGGATGTTTCCTTTCTGCTGTAGCTCAGGAGCATTTCCAGTCTTAAGTTGTGTGTCCTTCCTATTGCAGCTCAGGAGCATGTACTTTCTCAGGTAATGTATCCTTTCTGCTGCAGTTCAGGAGCATGTCCTTTCTCAGGGATGTTTCCTTTCTGCTGTAGCTCAGGAGCATTTCCAGTCTTAAGTTGTGTGTCCTTCCTATTGCAGCTCAGGAGCATGTACTTTCTCAGGTAATGTATCCTTTCTGCTGCAGTTCAGGAGCATGTCCTTTCTCAGGGATGTTTCCTTTCTGCTGTAGCTCAGGAGCATTTCCAGTCTTAAGTTGTGTGTCCTTCCTATTGCAGCTCAGGAGCATGTACTTACTCAGGTAGTGTATCCTTTCTGCTGCAGCTCAGGAGCATGTCCTTTCTCAGGGATGTCTCCTTTCTGCTGTAGCTCAGGAGCATTTCCTGTCTTAAGTTGTGTGTCCTTCCTACTGCAGCTCAGGCGTGTGTCCTTTCTCAAGGATGTGTCCTTCCTGCTGCAGGGGCATGCCATTTCTCAGAAGCATGCCCTTTTTGCTGCAGCATTGCTGCTGTAATTTTTAACAGCATAAACAGCTGGTGGCAGTTGACAGACATGCACATTACTATACAGATTTAAACACCAGGGGGCACCATTATAATGAAGTGAGGAGATTAGCTCACAATAGGAACATTTTTGTAGCAGAAAGTAAATTATAGAAGTTAATATTTTTTTTCCTGAATTATATTAAGATAACATTTAAAGGGTCCCTGAGTTTTAGTAAAACTTTAGATTTGTCCTATAGACTAGACAGGAGCGAATCACTCGAGATTCGTTTCAGGTCCGGTTCTCCAAATTTCTGAATTTTGGGCTCAACTGAAATTGCTACAATTGCCCTGAAAGTCGGTATATAATTCCCTTTAGCCTCCGAGGACTCCTAGGAAAAAGGAAGGTGCTCCACTAGGAACAGGCACTGAAGACAGAGAGGACTCCACTGAAAGCCTTCTTTGGGGCTGCAGGAGGAACGCTGTATCTCTGAAGACACCTCCACGTCATCCTGCTGTGACTTAGAGGAGGAGTGAGCCATCCAGTCCACAATCTCATCCCCTTTCTCCTCAACTATTATGTTGCGCTATTCCGAAGCCAGCAGGGACAACAGCAGCCTACTGATACTACTGGCTGGATAGTTGGTGCTGCTACTACCCACATTCTGTCTCTGGATCTTTTGTTTGGAATCCTTGCGTAACTGACATTTTTGGGCCTCTCAGATAACGTTGTGCACTATCCTGTGTATTGGTGTAGTAATCATGTATATGCTGATTTGAATATAATCAACAACCTCAATAAAAAAAATTTCAAACATTGGAAACGTGTGAACACAGAAACAGATTTAGGCCTTTATGCTGGTTTAATTAAATTGAACAAGTCCCCAAAAACTAAAATGCTAAATGTGTGGAGAAATAAATGAACGTAAACAGATGATTAAGAGCCAGGCCTGATACTCAATTTCAGGTTAACACTCACAGGTAGATTGCTGCATTACTCTGCGTATTGCTCCAGTAATCACATATACTGTATATGCTAGTTTATTTCAATTGAACAATCCCAAATATTAATTATAAGTGGAGCTTCCCTTTAAATGTTTAACCCTTTCCTTTTGGTTATTCTAAAAGTATCGGGCAGTAATCCTTGTAGTTAATGTTTCAGGTTAATTATCCTCCATTCTCCTCCTCTGAACCTGTATGGCAGCGCTCTAGCTGCCTCACACGTCAGTCTGCCGCCTAGTTAGACAGAGGTAAGTGCCGTAATTACTCCACGTACAAACATTAATTTTGTGCATCTTAAAGTAATCAGGAGAAATGTAACTAGACACTAAAATTAGCTCCCCTTATCAAACCCTGAAAATGCCAGAGACATCTCGTCCCTTCTGATGTCTCCTGTTTCCCAACTTCTCTGTTCTGATATAAAATGTATCCACGGATCTGATGATGTCATCAGATCTTCTCTATACTGTGCTTGAAGGAGCAGGCCGAGGAGATCTATGGAATAGTGATACAATCTAGCAAAGGCAATTTTTTTCCTATTTCTGAAAGCCATAACTTTATTATTTGTCCATTGCAGGAGCGTAGCCATAGGGGAAGCGGCTCCTTTGGGGCCTGAACTTTAAGAGGGTCCACCCAGGAGGAAGACTGAACAATTTTATTGTCAGGGGCCCCTCGACAGTGTTATACAATGACACTGTAGGAAACTGACAGAGCGGCTGACGGGCCTTGTCTGATTTTGGGGGTTGCACAGGAGGAGGAGGTTGCAAAGACGTTGGGGGGGCCGGGAAGAGGGGGTGGTTATGGGGCCCAGTCATTTTAATTTACGCCACTGTTCCACTGACTTATTCATATAGATCTTTTTTTTGTGGGTGATTTGTATTTTTATTGGTACAATTTAATGCATATATTTACTGTATAATTGCATCTTACTGTATTGTACATATAGTGCATTATATAACTTTTAGCATTTTTTTAGGGGGGGCCGATGAATAAAAACAGCGCCTGGTTGGTGTGGTTGATGTGATAACTTTATTCTATAGGTCTGTACAATGGTGGTAATGTTGAATGTATGTTATTGTTTTAGTATTTCACTACTTTTGCACTTTTTTAAACATGCTTTTGGGTCACCGCATTAAAATAACCATAATTTTTTTATTTTTCTGCAGATGGAGCTTTATAAGGGCTTTTTTTGTACTGTAGTTCTTTTGATGCTATTTTAAGTACATAGTACTTTATGATTATTCCATTGTTTAGGAGGCAGAATCTACAAAAAGCAACTATTATTTTTTTTTCTTTTGGGTTTTTCACTGTGTGAGATGAATAAAGTGTTATTTTTATAGTTGTTACAGTTGCGGCATTACCAATAGTTGGTACGTTTTAATTTAAATATTTTTTTACATAATAAAGGATTTTGTAAATGGAAACAAGTTTTTCTTCTTTTTATGAAATGTTTTTTTTACCATACAAATTATTGTTTTCACATTTTTTGTTTTGTTTCACTAGCAGACTTAAAGGGGTTGTCCGAGTTATTTTTTTGTCCTTTGTATGTTTCTAACTAGTCAAATACAACAGCTTTTCCATACACTTTCTGCTTCTAAAGCTGCTGGTTTCTTAGATTTAACTCAGGGTCACATGACCTGTGATGTCACCTTATCTCCCTGCTGTGTGATGTTTCGTGCACAAGCCTCAGAGATCAGATAACAGTCTGTACACGAGACATCACTGGCCACAACCCCAAGCTGGGACTTGCAGTCCTACACATACAACATTCTGCTAAGTATCCCAGCAGACAGACATGTCACTCAGGGCAGCACTTGTATTCACTCCCTTTGCAGAGCAGGGGGGAGGGGCAGAGATTGTTATTACTGCAGGTAAACAAAGGCCAGAAGAGAACCAGAGAAATGAGGAAATATAGATTTCTTTGCCTAAAACTTGCTTAACTTAGTTATATATTGCTTCCCATTACATTTAAAGTACTATATATTTTTTTTCATAACTCAGACAACTCCTTTAACTGTATTGGTCTACAAAGGAACTTCACTGCCATGGAAACCCATAGGCACCTTGTCATTGGAGTACACATGGAGCTTTCTCTCGCTAAGCACTTAGATGCCATGATCGCTATTGACCATGGTATCTACTGGACGAAAGAGCTGGGACAGGATCAAGAAATTTAAAGGGGTCCTAACAAAATAGCATTGAGCTTCATATGGCTTAGTTTACAGCTGCGACCTGCATCTATCAGACAATGGGGGCATATCCTAGCGATATATGTCCCCAATGTCTGAGACAGGAATACCCCTTTAAGGAAAAAATTTCAATATATCTTAGACTCTACCCCCAGTTTAGTCCTAGGCCAAATCTAATATGGGAACAGTGTGTGTGTGTTGGCTTCATCTATGGCGACCCTGACAATTACACCCACACCCAATTAAACTTTCTGGGTGTGAATGTAATGATAAATGTAAGAGATTCCAATACTAGAGTAAAGAGAAGATTATTGGGGAAAACTGTGTAACTGAAAGGAGGCTCTAGAGATACAGCCTGTAGCCTAGATACACGATGAGATACGGCCTCTAGCCTGGATACAAGATGAGATACAGCCTCTAGCCTGGATACACGATGAGATACGGCCTCTAGTCTGGATACACGATGAGATACAGCCT
This sequence comes from Rhinella marina, assembly GCA_900303285.1. NCBI lineage: Eukaryota > Metazoa > Chordata > Amphibia > Anura > Bufonidae > Rhinella > Rhinella marina. The sequence continues at coordinate 220,358 of ONZH01006703.1, forward strand.
CTAGCCTAGATACACGATGAGATACGGCCTCTAGTCTGGATACAAGATGAGATACAGCCTGTAGCCTAGATACACGATGAGATACGGCCTCTAGTCTGGATACACGATGAGATACGGCCTCTAGCCTAGATACACGATGAGATACGGCCTATAGCCTAGATACAAGATGAGATACAGCCTCTAGTCTGGATACAAGATGAGATACGGCCTCTAGCCTAGATACAGTGCCTTGCGAAAGTATTCAGCCCCCTGGAACTTTTCAACCTTTTGCCACATTTCAGGCTTCAAACAAAAAGATATAACATTTTACATTTTTGGTGAAGAATCAACAACAAGTCGGTCACAATTGTGAAGTGGAACGAAATTTATTGGATCATTTAAACTTTTTTGTAATAATAAAACTGAAAAGTGGGGCGTGCAAAATTATTCGTCCCCTTGCATTAATACTTTGTTGCGCCACCTTTTGCTGTGATTCCAGCTGCGGTCTCTTGGGGGATGTCTCTATCAGTTCTGCACATCTAGAGACTGAAATTCTTGCCCATTCTTCCTCTTTGAGGTCGGATGGAGACGTTTGTGAACAGCAGTTTTCAGCTCTTTCCACATCTTCTCCATTGGATTCAGGTCTAGACTGTGACTCGGCCATTCTAAGACCTGGAGACCTTTATTTTTGAACCATTCCATTGTAGATTTTGCTTTATGTTTGGGATCATTGTCTTGTTGGAAGATGAATCTCCGTCCTAGTCTCAGGTCTTTTCATCCAGAATGCTCCTGTATTTGGCTCCATCCATCATCTTCCCTGTCCCTGCTGATGAAAAGCCCAAACCATGATGCTGCCCCCACCACGTCTGACAGTGGGGATGGTGTGTTCAGGGGGATGAGCTGTGTTGCTTTTACGCCAAACATATCGTTTTGCATTGTTTCCAAAAAGTCTGATTTTGGTTTCCTCTGAGCAGAGCCCCTTCTTCCACATGTTTGGTGTCTCCCAGGGGCTTGTGGCAAACTGTAAACCAGACTTTTTATGGATATCTTAGAGAAATGGCTTTCTTCTTGCCACTCTTCCATAAAGGGCAGATTTGTCAAGTGTTGGACTGATTGTTGTCCTGTGGACAGACTCTCCCACCTCAGCTGTAGATCTCTGCAGTTCATCCAGAGTGATCATGGGCCTCTTGGCTGCATCTCTGATCAGTCTTCTCCTTGTTTAGAGGGACGGCCGGGTCTTGGTAGATTTGCAGTGGTCTGATACTCCTTCCATTTCAATATGACGCTTGCACAGGGCTCCTTGGGATGTTTAAAGCTTGGGAAATCTTTTGGTCTCCAAATCCAGCTCTAAACTTCTCCACAACAGTATCAGGACCTGCCTGGTGTGTTCCTTGGTCTTCATGATGCAGAACCCTGAGACTATCACAGAGCAGGTGCATTTATACGGAGACTTGATTACACACAGGTGGATTCTATGTATCTTCATCAGTCATTTAGGACAACATTGGATCATTCAGAGATCAGAGATCAACTTCTGGACTGAAAGTAAATGGGACGAATAATTTTGCACGAACAACTTTTCAGTTTTATTATTACAAAAAAAGTTTAAATGATCCAATAAATTTCGTTCCACTTCACAATTGTGACCACTTGTTGTTGATTCTTCACCAAAATGTAAAATGTTATAGCTTTTTGTTTGAAGCCTGAAATGTGGCAAAAGGTTGAAAAGTTCCAGGGGGCCGAATACTTTCGCAAGGCACTGTACAAGATGAGATACGGCCTCTAGCCTGGATACAAGATGAGATACTGCCTCTAGCCTGGATACAAGATGAGATACAGCCTCTAGCCTGGATACAAGATGAGATACTGCCTCTAGCCTGGATACAAGATGATATACAGCCTTTAGCCTGTATACAAGATGATATACAGCCTTTAGCCTGTATACAAGATGAGATACAGCCTCTAGCCTGGATACAAGATGAGATACAGCCTCTAGCCTAGATACAAGATGATATACAGCCTTTAGCCTGTATACAAGATGAGATACAGCCTCTAGCCTGGATACAAGATGAGATACAGCCTCTAGCCTAGATACAAGATGAGATACGGCCTGTAGCCCGGATACAAGATGAGATATGGCCTCTAACCTGGATACAAAATGAGATACGGCCTCTAACCTGGATACAAGATTAGATACACCTCTAGTCTGAATACAACATGAGATACAGCCTCTAGCCTGGATCCAAGATTAGATACGGCCTCCAGCCTAGATACAAGATGAGATACGGCCTCTAGCAAGGATACAAGATGAGATACTGCCTTTATCCTGGATACAGAATGAGATATGGCCTCTAGCCTGGATACAGGATTAAATACGGCCTCCAGCCTGGATACAAGATGAGATACAGCCTTTAGCCTGAATACAAGATGAGATACGGCCTCTAGCCTGGATACAAGATAAGATACGACCTCTAGCCTGAATACAAGATGAGATACGGCCTCTAGCCTGGATACAAGATAAGATACGACCTCTAGCCTGGATACAAGATAAGATACGACCTCTAGCCTGAATACAAGATGAGATACGGCCTCTAGCCTGGATACAAGATGATATACAGCTTCTAACCTGGATACAAGATGAGATACGGCCTCCAGCCTGAATACGAGATGAGATATGGCCTCTAGCCTGGATAAAAGATAAGATACGACCTCTAGTCTGAATACAAGATGAGATACGGCCTCTAGCCTGGATACAAGATGAGATACGGCCTCTAGCCTGGATACAAGATGAGATACAGCTTCTAACCTGGATACAAGATGAGATACGGCCTTTAGCCTGGATCCAAGATGAGATACGGCCTCCAGCCTAGATACAAGATGAGATACGGCCTCTAGCCTGGATACAAGATGAGATATGGCCTTTAGCCTGGATACAAGATGAGATACTGCCTTTAGCCTGGATACAAGATGAGATATGGCCTCTAACCTGGATACAAGATGAGATACGGCCTTTAGCCTGTATACAAGATGAGATACGGCCTCTAGCCTGGATACAAGATGAGATATGTCCTCTAGCCTGGATACAAGATGAGATACAGCCTCTAACCTGGATACAAGATGAGATATGGCCTTTAGCCTGGATACAAGATGAGATACGGCCTTTAGTCTGTATACAAGATGGGATACGGCCTCTATTCTGGATACAAGATGAAATATGGCCTCTAGACTGGATGCAGATGAGATACGTTGGGCATGGAGGCATACAGGTTCAATATGGTATCATACAGCACATTTGCCCCCAGATGTTACAGCTCAAGGGTCTTTTCTTACCCATCGTAAGTTGAAACTAGACTCAACATACAATGTCTCAGACTCAGATGCAACCAATCTAGGCCACGTCTCTGGTAAAATAGTTGTATTATTACTAGTTATCAGCTGTTCCTGACTGTTATATGTAAGGACTTGTTTTATCTGTTTTAGTTATCTGCTTATTTTTCTTAAATCTTCATTTTCTCTTAGCTTGGATGACATTTTGAGGCTTTGGAACCAATTACTCAACTTACAATGGTTTCAACATACAATGGTCGTCCTGGAACCAATTAATATTGTAACCTCAGGGACCACTGTACATAATACCGTCTTTATTATACTTATGTATTAAATATTTCTTTATCATTTTAGTGATATTGAGATACAAATTCCTCCTGGTTGAGTCATGGGGGTCACGATGTAATCCTGTGGCTGGGGTTTAATGACATTACATTACCATTGTTATAAAGTTCCCTCAATGATTGGGTCCTGTGGCTGAAGAACATGTGGCGGTGGCGGCGGCGGTGCGTTTTCTGTGCAGAGTCGTGTCTGTTAGGATTACAAGGATACTTGTTTAAATTGTTTTATGCCAAAGCATTAATTAAGTATAAACTAATCAGCTCATTTGCCGGCAGTCGAGACAGATTTCATTCATATTGCTGTTCTTCTGGGACGGCGGCTCATTATTCCACAGAAACATTGATGTGTGCATGGAGAATTTATCTCGTCTGCACAACAGAGCGGCTGCAGAAGGCAGTGTATGATTCCCCCTTATAGGAGGGTACAGGGAGATCAAAGGTTAACTAACATCAGACCAGGGGTTTCCAACCTGTGGCTCCTCAGCATGCTGGGAGGTGTAGTTTTGGAGAAAGCCGAAGAACCTCAAGTTGAAGACTTTAGTCTTAAAGGGGTATTCCTATCTTAGACGATGGGGGCATATCACTAGGACCACTGGGACCTGCATCTATATCGAGAACGGAGCGGGGAGTGCTGCGCCTGGAGGACCCCGGGCATGGGCGGCCACTGCTCCCATTCATTTCTATGTAGCCGATCGAAATAGCCGAGCCAGTGCTAGGCCTTTTTCGGCAGCCCCATTGAAATGAATGGAGGGCGGCTGCACATGCGCAGTTCGCCCTTCTTCACTTTGGGGGCTCCGTTCTCGATATAGGTGCGGGTCCCAGCGGTGGGACCCGCACCTATAAGACAATGGGGGCATATGCTAACTATATGCCCCCATTGTCCAAGATGGGAAAAACCTTTTAACCCCTTCCCAGACTCCCAACGAAAATTTACTTCTGCGGTCGGGCATTTAAACAGCAGGCACCTGGGACTAATGTATGCAATCAACAAGAAAGCAATTTGCATACCTTTAACCCTTCAGATGCTGTGATCAAACGTGACCATGGCATCTGAGAAGCTCCCGGCTGTGTTCCGTCTCCACTGATCAAATCACCCCACTTTCCCCAAAATTAAAATAAAGATACATACATAATTTTAAAAATTAACATCAAAACACCCATAATATTAAAATATAAAAATATTTATCCCATACGGCAAATTTCAAAGCATAAAAAAAGTCAAAATGGCCAACGCGCCATTTTTTGGTCGCTTCACCTCCCACAAAAATTTTTAATAAAAATTTATCAAAAAGTCACACACACCCCAGAATGGTATTAATGAATAGTATATATCGTCCCACAAGAAATGAGCCCTCACAAAGCTCTGTACACATTAAAATAGACAAGTATGTGGCAAAATTAGTTTTTTCCAAAGTTTTTTGTTGTTTCGTATTGTTGTAATCATAATGAACCGAAGAATAAAAGTAAGTAGTTTTACTGCATTTTACCTGCTTCCCACCACATTGTGTCCAACTGTAAATGGTGCCATTAGAAAGTACATCTTGTCCCGCAAAAAACAAACCCTCATACGGCTATGTGAATGGAAAAATAAAAAAGTTATGGCTGGGAGTAAAAAATGAAAACGGAAAAAACAGAAAATCATCTGGTCTTGAAAGGGTTAAGATGCCCATAGGCTTTAGATAAATCTTAGTCAAATTCCAATTTTGGAGTAGTCAATCTGATGTGTAGGGGGTTTCATGACTCTTTCCTGACGTCGGTGGAGAGATTGGGCATGTTGAATATTACATTGTCCTCAGGGGAGACAGACGTGGGCCTTGCTTATACTTTTATTACTATATCACAGATCCAAATGGGAATGCTACATATCTCCGTAGTGGTGGTACTGGATAAACCAAGGTGCAGAGCCTGAAGAAGACACTTGTCTTCCACCTTTAAGCCTCTCAACAAGGTTGGACCTTGGAAGCCTCAGGCCCCGGTTGAGTAACACCAAACTCATCTAAGCACTTCTGAAGAAAACAATGGGCTAAATAAAAAAAATAAAAAAAACATATATCCCTAAACTAGTCCAGACCTCCAGGATCTCTTATGAACTTATAACCAAACTAGACCACCAGAGGGTGGGTATCAATATTATCCCCTACATCACACTAGACCACCAGAGATGCTAGATATTAACCACTTAACCACCACCCTAGAGCACTATGGATAATAAGCACCCTTTCATTACACTAGACCACCACAGATACTAGATATTAACCACTTAGTGGGTATGAATATTAACCCTTTCATCACACTAGACCACAAGAGATACTAGAGATTAACCACTTAGTGGGTATGAATATTAACCCTTTCATCACACTAGACCACAAGAGATACTAAATATTAACCACTTAATCACCACTGTAGAGCACTATGGATAATGGGTATGAATTGTAACCCTTTCATTACACTAGACCACCAGAGATACTAGATAGTAACCACTTAATGGATATGGATATTAACCCCTTCATCACACTAGACCACCCGAGATACTAAATATCAACCTCTTAACCACTATAGACCTTAATGGATAATGTGTACAAATGTTAACCCCTTCATCACACTAGACCACCAGAGATACTAAAAATTAACCACGTAACCACTTAGTGGGTATGAATATTAACCCTTTCATTACACTAGACCACAAGAGATACTAAATATTAACCACTTAATCACCACTGTAGAGCACTATGGATAATGGGTATGAATTGTAACCCTTTCATTACACTAGACCACCAGAGATACTAGATAGTAACCACTTAATGGATATTAACCCTTTCATCACGCTAGACCACCAGAGATACTAAATATCAACCTCTTAACCACTATAGACCTTAATGGATAATGCGTACAAATGTTAACCCCTTCATCACACTAGACCACCAGAGACACTAGATATTAGCCATTTAGCCACTCTAGACCACAATACGTATGACTGGAATAGTATCCACAAACCATCCAAAAATATGTGATGTAGTGCATGCAGAATTAAAGGGAAGGAGAAGAATTTTGCATCTTATTCGTGGGAATTAAAACACCCTGTTTTTGTTACTTTTTTATTTGTCCCCACTTTGGGTATTTTGATGAAAATTGGTGAATTATCTTAATAAACCTGACTTTTTGGGAGAAATTTATGAAGATTTGTGCAAAGTGAATGTGAACCAGTTTCCCATAGAAATCTATCAGGTCAGCTGCTGCTGGAATCTGAATCTTGGCTCTGGGCATCGAATATCTTGCACTTAGTGCAGATGAATATCACCTATTGTAATTTACCTTTTTTTTTAAAGTTTTCAATGTGTTTTTTTTCTTTTTATGGAATACAAATAATAAAAATAGGCAATCAAATAAAACCGTATAAAGGAGGAACTACACTGGAGGAAAGCTTAACCCCAGTCAAAGAGTGAGTAACCCCACATCCTCCATTAGACCTGATGCTCCTCCTGCCCAAATCAACCCTTCCAGACAAAAACACCTCACAGTAGTGCAGCGCTTAGGGTGGCCACCTGCTTCATCCCAAAAAGGAGGACATTTTAGGCCACACCCCCAACCTGCCAAACCACACCCCCAACCTGCTAAACCACGCCCCTCTCCCATTAAGTGCCCGGCAAAAAAAAAAAAAAGAGAGGAAAACCTTAAAGGGGTTGTCAGGGTTCAGAGTTGAACCCAGATGTACCCTTAATTTCTCCCAGGCAGCCCGGCAAGGGCAAGGGTTCTTCTGTTCACAATTACACACTGCACTGCTTTACCGCTGCCGTTTTACTGGCCGGCGGGCATTCTGTATCTAGCAGTGCCGGAGTCAGTGAATTCCAGCAGGCAGTTCTCTGCTGGACCAGCCTGCCAGAATCACTAACTCAGATGTGAAAGTAGCTAATACAGGTCCACATACCTCTTACATCCAGTGACGTCTTCTTAGATGTAGACATTCTGTGTCCTCAATCTTCTCCATTCAGACCAGACCGCCATGATGATTTCTTTCAGCCATCTCTTCTCTCTGCGGAATTTGACAGACATCTTAGTTTCTTACTTTTCCATCATTCTCCCACCTTCTTGAACACCACATCCTGCCACCCCCAATACTCAGACACTGTGCTCCACAGATAGTACTTCCTTTAGTAATTATTGGCACACAGTGCTCTAAAAAAAATAACTTCGCTACTAAAGTGTAACCAAAATGTTCCCCAAAAATAACTGTGCTAAGCTGATAGCGTGACAGGGTGCCCCCCACAATAATAGTGCTCCCCAAAGTCCCAATAGAAATAATTAGTGCCACCAGTAGAGTCAATGTCCCCATAATGCCCTCATAATGTGTGCCAATGCCCACTGTGTGCCCAAAAAAAATCTTAGTGCCCCCAGTTGAGCTATATAGTTCCCTATAATTTGTGCCAGTATAAAATACTCCTATATAGTGCCCCCATAGTGCTCCTCCCCTTGTCCCCATGGTGCCTGACATAAGGTGCCAGTATAAAATGCCCCATAATGTGTGCAGTATAAAATGCCCCCCTCAGACCTCAGATCAGGGTCTTGTGCCCCCCTCAGACCTTAGATCAACATCTTGTGCCCCCATCAGACCTCAGATCAGCAGAATGTGCCCCCATCAGACCTCAGATCAGGCTACTGTGCCACCATCAGACCTCACATCAGGATACTGTGCCCCCATCAGACCTCAGATCAACACAATGTGCCCCCATCAGACCTCACATGAGGCTACTGTGCCACCATCAGACCTCACATCAGCCCACTGTGCCCCCATTAGAACTCAGATCAGCGTCTTGTGCCCCATCAGACCTCAGGTCAGCGTCTTGTGCCCCATCAGACCTCAGGTCAGCGTCTTGTGCCTCCATCAGACCTCAGGTCAGCGTCTTGTGCCCCCATCAGACCTCAGATCAACATCTTGTGCCCCCATCAGACCTCAGATCAACACAATGTGCCCCCATCAGACCTCACATCAGGGCTACTGTGCCACCATCAGACCTCACATCAGCCCACTGTGCCCTCATCAGACCTCAGATCAGCCCACTGTGCCCCCATCAGACCTCACGTCAGCGTCTTGTGCCCCCATCAGACCTCAGATCAGCATCTTGTGCCCCATCAGACCTCAGGCCAGCGTCTTGTGCCCCCATCAGACCTCAGGTCAGCGTTTTGTGCCCTCAGATCAGCGTCTTGTGCCCCCATCAGACCACAGGTCAGCGTCTTGTGCCCCATCAGACCTCAGATCAGCGTCTTGTGCCCATCAAACCTCAGATCTTGTGCCCCCCTCAGACCAGCGTCTTGTGCCCCCCCTCAGACCTCAGATCAGCCCACCCAGCCACTTTAAAAAAAACCATACTTACCTGTTCTGTTCTACTCCGCTGCCATCAGGTTCCCCGCTCCAACTGACTTGCCTGCCGGCGCACACTATGACCTGATGCAGCGTCAGGTCATAGAGCACGCCGGCAGGAAGACATTGGAGCGCGGAACCTGATGGCAGCGGCAGCGTAGAACAGGTGAGTATGTTTTTTTTAAAGTGGTTGGGTGGGCTGATCTGAGGTCTGAGGGGGGGCACAAGCACAAGGCCGGGCCATTAAGGGGGCGCTCTGGCAGGGCGCCCCCTTAACTGGCCGGGAAAGGCGGACTTCTGGCCGGCCGTCCTGGCCTTTCGCCGGATGGAGGACCAGGAGTTAAAAAACCGGACTGTCCGGCCAAAAACCGGACGGATGGCCACCCTAGCAGCGCTTATCATAAAACATGTACCTGGGAGGAGGGGGATGCAGATGTGCAGTCTTTTTTCTCAGCAGAGGAGGACTTATAATCAGTTAAGAGTCCAGAAGCTGCCATCACACCAGAAAGAGTCTGTCGCAAACACAGAGGGAAGAGACGGCAGAGGGGAGGAAATGATCTATTGTGGCTGGGTTTGGGGTGGACCTAACGCTATGCAGGCTGTCACCACATGTTGCTGCTCTCCAAAAGGGATGGTAAGGCGTGGTGCACCCCAATGGGAAATAAGTCCAGACAGTCAGGGTCTGCAGTAACCAGGGAGCTTCTTTACTGGAGGGATTCAGGTCCAAAACAATACAGCCAGTGCACTGAGTGGCATCTCCAGTCTCCTCCCGGGCAGAAGAAGGGTTTGATGCTGAGGAAAGGCCTGAGCTAGCTGTCCCTCTCTCTCTCAGAAGGCTGGCATCCTGGTCAAGGGCCCATGGTCTGTAGCTCAGTACTCCGGGTGGCTCCTTGGTCACAGGGCTGTGGCTCAGTGTCCCCGTCTCAGTGTCTTCTTCTAGTCACTCGGTAGTCTAGCAGAGTCTTCCCCTCCAGGAACTGGTCCCTAACTGCAGAACACTAGGGGCTCTGACTGCTCTCCTTATATACAGTTTCTAGCTAGACTGGAACCTTCTAGTAGGAGGGGTGGAGTGGAGAAACTCAGCACAAACAGATACATTGTAACACTTACCGTCTCTCATATACTTACATTACAGCTTCAATGATACTCAATGGCAATGACACAGCAGTTTTTCCAGACAAAAACACATTTACAAACATAATAACAGAGCTAAACCAGACAGTCACAAGGTGAGACCAGTGTCGGACTGGCCCACCAGAGGACCGGAGGATCCTCCGGTAGGCCCCAAGCCAGGAACCTATAGTGCCGTTGCCCCGGCGCTAGCTGCCGACAATCTAAAGCCCCCTTAATGGCCCGGCTCCTGTACAGATCAGCCCACTCAGCCACTTAAAAAAAGCATACTTACCTGTCCTGCCGTGCTGCCTCTGTCCTCGGCTCCCACGCTCCACTGTCTTCCCTTCCGGCGCGCACTATGACCTGACGCAGCGTCAGGTCATAGTGCGCGCCGGCAGGGAACACAGTGGAGCGCGGAACCTGATGGCAGCGCGGCAGGACAGGTAAGTATGCTTTTTTTAAGTGGCTGGGTGGGCTGATCTGAGGTCTGAGGGGGGGGGAGACCGTGATCTGAGGTCTGATGGGGCACAAGACGCTGACCTGAGGTCTGATGGGGGCAGAAGACACTGACTTGAGGTCTGATGGGGGCGCGAGACGCCGACCTGAGGTCTGATGGGGGCACGAAGACGCCGACCTGAGGTCTGATGGGGCACGAGACGCCGACCTGAGGTCTGATGGGGGGCACGAGACGCCGACTTGAGGTCTGATGGGCAGAGACGCCGATCCCTGTACTGTGACATCACTGTGTTTATTATCCCTGTACGGTGACATCACTGTGTTTATTATCCCTGTACTGTGACATCAACTGTGTTTATTATCCCTGTACGTGAACATCACTGTGTTTATTATCCCTGTACAGTGACATCACTGTGTTTATTATCCTGTACTGTGACATCGCTGTTTTTATTATCTCTGTACTGTGACATCACTGTGTTTATTACCTGTACTGTGACATCACTGTTTTTATTATCCCTGTACAGTGACATCGCTGTGTTTATTATCCCTGTACTGTGACATCGCTGTGTGTATTATCCCTGTACTGTGACATCGCTGTGTGTATTATCCCTGTACTGTGACATCACTGTGTTTATTATCTCTGTACTGTGACATCACTGTGTTTATTATCCCGTACTGTGACATCACTGTGTGTATTATCCCTGTACTGTTACGGTGACATCACTGTGTTTATTATCCCTGTACAGTGACATCGCTGTGTGTATTATCCCAGTGCAGGAAGAGGTAAGTGGTCTGTGTTTGTGTGTTTGTTTTCTATTTTTCAGGGGTCGTGAATGCAGAGGACTACGCGGATTCGGTGGACTACGTCGGACCAGCTTTTTTTTTTTTTTTTTAATAAAATGGTCAAACAGGGGTCTGCGGGAGTGTTTATTTCAATAAAATGTTTTATACTGGTGTGTGTGTATTTTTTTTTACAATACTACAGTTTTAGTAATCACGGCTATCTACAGACGGCCCTGATTACTAATACTGGGCTTAGTGCTTGCCGGTATGGCAGGCCAGCACTAACCCCAACATCTATTACCTCGGCACCCACCGCCACCAGGGGTGCCGGGAAGAGCTGGGTACCCGGCAGGACCGGACCTTCTAAATTGAGGGTCTGGCTCTGGGGCGGCTTGCAGGCTGGTACCATTAGGCTGGGAAGGGCCAATAACCGTGTCCCTTCCCACCCTGGTAGTGCCAGGCTGCCGCTGCTGGTTGTATCTGGCTGGCGAAGGAAAAAAGGGGGGACCCCACGCCATTTTTTTAAAATTATTTAATTATTTTTGTTAAAAAATGTAATAGAGGTAATAGATGTTGGGGATAGGTGCTGGCCTGCCATACCAGCAAGCACTAAGCCTAGTATTAGTAATCAGGGCCGTCTGTAGATAGCCCTAATTACTAAAACTGTAGTATTGTAAAAAAAAATACACACACACCAGTATAAAACATTTATTGAAATAACACTCCCCCAGACCCCGTTTGACCATTTTATTAAAAAAAAAAAAGCTGGTCCGACGTAGTCCAGCGAATCGACATAGTCCTCTGCATTCACGACCCTGAAAACATAGAAACAAACACACAAACACAAGACCACTTACCTCTTCCTGCACTGGGATAATACACACAGATGTCACTGTACAGG